>JAPFFP010000080.1:16211361-16277779 GCA_026153255.1 Solanum medicagineum
TGTACTACCATGTTGGGGGGGGGGGTAGATACATCAATCACCTTGTCAGGGGGTGGTAAGCCCATACTACCATGTTGTGCGGTAGGTACTTCAATCACCTTGTTGGGGGTTGGTAAGCCCGTAGTACCATTTTGGGGGTAGATAACTCAATTGCCTTGTCGGGGGTTGTAAGCTCTTTCTACTAATTGAGGGGTAGATACCTCAAACGCCTTCCAAGGGGGTGGTATGCGTTGGATTCCAAGTACTAGTTTGCTAGGCCAATGATGATGATTTCTCCCTACATATGTAATATGTGCTATACAACCATATTTTACTTCAAGAATTGATCTTGCATGCCATATTATTATTATACTACACATTGCCTATGTTTAAGCATTTTGACTATGTTGCCTATGTTTTGTTGCATTGCATTTTGACTATGCCTACATAATGTTACCATGTAGAAGCCGGAGCTCCTCATGATCATCCTCCATGTGGCTAGTTGTGATATCTTGAAAGATACGCTTTGGTGACTCCTCAAGTTCGGGGACATTAGCTATGCTAATCTTGCTTATGTTATTTCTTTATGTTAAACTCTTGATACTATGAGGGTGATTCTGAAAAGTGTCTTGGCCCCCGGTCATTTATGTATAGAAGTGTTGTTGGAACTAATGATGTAATTATGCTTGAGCTTTGACTCTTCTATATTTTATGCTATCAAAGATTTCTCTTAGTCCTATTTTCCCTTTTTATACTATCTTGTTGTGGTTCAATTGGTTCTGCGAGCAAGGATGTGTAAATGATATGCTAAGAGGCTTGTTTGGGGTCACTTTGGGGTCCTAGTCACCGTGTCACGTCTAGGCCCTCGGTTTGGTCGTGACACTCTTGTGGTCGGTAAACACATCAACATGAACCCCTTAAAAATAATGACGCCAAATTTTCAAAGTAAACACCACGACCGCTAATTCAAGATCATGGGTGGGATAATTTTCTCATGCACCTTAGGTTGCCTAGAGACAAATGCTATAAACTTGCCAGTTTCCGTCGACACACACCCCAAACCAATCCTTGAATCATTACCATAAACCACAAACCCTTCTAACCCTTCTGATAAGGCCAAAATAGGAGTGGAAATAAGCTTGTCTTTCAAGGTTTGAAAACTCTTTTAACATTCATCAGTCCACACAAATTTTGCCTTCTTTTGGGTCAACTTAGTCATAGGGGAAGCAATAGAAGAGAACTCATTCACAAACCTCCGGTAGTAACTCGCCAAACCCAAGAAACTCCTAATATTTGTCGGAGTCAAGGGGCTAGGCCAATTTCTTATCACCTCCATCTTCTTAGGATCCACCTTAATGCCATCACCCGACACCACATACCCTAGAAATGCAACCTCTTTCAACAAAAATTCACACTTCTCATATTTAGCTAACAACCTCTCATCTCTCAAGATTTGCAACACCACCCTCAAAATGATTCCCATTTTCTTCTTCGCTCTGGGAATAAATTAAGATATCATCAAGAAAGACTACCACAAGCAAATAAAGGTAGGGTTTAAAGAACTGTTCATGAGATCCATTAATATAGCCAGTGCATTAGTCAAACCAAAAGACATCACCACAAATTCAAAATTCCTATATCTAGTTTGAAATGCCATCTTGGGAATATCACACTCCCTCTCTCTCACTTGGTGGCATCTAGATCGAAGATCAATCTTAGAAAAGTGACTAGCCCCTTGTAGTTGATCAAAAGGTCATCTATCCTTGGTAGTGGATACTTGTTCTTTATGGTGACCGTATTAAATTGCCGGCAATCAATGCACATTCTAAGGGAACCATATTTCTTCTTTACAAACATCATTGGTGCACCCCAAGTTGACTTGCTAGGCCTTATGAAACCCTTCTCCAACAAATCCCTCAATTGATCCTTCAACTCCTTTAATTCCGCTGGGGCCATACAGTAAGGGGGAAGAGAAATGGGTTGTGTATCGGAAAGGAGATCTATACTAAAGTCTATTTCTCTTTTGGGAAGAACACTAGGAAGCTCATCGGGAAGGACATCAAGAAACTCATTGACCACCCGAACCAACTCAATACGAAGGACTTTAGACTCCATATCCCTAACCCTCACAAGATGGTAAATGCAACCATTAGAAATCAATTTTTGGGCTTTAATACAAGAAATGAATCTATCCTTAACTACTACATTACAACTTTCCCACTCAAGGACGAGCTCATTAGGGAATCTCACTCTATGGGTCCTACAATTAATGGAAGCTATATATTCATGTAACCAATCCATCCCAAGAATGATATCAAAATTCATTATGTCAAGTTCAACAAAATCACAAGGCAATGTTTTATGCAATATGAACAGGGGAAAATTTTTATAGACCCTTTTAGCAACAATGGACTCACCAATGGGGGTAGACACTTCATAAGGTTCACAAGAATAATTCGGGACACACATAAAGCTTTGGGGAAACAAAAGGAGTAATGGAAAAAAGCGTGGCACGCGGATCTATCAATGTATACACATTATAATAAAAAACCTTTAACATACCTATAACAACATTGGGCACCTCATCCACTCCTTGCCTTTCTTGGAGAGCATAGAACTTATTTTGCCTTGGAGCACCCCCTTGTTCATCTCCTTATCCCCTTTGAATCACATTAGCAACTTGTCCATGAGGAAGACCAGCTCTACCCTTGTTTTGAGCGTGAGGACAATCAACAACCTTGTGACCCATTTCACCACAACCAAAGCAAGTAGTAGAATTCCTCAAACATGAACCACTATGGTTTCTCCCACAGCATTGGCACTTTGAAACATGGGTTAGACACCCCATCATTAGTAAACCTCTTGGTAAGAGCATTGGAGGACCCTTGATAATGGAACTTGTGACCTTGTTGAAACCAGCCACCCTTGCACTTTTGAAGCTACCCTCAAACCGAGCCCTCTTGGACTCCCCATCTTTTATCTTTCTAAGCTTCTTACCCTCAAGTTGTTCGGCATATGTCATGAACCGAGAGAAGTCCATATCACTTACTAACATGGCGGTATGACACTCTTCATTCACCAAGTTGGACACTCCCGACACAAACTTGATCATCCTTGATCTAGGTTCGCCAACCAATTGAGGAGCATACTTAGAGAGCTTGTTGAACTTGAGGGCATAACCCTCATACTCATAGAACATTGCTTAAGATTCATAAACTCCATCATCTTAGCCTCTCTAAACTCAATGGGGAAGAACCATTTGAGGAAGGCAACTTTGAACTCTTTCCAAGAAAAAGCATTATCATTTCCCTTCTCTAACTTCCATTGTGCAAACCAAATTTGAGCCACACCTTTGAGTTGGTAGGCTGCTAACACCAGCTTTTCCTCCGAATTTACCTCCATGATGGATAACACATTATACACTTCATCGATGATATCTTGGGGATCTTCCTCTGCCTTGAACCCATAAAACTCCAAAGGGTTCATCCTTGTGAAGTCCTTTACCTTTGAGGCTGAAGTAGGAGCACGAAGAGCTTGGGCCTCTTAGTTCAATTAGTTGCTCATAGCATGGGCCAACATCATGATGGCATCACTGAGCTCATCTTGGGCTACCCCTCCATCTTGAGAAGCTTGAAGAGTGCGAGGGGTCTGTTGCTGCTCGCGAGTATGGGCTCTCCTTAGTCTTCCGCTTGGAATCGACATGATCTAAAAGAGCAAAGAGCATTTGTTAAGGGAAAAGGATTATCTTTACATCTCAAGCACAATATAGACCATGAAGAAGTGAAACATTTTCAAAAACGCCTCATAGCCTCCCATTCATAGTTGAAGTGTGCTTCACAATCATGAATAAGACTCTAATCGACGCGGTGTGTTGGATTTCAGAGGACCATTAACAAACTAATGCTATGATACCAAGCTTCTAATGACCCAAGTCTAGGGCCTAGATGTGACACGACAAAAGAGAAATCCAAAGACAACCCAAACAAGCCACTTGATTGAAACATGCACACATCCTTAGTTGTGGAAGCAAAATTAAACAATAATAATAGCCAATTGAATGTTAGGGAAAACGGGACTAAGGCAAGTTTTTTGATAATCATAAAAACATGAGAAGAGTCAAGCTCATAACATGAAACACCAAAAGTGTACTTCGAAAATACCCCTAAACGTAATTTTCATATATCTCAAAATTTGGGCATGATATCGAAAAACCAACTTCATATTCTCGATCATGGGGAACAATTGAGTGGGAAATGGGTATATCATTGATTTTAGAGGACCCGTAGTGAAAAATAATTTTCACAAAAATTTGATTTTAGTAGCCATCTGCGCCTGGCTGCAATGCGCCAGCAGTGCGGATCAGGTTACATTGTCCTTTGCGTTGGGTCCGTGTCGCGGACCAGTGTTGATTTTTCCTTAATTTTATGTTTCGGCCTAAGAGCTTTGGGGTCATAGCCCTATGACCACTTATGCGTGAAAACACCTTTACTTAGTCAATTTTCAACTCCATATCACTCAATACGCTCTCAAAACCCTCTTAATGACTCAATCAAATATTTCTTCCAAATTCAAGTGTCCCAAGCTAGATTCCGGATCTCAAGAACTCAATCCAAGCTTTAAGTCTCCTTCAAGTTTACATAAATTTATCCCCAAATTTAGGTATGTGAGTTTCATCCATTGGGTCCTTTCACCCATGGAGTCCAACCTTCCTATTTTATGAAAATTGTATATTTTCAAGTTATATTACCTATGAGTATCTATTATTATGAAATATGAGCACTAAATATGTTGAGGTTTTGTCATATTGTCTGATCATGCATGAAATGACTATTTTAAGCTTATACAATGAATTGATCATTGTCTATTGTGACTATGCATTATTCAAGCTATGAGATCTATGAACTATTGTGAAGTTTTGATACAATTTACATGTTACACATGATGGGATTTCACCGTGATGTTGGTAGGCTGATTTACATGATTTTAAGATGCATCGATTTCAGTATTTCATGATCTATACTCTTGCATTTTGCATGATTTAAACGTGTACGTATATGTGCCCACCAAGTGTTTGATGAAATGTCAAGTCAAGGATTCTCAAGCTATTTATATATTTTACAAGTCAAGTGACTTCATGATGAATATGAGCTATCAAATATGTTATGAATTCATTAAATTATCTATGATTATTCAAGTATGAAGTTAAGCCCTATTTTTAAGATTTTGCCTCTCGTGAGCCATTCATGTTAATGCAACGGTTAATGTTTGACGATGATCTATTCTTATGTTTTAAAGTTAGGCTCACCATTAGAGGTCAAGCATGTTTAAGAGCTACTCATGTCATATTTTCATGTTTACTGAGTTATTAAAGTTATGATTGTTTCAAGTATTTAGCACCGACGGATTGGATGTCAGCGTGGACTATCTTCAAGGGTCCATACTCCTTTCCCTAGACTATGTGTCAACATAGGATTATACTTTACCCTTGCTATACTAGTGACTCCATTTAGTGCACTTTATCATGAAATCCTTTTCGAAATGGATCATGTTCCCGTAAAGAGGGTTACTTCATACGAAATGGGTCATGTTCCGGTAAGGTGAAGTATGGTTACCTTGGATAGTAGACCACCTCTTTACCGATGAAGGGTAATCATTAGGATTGTAAGTTGTAGCTCATGTGGTCTTATTCTTCTTCGATTGAGGTCTCTTCACATGTATTATGATCTACACAAGTTGAATGATTTACGAGGATGTTTTACTTCAAGCTTTAACCATGCATGCCATATTGAGGTTACACTTATCAATTGCCTATTGATATTCATTTTGATTATATTGGCGTAGGTCTTGCTACATTGCATCCTACATACTTAGTACATTCAACATACTAAAGTATACTTTATGCCTACATGATATCACCGTGTAGGGACTGGAGCTCCTCTTAATCATCCTCCACGAGGCTAGTGAGAGTCTTCAAAGATAAGCTTTGGTGAGTCTTCAAGTTTGAGGAAATTATCTACTTTCTTGCTATTTTAAGACCTCTTGTGTTGAACATTTGGCATTATGAGGATGAGCCCAGAAAGTGTCTTGGCCCCCGCTCCATTCTAAGTTAGATGTGTACGTTGGATATTATGATGTTATTAGGCTATGAGCTTGACTCTTATGCTTTATTTATATTCATGACTTCCCTTAGTCCCACTCCTATTTTATATATCTTTTGTTGCTGTTTACTTTGCTACTGCGACCAAGGATGTATGACTAATATGCTAAGAGGCTTGTTTGGCTCCCTTCGATTTCCTATTCGCCATGTCACACCTAGGCCCTAGGCTTGGGTCATGATATAACATGTACAAACATAGTATCCAACAACACCTCTACGTTAGAATAGAGCAGGGACCAAGACACTCCCCGGACTCACCCTCATAATAATAAGTATTCAATATAAATAAGAAGTCTCAACATAACATGAAATAAGTAGATATTGTCCCAAGAATTGAGGACACACAGAAGCTTTCATTGAGAACCAAACTAGCTACATGAAGGAGGATGATTAAAAGAAGCTCTCATTCCTACATGGTGATATCATGTAGGCATAGATTATGCATTAGTACATTTGAATGTATTAAGTATCCAAGGTGTAATGCCACAACGAGATAAGCGAACATATTCCAAATGCATAAGATATAGACAATAGGTACAATCTCAATATACCATGTATGAACAATGCTTGTAATAAAACATGCACGTAAAATGCTTAGCTCGCATAATATATCATACACACATGGGAGGAAACCTTAACCGACATAGACCAAGTAACTACAACTTGGAATCCAAGGCATGACACCTCCTCGGTACAGGTGACCGGGTATGACACCCCCAGCGAAGTATGGTTTACTTGCCAAGGCAAACCAAACATGATATATATGATAAACAAGATGGATCCACTATTATAGCAAAGGTAATATACAATCCTATGGTGGCACATAGTTTAGAGACTAGAGACTTTATATAAGGACCCCTTGAGTCGAACCCCCATCTTAAGCCTCAATCGGTGCTAAGTCTAATCCCACAAAATACTTAAAAAAAGTCATAACTTTAATTACATGAATAACTTGTAAGAGACAAGATAACATGACTTGAGTAGCTCATAAACAAGCTTGACCTCTACTAGTTAGACTAATTTGAAAATGAGAGTCAATAATAATTATACATGAACCCTTGCTTTAACATGAATTACTCACTAGGGATAAAAATCTTGAAATAGGGCACAACTTGTTTCTTACAAAATCATGCATACTTTTCATTAATTAAACACATGCTTGAAAGCCCATAATCATCATGAAGACACTTGACTTGTAAATCATGTAATAAAAGATACCCATAAGTAATAAAAGATACCAATAAGTAATACAACTTGCAATCATGTAAATTTTCCTAAAAGAGAAGGTTGGGCTCCATGGGTGAAAGGACCCATGGATGAAGACCCACATACCTCAAACTCGAATTTTCTTGAAATGATCCTGAAGGAAACTTGAATCTTGGATAGGGTCCTTGAGTTCAAAAATTAAGCTTGAAATCCTTGAATTTTAATGAGAGAATTGATAAAGTCTTGATGTAATTTTTGACAGGGTATTGGAAGTTATAGAGTTGAAAAATGGCTAAGTGTAAGAGATTTCACGTTTAAATAGGCATGGCGCTATTATAGCAATGCCCTTGGATGAAATAACAAAACTAGGAAATATTTACAATGGTCTGTGCCCTAGGCGCGATTTGACTAAATGTGCGCATCAACAAATACACTAGTCCGTGCCCCAGGCGCGTCGCAGCCTTGGCGTGGACAGACATTGGAAATTTAGAAATTAGCAAAAATTATTTTTCGCTACAGGTCTTTTAAAATTCAGGTCATACCTATTTTCTACTCAATTTTTCGCCCTTATCGCTAATATGAAGTCCAGTTTTTGAAATATATATAGATTTTAAGATATATAGAATTACAATTATGGGCATTTCGAAGCACATGTGGAGCGTTTCACTTTTATGGGGAGAGATACTGTTGTTGATATGATATTATTGGATATGGTAAATTTTGATGTGATATTTGGTATGGATTGGTTGTCCTCTTATCATGTTATTCTTGACTGTCATCGTGACCTTATCTTGCCCTGATTTGCCTTAGTTGATGTGGACTGGAGCACCTAGTTCCTATACTAAAGGTGTTATATCTTATACACATGCTGGTCAATTGATAGGGAAGGGGTGTTTGGCATACTTAGCTCATGTTCACTATTTCTCAAGAGTCCCTATCATTAGAAACTTCCAGGGTCGCTAGAGAGTTTATAGGTGTATTTTTAACTGATTTGCCTTATCTTCATTTAGATCGTGATATTGACTTTGCTGTTGATGTAGAGCCAACACTAAGCCTTTATCTATTACTCCTTTGTAATTGGAAGATTTGTTGAAGAAAGACTTTATTCATTTAAGTATATCTACCTGAGATTCTCCTATATTATTCGTGAAGAAGAAAGATGGCACTATGCAAATGTATATTGACTATCATCAACTTAACAAAGTGACCATCAAGAAGAAATATCATTTGCGTTGCGTTGATGATCTTTTTGACCAATTGAAGAGTGCCTCGGTATTATACAAGATTGACTTGAGAGCCGATTATCATTACTTGAGAGTTTAGGAGTTCGACATCCCATAGACACCTTTCAGGACCTGTTATGGGCATTATGAGTTTGTGGTTATGTTATTTGGGTTGACTCATGCCTTGACTACTTTTTTGGGAGTTGATGAACTAAGTTTTCAGGCTCTATTTTAGATATTTAGGTGATTATGTTCATAGATGATATCTTGGTTTATTCCAAGAGTGAAGCAGATCATGTTCAACACTTGAGGACTGTACTCCAGAGATTTAGGGAAGAGAAATTGTATGCTAAGTTCTAAAAGTGTGAGTTTTGGCTTGAGTTTGTTGTATTTCTTGGCCATGTTGTGTCAAAAAATGTATTATGGTCGATCCAACCAAGGTGACAACTATTCGTGAGTGGGCTAGTCCTACTTTTGTGATCGAGAGTTTCCTCGGTTTAGCAGGGTAGTATCAGTATTTTATTCAGGGTTTCTAATCTACAACAACCTTATAGACTAAATTACCTTAGACGACTATGGCATTTCAGTGGTCGGATGATTGTGAGGCGGGCTTCTAAAAGCAAGGATTTATTGACTTCAGTACCTATTCTTCCTTTTCTCGAGGAAGGAGTTCCCTTTGTGGCATATATAATGCTTTAAGTGTGGTTTTGAGTGGTGTATTGATACAAAACTGGAAGGTGATAGCCTATGCTTCTAGACAACTGAAGTTACATGATAAGAATTACCCTACCCATGACTTGGAGTTGGTTGTGGTTCTATTTGTGTTGAAGTTATTGCGACATTATCTTTATGGGGTGTATTATGAGGTCTTTGTTGATCATCAGAGTCTCAAATACATCTTTACTCAACCTAATCTGAGCATGAGACAACGTAAGTGGTTGGAGTTGCTTAAAGACTATGATATCTCTATTGCATACCACTTTGGGAAAGCCAATATGGCAGTAGATGCTTTGAGCCAGAAGGCTACAAGTATGGGGAATTGGGCATTCTCAAGGGTTGAGGAGAGTTCCTTAGCATTAGAGGTTCAGAATTACTGGTGGTTTAGCATGAGGAGACACAAACTGAGGTCGTGGCAAAGTATTTGAATTGTCAATAGGTGAAGTACGAGCATCAAATACGTTGGTGGATCGATATAAAGGATGCCTATTCCCGAATGAAAATGGGAGAGAGTAACTATGGACTTTTTTATAGGTTTGCCCATGGCCTTGTACAAGTTTGATTCAATTTGGATGGTCATTAATTGATTGACTAATTCAGCGCACTTTCTAAGGGCGAGTTCTAGCTTTAGTGCGGAGAAGCTAGCTAGGTTATATATCTCAAACATTATCAGATTGCATTGTGTGCCAGTGTCTATTATGTTAAACAAAGGGTCTATGTTTACTTCTAACTTTTGGTGGGCTCTACAACATGGTTTGGGTACTAGAGTGAATTTGAGTTTAACTTTCCTCCTCAGACTGATGTTCAGTTAGAGAGCACCATTCAGGTGTTAGAGGATATGCTTAGGGCCTGTGTTATTGATTTTTGGACCTGGTGGGACTAGCACTTACCATTTGCGCAGTGTGCATATAACAACAATTACTATTCCAGCATCCGAATGTCTCCATTTGAGGTCTTCTATGGTAGGAGGTATAGATTACCCATTGGATGGTTTGATTCATGTTCGGCCTCAGGATGACATGCATCCGACTAATTCAGAGTATACTTTTGACTTCAAAAAGTTGGCAGAAGAGTTATCTTGATATGAGCGTTAGGCCTCTTGCGTTCTCTGTTAGTGACACTGTTCACCTAAAAGATTCACCTATAAAAGGTGCAATAAGATCTGGGAAGAGGGGAAAGCTTAGTCCTAGATTCATTGGACCATTTGAGATTTTGAGGAGAGTTGGTAAGGCAACTTATGAGTTGGCTTTATCACCGAGATTATCTTCTATTCATCCTGTTTTTCATGTTTCTATTCTATGTTGGTACATTCCAGATAAGATCCATGTGATTTCTTATGACTTAGTTGAGTTGGATCCAAATTTTTCCATTGAAGAGGAAAACATAACAATATTGGATAGGCAGGTCGGAGGTTAAGATCTAAACATATACCTTCTGTGAAGGTTTAGTGGCGACACTGTTCTATTTATTAGGCTATTAGGAGTTGGAGTCTCACATGCAGGCTTGATATCCTAGCCTTTTTGAGGCTTTAGGTTATTTTGTTTTCCTTATGTTGGAGGACGAACATTCTTTTTAGTGGTTAATGATGTAATGACTTGGTTGGTCATTTTTGGCATTTCCTGTGAAATTTTCTTTTTTTTACCCTTTTGTAAGTTTTTTTTGGCCTAATTTGAACTATTTGAATGGTTGGAATTGAAATCGTGAGTTTTAGAAGTTGAAAAATATGAATTTTGCATTTTTAGAACCTTAAATTGTTGAAAAAGTGAGTTTTTGTGTCATTCTGATATTTGAAGGTCGGATCAGATATCTTTGATTCCATTTCGGGATCTTAAAACTGAACTATGAGAAGTTACATAAGTGAATTTGGAGTTAAAATAAGGCTTTTAGGCCCAAAGTTTTGATTTCAGTTGTTACCAAAATCAAAATTTGACTTTGGTCAACGTTCTAAGTTTGAAAGCTCAGATTGAAATTCCGACAGTTCCAGTAGTTTTGGATGGTGAAACTAAAGCTAGAAATGGTCTAGGAATAATTTTGGAGTTGCTTTGGGCAGTTTTGGTATTTTGAGTTTTAAACTAGTTTTGTCAACTTGCATTGGTAAATGTGGCGGAAGGCCATGAAACAGATTTCGCATGATTGCTTGAGTCTGGATCGCTGTTTATGCTATGGATACATATTTGGTTTGTAAAACTCTTAGTTCGGACGAGTTTTAGGGTCCATTCTTAGTAGTTAATTGGATTTGGCTTTACTGGTTTGCTGATATCTAGTGTAGGTGGATTTTCTTCTCCACCTTCATAGAGAAGCTTCCTCACGGAGGGTGTGGCCTGCTAAGCACCGCGTTCTCAGACTAGGTTCCGCGTTCGCGGTTGAGGCCTGTTGGTCTCCATGTTTGCGGGATAGGCTACGCGATTGCGGAATAGTTTCTATACCTAGATAGTTTTAAACTCATAAAACACCATTTTTAATCCATTTTTGGACTTCCATACTTTTTGGGGCAATTTTGAAGAAAGGTTTTCAAACATTTTTGTTGGGTTAGTGTTTCTAACACTAGACAAATCATTTTCTATGAGTTTTATCTCGATTTTCTCTTTGATTTCATGAAATTAAATAGACGGAATTGGGGATTTTAAGACTATGTCTTCTAAACTTTAACTATTGATTTGTCATTCAATTTAAGCTTGATTCTAATTAGATTTACACCCGTGAACTCTAGTTTTCATGTAGAATTTGATTTCAAAATTAATTTCCAAATTTGGGACTTTCCAATTTTTGCTCTAATTTTGAACATTTTGTCCCTAAGCCTAAATTATACTAATATGAGTATCAAAATGCTTCTCTTGATGAGTAGTATCTATTGTTGACAGTGATTTAACGAATTGGGGGATCAATTTGAAAACTTAATTGATCGGATCCTTGTTTGACTATGATTTAGGCATTGAGGTAGGTTCGGCCAACCTTTTGGGACTAGATTTGAGTTATTGATCTTGTTCATGTGATAATTGTAAGACTTATATGGATAAATGTGTAATTGAGTTGCTTTGTTGAAATAATGACGGAAAAGTTAATCCGATTGAACCGAACTCTGGTACAATTTTGATCCTATTGATGATCTGAGATTTATTATGATGAAATGATGCGGGCTTAAGATAGAATGAGACTAAATAAGACTTCTGAGACCAATTAGAAAAAGTAAGGTCAAATATTATTGATTGAATTGTATTGTTGGGATGAGTTAGGTCTAGTATCATTATTATATTTGTATATTTGGGATGAGTTAGGCCCGGTATCATTGTCATACTTGCATATTTGGGATGAGTTAGGTCCGGTAATGTTGATATTATTGCATACTTAGGACGAATATGTCTAACATTATTGACCCTCTTGAATATTCATATAATTATAATGATCTAAAGTATGATGATGGCTTGGGCCATACCTACGACACTTGATATTACTCCTTGAGTACATATGATCATTATGAGATTCATGCATTGGTATTCCTGTTGTAATGCTATTCCATAGTCACATGCATATTTGGATTGCGCTGTTGATTTACATCTATTATGTGTTGCTTGTAACATCCCTTGACCCTAGTAGGAGGTAATGTCAATATGAGTCTGGTACCACCCCCCGATCTATGCAGCAGGAAAGGGTGAGATTCATACTTCATAAACCTTGACCACGGGCAGGAGGTGTCACAACCCAAGCTTAGGACCTAGATGTGACACGGCAAATTGGGAACCCAAAAGAACCCCAAACAAGCCTCTTAGCTTATCATTACATATCATTCGTCGTAGAAGCATATAAAAGACATGAAGGGTAAGAATAGGGGCAAAGGGACTAAGGGAAAAGCTTGCATAACATCATAATCACGAGACAAAGAGGCAAAGCTCATATTACAGATACATAGCATGTCCGACAAATACCTCTACTACATAGATAAGAGCGGGGTCCAAGACAAAGCAACCAGCCTCACCCTCGTAGACAAAATAGAACATAAAGAAGAGTGCCTCAATACATGTTAAGAGAAACATTGATAAACGTCTCCGGAATGGAGGACTCACCAACTAGTTTGAGTAGTACCAAACTAGCCACGTGGATGAGGAGGATGATCAACTTGGGCACCAATTCCTAGACGATGATATCATGTAGGTAAGAGTGTGCATTAGTACGTTTGAATGTACTAAGTATATGGGATGTAATGCAACAAGACATAGGCATTATAATCAAAATGCATAACAACAGACAATAGGCATAATATAACAATATGACATACATGATCAATGCTTAAATAGAGCATGCTTAAGTAACTCATGCTTATATAGGATATCATATGTGTAGAAGAGTCCAAGCAATACAAACCCCTTGGTTGGTTGATGATGATGCAACCCCAATCAGCCTGGTGGTGAGGTATAAACCCCTCACTAAGGTTGTGAGTACAAACCCTATTCTAGGTTGATGATGATGCCAACCCATCACCCTGGTGGTGAGGTACTAACCCGTCACTAGGTTGATGAGTACAAGCAACCATCTAGGTTATCAAGGCACTAGCCCCTTGATTGGCTATCAAGGTACTAACCCCCCGACAAGGTTATCTGGGCTCTTTGTCCCCCTGGATCGGGCTTGGTCTAATGCAAAATGTTATATAGAATATATCATATAAATAACTTCATTCCATCATCATAACATCAATAATATCATGTCTCATGCCTTGGACCTTCAATTCCTCAAGAAACCACATCCAGACATTTTATCATACACTTATAAGGTGTGTAGTGCAAGTGTAAAACCATTCAATTCAGGAGAGAAATCATGCAATAAAATCCATTGTAAAACCATCAATCAACAACTTGGAACACCCTCAAGTAACATACATCAAAATCCCTCCTCAAATCTTACAATAGATCCAAGATTTAAAGCTCAGAACATAGCAAAGCAGTCACAATTTCACATAGCTTTAATATAGTGTGCAGTGAATTTCATAATATGCAAGATAATATAAGTAAAAGGAGGCTTGGGTATCATGGGTGAAAGGAACCCGTGAAACAAACCGACATACCTTAGCTTGGAGATGAACTTGGTGATGATTGGGGGTAGAGACTTAAAGCTTGAAGAAGAACGTTTAAGGAAATTCTTAGTTCCGGATGAGGGTTTAAGACATGAATTTAGGATTGAAAAATATGGATAAGTGTTTGAGTGAGTATTGGGGAATGTTTAGGATGATATGAGGGTGAAATATTTCTAATTATAGGTTAATACATATTTGGGAACACTAAGGCTCAAGACATAAAAGTCTTGGACCGAGGCAAAAAAAACAATCACAAAAATGTACTGCTGCGTGTCGCAGAAGCGGCACGCTTTGCTCTCTTGAAATCACATTCTTGAAATTTCATAATTACTAATCTTTCGCTCTTAAATCAGGATTAGACCCTTTCCCCACTAAGTTTGACCACCTGAACAAGAATATGAAATTGGATTTTCGATATTGCGCACGAATTTTTAGATATCTGGAAATTACGATCCCGGGCACTTCCGAGGCACATTTTTGGGAACTTTTTGGGGTCGTTTCAATATCTCCCTCTTGGGAACATTCGTGCGCAAATGTAAAAGAGATGTGTAAGAAAATAGTGATCATAAAAAAATCAGCCCCAACAAGGATGTAACATTACATTTAAAACACTATTTTCAAAATCTCAACATAAGTGCAAAATCATCACAATTTTGCCAACTTAAACATGAATGCATATGAAAGACATAGGGGCTGAAATGTAAGACTTGGAATCACATAGGAGACTTAGAATTAGTACCTTAGGCTTGAGTGGAGTGGAAAAGATAAGGATACAACTTTTGCATGTCCGCTTCGGCCTCCCATGTAGCACTTTCGGTTTCTTGGTTCCTCCAAAGGACCTTAAAGGATGCCACCTCCTTGTTCCTCAATCTCTTCACTTGCCTATCCAAAATCTGAACCGGAATCACCTCATATGTCAAGTTATGCTCAACAATCCGCATAACATCAAGAGGCATAATAGCATTAGGATCACCAACACATTTTCTCAACATAGAGACATGGAACACAGGATGAACCAAATGCATTTTATAGGAAACCTCAACTCATAAGCTACCTTGCCAACCCTCTTTATCACCTCATAAGGACCGACATATCTTGGACTCAACTTCCCCTTTTTACCAAAATGGACCACAACTTTCATTGGAGAGACTTTAAAATGAACCCATTCACCCACTTTGAATTCAAGGTCTCTTCTTCACACATCGTCATAGGATTTTTGGCGACTTGAGGCCATGTTCAACCTTTATCTAATCATCCTATCCTTCTCATGATCCTCCATAACTAGATCTGGTTCCAACAAAGCTATCGCACCAACCTCAAATCACCCAACCGGTGATTTACAATGTCTACCATAAATAGCCTCAAACGGAGCCATACCGATGCTGAAATGATAGCTATTATTGTAAGCAAACTCAATCAACGGAAGATGATCATCTCAACTACCTTTATGGTCCAGCACACATTCTCTAAGCTTATCCTTAAGGGTTTGGATAGTCCTCTCAGCTTGGCCATCCGTTTGAGAGTGGAACACCATAGACAGCTCAACTCTAGTACGAAGGCCCCATTAGAAAAATGTGAAGTAAATTGTGCCCCACGGTCAGATATGATGGACAAAGGAACCCCATGCAACCTTATCAAGTCACAAATATGTAACCTTGCATAATTGTCAACCCCATATGTGGTCTTAACCGGTAGAAAACAAGCCAATTTTGTCATCCTATCAACCATAACCCAAATGGAATCAAAACCTTTTCTAGTCTTGGGTAACCCAACCACAAAATCCATATTAATCACCTCCCACTTCCAAGTAGGAAGCTCTATGTCTTGGTTATGCCAGATGGCCTTTGATGTTCGGCTTTGATTTGTTGACAACTATGGCAACCGAAAATGAATTTGGCAATGTCTCTCTTCATGCCTCCTCACCAATACACATCCCTCAAGTCTCTATACATTTTGGTGGAACCGGGGTGGATAGAATATGAAGAATTGTGGGCCTCATCAAGGATTTTCTCCCTCAAACCATCAACAAAGGGCACACACAACCTACCTTAGAACCAAAGGGCACCATCTCCCCCTTGGAGAAAACCTCTACTTTGCCCTTTTTCACCAAGGCCTTCAATTAAAGCAAGGAAGAGTCAAGATCTTGTTTTGCTATCACCTTATCAACCAATGAAGATTTAGACCCATCAACGACAACAACACCATCATCACCAACCTCTTCCAACCTAACCCTCAATTAGCCAATTGATGCACCTCCCTAGCCGTTTCCTTATCACCATTATCAACATGAGCTAGGCTACCCATAGACACTCTACTCAAAGCATCTGACACAACATTGGGGCTTACCTGGATGATAATGCACACTTATATCATAGTATTCAAGAAGTTCTAACCATATTCTTTGCCTCAAGTTGAGGTCTTTTTGAGTGAAGACATATTGGAGGCTCTTATGATTGGTGAACACATCAACATGCACCTTACACAAGTAGTGATGCCAAATCTTTAATGCAAACACAATGGTGGCCAACTCTAGATCATGGGTAGGTAGTTTATTTCATGTACCTTGAGTTGTCTAGAAGCATAGGTTATGACCTTATCATTTTGCATCAATACACAAACCAAACCTACCCTGAAAGCATCAAAATACACCACAAATACCTCAAGTCCATCCGGTAGTGACAATATTGGATTGGACACAAGCTTGTTTGAATGTTTGGAAGCTCCTCTCACACTTATTGGTCCACATAGACTTAACCTTCTTTTGAGTTAGTTTTGTCATAGGGGAGGCAATGGAGGAGAACCCATTCATAAACCTTCTATGATAACCTGCTAGGCCCAAGAAGCTCCTAAAATTCCACGAGGTTAATGGTTTATGCCAAATTCTAATCATATCGGTCTTCTTAGGATCCACCTTAATACCATCCACCGACACCACATGACCCAACAATGCAACCTCCTTCAACCAAAACTCACACTTTTTTTACTTAGCATACAATTTCTCCCTCCTCAATCTTTGCAACACAACCCTCAAATGACCTATATGCTCCACCCTACTATGTGAATAGATCAATATATCATCAATGAAAACCACAACAAAGGAATCAAGACAGTGTTTGAAGACTCTATTCATAAGGTCCATGAATATGGATGGTGCATTAGTTAACCCAAAGGACATCACAACAAACTCATAATGCCCATACCTAGTCCGGAAATCTATCTTAGGAATATCACACTCCCTCACCTGCACTTGATGATACCCATATCGAAGATCAATCTTAGAGAAATAGTTAGCCCCTAGCAATTTGTCAAACAAGTCAACAATTCTCAAAAGAGGATACCTATTCTTTATAGTGACCCTATTGAGTTATCGGTAGTCAATACACATCCGAAGGGACCCATTCTTGTTTTTCACAAACAACACCAGAGCACCCCAACGTGGTTGGCTAGGTCTAAGAGATCCCTTCTCCAACAAGTCCCTCAATTGTTCCTTCGACTCCTTCAACTCCACAGGGGCTATACAGTAAGAGGGAATAGAAATGGGTTGAGTATCGGGGAGGAGGTCTATACCAAAGTCTATTTCCCTTTCGGGAGGAACACCGGGAAGGTCATTTGGGAAGACATCAAGAAACTTATTTACAATCGGAACTGACTCTATAGTAGGGAATTTGGACTCCACATCTTTAACCCTCATAAGATAATACAAGCACCCCATAGACATTAACTTACGGTCTTTAATGCAAGATATGAATCTACCCTTGACCACCACATCTTGACTTTTCCACTCAAGGATGGATTCATTTGGAAATTGGAATTTGACCCAACGAATTCAACAATCAATAGAAACATAGTAGGCATTCACCCAATCTATCCCATGAATGACATCAAAATCAACCATGTCTAATTCAACAAGATCATAAGGCAACAACTTATGCAAAATGCAAATAGGACAACTTTTATAAAACTTTCCTAGCAACAATAGAGGTACCAGTAGGAGCAGACACTTCATATGACTCATGCAACAACTCGAGGTCAACATGGAAATTTTTAGCAACAAAAGGGGTAACAAAAGAAAGAGTGGCACCCGGATCAATCAAAGCATATACATCAAAGTCAAAGATCTTCAACATACTAGTAACAACATGGGGAACCTCACCAACCCCTTTCCTCCCTTGTAGAGCATAGAACTGATTGTGCCTTGGGGCACCACCTTGAGGACCACCTCTACCCAATAGAACCACATTTGCATCCCGACCTTTGCCACGGTTTCTTGGACAATCCATCCCTTTGTGACCAAGCTCCCCACAATCAAAGCATGCATTAGAACCTTTCAAACAAGGGCCTCTATGACTCTTTCTATATTTAGGACACATATCAATGAGAGCCACACCACCAACATCTTGTGGACTAAGGAAGTCATTGGCAAACCCCTTATTAGTAGCATGAGAGGACCCTTAGCCTTGATGGAGCTGACCACCCCTTTGGAACTTACCCTTAAAATGGGCCCTCTTGGCCTCATGACCTCTCCTCTTCCTCAAAGTTTCTTCCTCCATTTTCTTGGAAAATATCATTAATCGGGACAAGTCCGTGTCACTAATTAGCCAAGCGGATCGACATTCTTCGCTCACCAAGTCGGAGACCCCCATCACAAACTTATTCATCCGAGATCTAGGATTGGCCACCAAATAAGGAGCATACCTAGAAAGTTGATTAAACTTGAGGGCATATTCCCTCACACTCATAACACCTTGTTTCAAGTTCATGAACTCTACAAACTTAGCTTCCCTAAGCTCAAGAGGGAAAAACCAATTAAGGAAAGCCAATTTGAACTCCTCCCAAAGCACCACATAACCATTTCCCTTCTCCTCCTTCCATTGATCATACCATATTTGGGCTACCCCTTTGGGTTGGTACGCCACTAACTCTGCCTTTTCATTTGCTCAACACCAATGATATTTCCAAGATCTTGTAGGCTCCATCGATGAACTCTTGTGGATCTTCATCTATCTTTAACCCATAGAACACCGGAGGATTCATCCCCATGAAGTCCCTTACCTTAGCCCCTGGGGTAGTAGCATGAGGGGTTTGGGTCCCTTGATTGACTTGGTTGGTAACAATTGGGCAAGCATAGTGAGAGCATCCCGGAGCTCACCATTTGTAGGTTGCTCCTCGGGAGTTTGGGCCCTTCTTCCTCGGGTGTAAGGCATGATCTAGCATAGCAAGGAACAATTGTTAAGGGGGGGGTGGGAGCTTACCAAAACTCTATACCACGACTTAGAATATGAAGAAGGCAAACAATTCCTAAAACGCCTCATTGCCTCCCATTCATAGTCAAGGCGCGCTTCACAACCATGAATAGGACTCTGATCATCATGGTGTGTTGGACTCCGAGAATCTATCAACATAGTGTTTTGATAACATATTTTTCACGATCCAAGCCTAGGGCTTAGACGTGACACGGTGAATGCGAAACACGAAAGAACCCCAAATAAGCCTCTTAGCTTATCGTTAAACATCATTGGTCGCGGAAGCATCTAAAAAGCATGAAGAGTAAGAATAGGGGCAAAGGGACTAAGGGAAAAGCTTGCATAATATCATAATCAAGAGACAAAGAGGCAAAACTCATATCATAAATCCCTAGCATGTCCAACAAACACCTCTACTACATAGATAAGAGCAGGGGCCATGACAAAGAAACCAGGATCAGCCTCATAATCAAAATAGAACATAAAGAAGAGCATCTCAATACAAGATAAGAGAAACATTGATAAATGTCCTGGAATGGGGGACTCACCAACTAGCTTGAGTAATACTGAATTAGCCACATGGAGAAGAAGGATGATCAACTTGGGTACCAGTTACTACATGGTGATATCATGTGTCAAAAGTTTACATTAGTACATTTGAATGTACTATGTATGTGGGATGCAATGCAACAAGACATAGGCATCATAATCAAAATGCATAACAATAGACAGTAGGCATAATATAATAATGTGGAATATATAGTCAATGCTTAAGTAAAACGTGCTTAAGTAACTCATGCTCATACAGGACCAAGAAAGATTTCCAATGTACAAACCCCTTGGTTGGTTGATGGTGATGCCACCCTATCACACTGGTGGTGAGGTACAAACCCCTCACTAGGTTGATGAGTACAAACCCCCATCTAGGTTGATGATGATGCTACACCATCACCCTGGTGGTGAGGTACAAACCCCTTACTAGGTTGATAAGTATAAATGTCTATCTAGGTTATAAAGGAACCAGCTCCTTGATTGACTATCAAGGTACTAACCCTGCGACAAGGTTATCTAGTCTCTTAGTCCCCCCAAATCGGGCATGGTCTAATGCAACACGTTATATAAAATATATCATATACATAAGTGCATTCCATCATCATTACATCAATTGTATCATATCTCATGCCTTGGACCTTCAATTCCTGAAGAAACCACATTTAGACATTTTATCAAACACTTAGAGGGTGTATAGTTCTAGTGTAAAACCATGCAATTCAAGATTGAAATCATGCAAGAAAATCCATTATAATTCTATCAATCAACACCATGCAACACCCTCTAGTAATGTACATCAAAACGCCTCCTCAAATCTTACAATAGATCCAAGATTTATAGCTCAAAACATAGCAAAACTGTCACAATTTCACATATCTTTAACATAGTGTGCAGTGAATTTCATAATATGCAAGACCCATTTGTAAATCAACTTTAAATCATGCAATTTGAGTAAAAGAAGGCTTGGGTATCATGGGTGAAACGAACCCATGAAAGAAACCCACATACCTTAGCTTGGAGATGAACTTATTGAAGATTGTAGATGCAGACTTGAAGCTTGAAGAAGAACCTTGAAGGAAATCCTTAGATTTGGATGAAGGTTTGAGACTTGAATTTAGGAGTGAGTATTGGGGAATGTTTAGGATGATATGAGGGTAAAATATAGCTAAGTATAGGTAAATACACGTTTGTGAACACTTAAGCCCTAGACTTAATAGTCTTGGACCAAGGCCAACAAAAACAAACAGTCACATAAATGTACAGCTGCGTGTCGCGGACGCAGCGCGCTTTACTCTCTGGAAATCACATTCTTGAAATTTTATAATTGCTAATCTTTCGCTCTTAAATTAGGATTAGACCCTTATCACCCTAAGTTTGATCCCTTGAACAAGAATATAGGTTGCATTTTTGATATCACGCATGAATTTTTATTTATATGGAATTTACTATTCCGAGTACTTTCGAGGCACATTTTGGGGCACATTTTGGGGTCTTTTCAGGTGGCAAGGACTTGGAATCATACTATTACTAGACCATGAGTAGGTAGCTTAGTTTTGCATTCTTATATTACTTGACCACGGGCAAGTGGTGAAACGCCCCAAAAAGTGCCCGAAAATGTGCCTTGAAAATGCCCGTAATCGTAATTTCATCATATCTCAAAATCTGTGCGTGATATAATAAGTATGACTTTATATTCTTGATCAGGAGGACAATTGAGTGGGCAATTGGTATAACCCTAATTTTAGAGCAACCATAGTAAAATCTAACTTTTCCTAGTTTGCGCAAAATAGTAAGGGTCCGCGACCCTGGCGCGACGCAGCTAGGGCGCAAACCTGTCTATTTGTAGCTAGTTTTTTTTATTCTATCCAAGGCCTTGGCCCTTACCCTTCCTATTCATAAAAATACTTATACTTAGTCATTATTCAACACGATATCATTCAAGACATTCCCCACAACCCTAACACTTAGCCAAATATTTCACCCAAATCCAAGTGTCCCAAACTCATTCCAGATCTCAAGAAATTTACTCAAACTTCAAGTTCTCCAAATCTTCATCAAGTAAATCTCCAAGTTTGAGGTATGTGGGTTTCAGCCATGGGTCCTTTCACCCATGGTGCCCAACCTTCTTTTTATGTAAATTGCATGTTTCAAGTTGATTTATCTATGGATATTTCTTAATATGAATTTTATTATGAACTATGTTGGGGTATCATAAAATGTTGACTATTCAAGGATGTTTTGAGCTATGAATCTATAATCTATGATGAAAACTGATGAGGGGTTTTTAATGTATCTTGAATGAGGGTGTTACCAAATGTTCATCGGTTGATTTACAATAAGTTTTGTCACATGATTTCACTCTTGAATTGCATGATTTTGAACTATCATTACACACTCACCAAGTGTTTGATATAATGTCTAGTTATGGTTTCTTGAGTTATTTATGATCTATTGCATGACTTATGTGTCAAGTGACTTTATGATGATGAAAGAAATGTATGTGATGAATTCATGAAAAGTATCGATAGTGTTGCATGTTGACCACAACTTGTTGAGGGGGTGATATGGCTCAACCACTTTGATGAGGGGGGGAGGTGCTATGCTCATCTACCATGTTGAGGGTACATACCTTGATCACTTTGATGGAGGGTGCTAATGCCCATCTACCATGTTGAGGGGTATATATGTTGACCACTTTGATGGGGGTGACATGCCCATCTACCATGTTGAGGGGTATATACCTTGACCACTATGATGGGGGGTGACATGCCCATCCACCAATTGAGAGGTATATAACTCAATCACATTCCAAGAGGGTGACATGCCTTGGATTCCAAGCACTATTTTTCTTGGTCTATGATGATGGTCTATTCCTACACATGTAATATGTCTAATACAAGCATGTTTTACTTCAAGCATTGATCATGCATGCCATATTGTTATTATACTATTCATTGCCTATGTTTATGCATTTTGACTATGTTGCCTATCTCTTGTTGCATTGTATCCTACATACATAGTACATTCAATGTACTAACACATATTTGTGCCTGCATGATATTACCATGTAGGAACTGGAGCTCCTAACGATTATCCTCCGTGGCTAGTTGTGATATGTTGAAGATAAGCTTTGGTGAGTTCTCAAGTTTAGGGACAATAGCTATACTACTCTTGGGTATGTTATTTCTTTATGTTGAACTCTTGATACTATGAGGGTGAACCCGAAAACTGTTTTGGCCCCCGGTCAAGTCTATATTTTGAGGTGTTGTTGGACAAGTGATGTAATTATGCTATGTTCTTGACCCTTGTCTATTTATGGTTATCAAAAACTTCCCTTAGTTCCTTTATCCATATTTGTACTATATTGTTGTTGTTTATTTGCTTTCATGACCAAGGATATGTAAATGATACGCTAAGAGGTTTGTTTGGGGCCCCCTACGAGTTCCCATTTGCGTGTCACGTTTAGGCCCTAGTCTTGGGTCATGGAAAACTTGGTATCAGAGCAATAGGTTGTTAATGGTCCTCGGCATCCAACACACCATGTCAAAATTAGAGTCTTATTCATGGTTGTGAAGTGCACAATAACTATGAGCAAGAGGGTATGAGGCATTTTAGAAAATGTTTTCCTTCTTCATGGTAGATGTTGTGCTATAAAAGTTAAGGTAACGTTTTTTCCCTAATGAATGTTCTTCTTTATGCTAGATCATGCCTTTTTCAGGAGGAAGAAGAGCCCATACTCCCGAAGAACAACTGGCTCATGAAGAGTTCCAGGATGCTATTACCATGTTAGCTCAATCCATGACTAATCTAATCAACTAAGGGGCCCAATCTCCTCATGCTCTAAGGGGCTTCTAGGGTGAGGGATTTCACAAAAATGAACCTATCGGAGTTCCAAGTGGATGAGGATCCTCAAGAATTTATTGATACGTGTACAAAGTATTTTCTATTATGGGGGTTAGTGTCACGATCCAAGGCCAGGGCCTAGACACGATCGGCGAATGGGGGACCCAAAGGAACCCCAAACAAGCCTCATAGCATATCATTACACATCTTTGGTCACAAAAGCAAGTAAAATGACAATAAGAGATAAATATAACCAAGGAAAAATGGGACTAATGGTGAACTTCCATACCATAAACATCAAGAAATTAAAGAGTCAAAGCTCATAGCATAGATACATATCGTGTCCAATAACACCTCTACTACATAGATAAGAGGGAGGGCTGAGACAAGCAACCGAGATCACCCTCATGATAATAATAATAATAGGTAATCCAAACATACAAGATATAGTCTAAACATAAGCTTGAGAAAAGATGGATATTGCCCCCGGACTTGAGCACTCACCATAAGCTAATTGAACAATCCATCTAGCCACGAGGAGAATCAATGAGAGCTCTGGTTCTATATGGTGATATCATGTAGGCATAGAATATGTGTTAGTACATTTGAATGTACAAAGTATGTAGGATGTCATGCAACAATAGATAGGCGTCATAAGCAAAATGCATAATTATAAGCAATGAATAACACACTAACAATATGACATGTATGAATGATGCTTGAAGAAAAATAATGCTTATATGGAACATACTACGAGTGTAAGGTGTGACCACTATTAATGCAAGCCAAGGCCTACCGAACCCTTATGTTGTCTGGAAGCGTAGGCTATCACCTTTCTTCTCTGAATTAGCACACAACCCACTCCAACTTTAGATGCATCACAATATATCACAAAGTCTCCTGTCCCGTCGGGAAAAGTCAACACTGGTGTGGTGGTCAGTCTAGTCTTCAATTCTTGGAAACTCTTGTCACATTCCTCAGACACTAAAATTTGACCTTTTTCTTAGTTATCTTGGTCAACGGTGCAGACAAAGAAGAGAAGCCCTCAACGAATCGACGATAATAGCCTGCCAGTCCCAAGAAACTTCTTTTTTCCGTCGGAGAGGTTGGTCTAGGTCAGTTCTTAACCATTTCAATCTTCTGGGTATCCACTCGAGTACCATCCCCTAAAATAACATGACTTTGCAAGGCCACAAACTTGAGCCAAAACTCACACTTCGAGAACTTTGCATACAATTCATGGTCTTTGAGAGTTTGCAAAACTATTCTGAGATGATTAGCATGCTCCACTTCATTAGTAGAATACACTAGGATGTCATCAATAAATACAATCACGAACATGTCAAGATACGGTCTGAATTCTCTGTTCATCAAATCCATAAAAGCTGTTGATGCATTAGTCAACCCAAAGGACATGACCAAGAACTCAAAATGGCCATACTTTGTCCAAAAGGTTGTCTTTTGAATATCACTCTCTCTCACCTTCAACTAAGGGTAACCCGATCTGAGGTCTATCTTGGAGAAGCAAGTAGCACCTTAAAGTTGGTCAAATAGATCATCTATCCTGGGGAGCGGATATTTATTCTTTATTGTGACCTTGTTCAGTTGCCGGTAGTCTATGCACATTTTGAGAAACCCATCTTTCTTACGCATGAATAGGATAGGAGCACCCCAAGGAGAGACACTAGGCCTTATGAAACTTTTCTATAACAAGTTTGTCAATTCTTTCTATTCAGCGGGGGCCATTCTATAAGGTGGAATTGAGATGGGTTGGGTATCAAGAAAAACATCAATCCTAAAGTCAATCTCCTTGTTAGGAGGGACTTTAGGCAGATCCACTTATCGCTAAATGTCTCTTCATTCACAATTGGACTGACTCTAGAGTAGGGGACTCAACTTATCAGACTTAACTTGCACAAAGGTGGTAAAACAACTTTTGAAGATCAACTTTCTGGCCCTAAGATAGGAGACAAACTTGCCCTTGGGTGCGACAGAACTCCCCTTCCACTCTAAGACAGGTTCATTATGAAATTGGAACTTAACAATCTAGGTCCTACAGTCAATAGAGGCATAATAGGAGTGAAGCCGATCCATGCCAAATATCGCATCAAAGTCAACCATCTCTAATTCTACCAAGTCAGTCAAGGTATCTCTATGATAAATGGATACTACACAATCCCTGTAAACCCTCTAAGCTAAGATAGAATCACCAGTGGAAGTGGAAATAGCGAAAGGTTCAAGCAAAACTCTGGAGGAATCCTGAACTTACTAGCCACATAGGGAGTCACAAAAGATAAAGTGGCACCTGGGTCAAGCAATGCATAACAATTAAAAGTAAAGGCTCGAAGCATACCCATAACAACATCTGGTGCTGCCTCCTGATCCTGACGATTACTAATAGCATAAAGACGGTTCGTCCTGCCTTCTGTACCCATAGTAGTACCCCTCTGATGACTGTCAGCTGGGGGTGCTGCAGAGGACTGTGCTCTATTGTTCCCTTCACCTTGTCTCCTCTTTGGACACTCATACTGGAAGTGACCAGTCTGTCCACATGAATAACAAACATCCTTACCTACACGGCACTCACCCAGACGAAGTTTACCACACTTGTTACAAGGTGGCTTTCCGCTTGTATCTTGGGTCACATGAGCTTGAGATTGAGCCTTGAGCCCTGTAATTCTAGTAACCATAGGACTTCTGATCATACCTATTTGGTTGGACGGGTGCACTCGCTACAGAGGTTGCATGATGAGAAGATCTCTTCTGAAAGTAGGATTTGTCATCCTTATTCTTTCTCTGCTGGCAAGGCTCATGCCCTGCTGGTTTATCTTTCCTGTTCATCTGCTCTTCTCTATCTCTTTTCTTATCCTCCTCTGTCTATTGGGCATACACCATAATCCTAAAGATATCTATGCTGAGGATCAACAAAGTTGTCATGCACTCCTTCTGCACATGCATGCCCAAGCCGAACACAAACTTCCTCATCCTTGCCCTCATGTATTGGACCATCTCCGGAGCTTATCTGGACAGTTTAATAAACTTAAGACTGTACTCTTTGACGGTCATCCCTCTTTGCTTCAATTTCACAAACTCGTCAACCTTCGCCTCTCTCAACTTTTGGGGAAAGGAATGGTGAAAGAAAGCAGCTTCAAACTCCTCCCACTCCGCAGGCTCAGCATCTTCACCTCTACTATCTTCCCATTGGTTGTACCAGATGTTTGCCACATCCTTAAGCTGGTAGGAGGCTGATGTTTATGAGAAAGTTGAGTCCAGGAGGAGTATTGAGCATTGAAAATGAGTAAGAGTAAGTTCCACTCGCACTTATTAACTACGTGGCCAACATAGCAGAGAATTAGACCGTGAGAAATGGATGTTTTCTTAGTCCCAAAAGAGGACTTGATGTTATTATGAACCCCCCAGATGTACGCCCTTTCACCCCCGGCAAGGTACTGGGCAGATGCCGCAACGACATAGCTTCGTTGTACCATAACCGGCTTATACGTGATAAGTGTAGGTCCAAGAAAATCCCAGATAGGTCCCTTGATGATAGTACTCTGATGTTGATGTGATAGTATGAGTCTTGATTAATGGTGATGTGATAGAGTTCTACTCCTTATCTTGAGTTGAGGTTGAGAAACCGATGAGCTTAGGTCATACTATATTGTCTTGTTTTTACTATTTACTTTAGCCTATTTTACATACAATACATTCCACGTACTAACGCCCCTTTGTCGCTGCATCATTTTATGATGCAGATTCAGTAGACAGAGGACTTCAGTAGACTAATTGTTGAGGTTTAGAGCTCTTTGATTTCAGATCGTGGTGAGTCCTCCCCTGTATTCAGATGATGGTTATTTCTTTATTATTATTGAGTTATTTTTTTCTTTGATTATGGTAGCCATAGCCTGTCATGGTACATTCTTAGACAGTAGTTATAGAGGCTTCATAGACGTAGACGGATGACGATTGATGTTGGGGGTTACTTTTTCCCCTATTATTCTACTTTTAAACTAAAGTGTTTCCTAATCTTGCTTCATATGATAGATGCTGATGATGAGTCTGATAGCCCACTGACAGCTACAATATTTCTTTAATATCTTCCGCAAATAAATTGATTGAACGAATGCGATAAGACTAGGTGGTTCGCTTGAGGGCTAGCAATAGTCTTCGAGTGCCAGTTATGCCTAGGGTACCCTCCCGGGGCGTGACAGATTTCAACTATTTTGCTGAATATAAAACAAATGAATTATTTAAAGATGTGTATTAGAAACACTCATGGTGATTTAATTTATGCTAAAGCAGTGGGCATAGGCTATGGCACTAATACAGAAGCTGAGGTGGTGGTTATAGAATAAGCCATGTTGGTTTGCATAACGAGGAGATATGAGTTTGTGGATTTTGAAACTGATTCACTATTGGTGTATAGACTCTTGAGGGGACAGTGGAAGCTGCCACGATAGTTGGTGGAAAAAGTGGAAAAAATAAGGGCATATATGGAAATTCTAAATACCCAGGTATCACATACTTTTAGAGAGGGCAATAATGTAGTAGATATGCGTGCAAAGGAGGTGGTGGACACACAACAATCAAAGGAATATAACACACTCACAGAGGTACAAAACTTCATCAAAAAACACATAAATATGGGCAAAGCTCAGGTACCAAATCTCAGGATCAGAACAAGAAGGATTCAAGCAATACAACTATAGTTTACAGATATATCATAAAAATAACAGTCAGTAGATAAGAGAGGGGAAATACAATGGCGACATTCCAAAAATAAGGAGGTTATACAGATTCGTTCCTAACAAGGAATCAACACGTACAAAAATGACTAGAACATATACTAGTTATCACAAAGAGCTCACCAAAAAACAAAAAGATACTAGCACGGAACGGCATCACAGGAGAATCAACGAGGAGGATGGACTACCACCGAGCTAGCATAATCTGAGAAATAAAAGAAGGGTCAGATTCAAGATAGAAAAAATGGGGGAAACAGTGGAAAAAGGAGAAAGATTATTACCAGATCTACAAGGTAGAAGGCATCATTGGAGACAAAGCAAGTAGAATGCAAGTATACCTGGCAAGATGGAAGATAAGGGAATAAGGAGAGTTCATAAATTAAAAGAAGAAGGGAAAGTTAGATTACCAGGAGCCAACGAACGAAGTCGAGAAAAGCAAATCAAAAGAAATCAATGCACAGAGGATCAGTTGTTGGAGAAGATGTCATCGGGAAAGGGACATGCAACGAAGGAACAACAACGGCGGAGCTATGGCCATGGTGGCAAGCCCAATGGAGAAGATGAAGTTCAAGAAATGAAGGAGACAACCTCGAGAAAAGAAGCGGAAAGGGACATAATTATTTCAGAAATTGTATTAGTTGAACTCAAAGTTTTCAGGAAGTTACCAAAATGTACTTAGGCTTATGCCTAGAACAATTTCATTTTCTTTGATGCTTGATCAATAAAATGGTCCAAGGACCAAAAAAAGTTAATTAAAAAAAGTTATTTAAAGATGCTATTGAAGCTATGGTTTAAAAATTCAAAAAAAAAAAATTCCTATCCCCCAAATTTATTTAACTGCAATTCTTTTTAACCCTGAATATAAAAAACATGGTGAAAAAACTTTAGTTCAATGCGTATATGAACATTTAGATATCCAACCAGATGAAGAACCAGATTTGCTTACATGTCAAAATAACTTTAACTTACGTGTTAAAGAAATGTATGATAAATATTGTTCATTAGACAATATTGAAAGTGCTCAAACTTTTGTGCCTCAAGCAGGTGCTCATGGTAGAATAAAATATAAACAGGTCTTGATTCTTCTAATAAATGTGAATTTGTTAAATATCTTGAATAAGGTCGAAAATTATTATGAATGAGCGAGGCATACCACAACTATTGAATTGGTGGAGGGCTCGTGGCAATCAATTTGCAAAACTAAGTCGGATGGCGAAGGATATGCTAGCAATTCAAGGATCTTCAGTAGCTTCTGAGGCAGCTTTCAGCGCAGCAAGATTTTAAATAGGAGATCGCAGATATTCATTAGCCGAAGATAGTTTAGAGATATCGGTGTTGTTTCGAGATTGGATCAACATTGAGCAAATAAATCAAGGACTACCAAAATTAAATAGCCAACATGAAGTTTTTTTAGATTCGATCATTGGATATGATAGTGATGATGGCATGGAACTTCAAGACCGTCAATAGAGTTTACCAAGACCGAAGGTTGATACCGCTCAATCATTAGCCGAGTTACAACAAAATTTTGTAGGACTATACAATTATTAGTATTACATTCGAGGCTTCATTGAAACATAACCCTTCCTAGAAGGTGGTTGCGTAAATTAGGCACTATACTAATAGTTGTAATTTGTAATACAAATATAAATAAATTCAATTGGTTTTATTCCTTTATCCTTATTTTATGTTTATTTAATGCATTTCTTTTTAGTTTATTTAAGTTTTAAAACCAAAAACTTATAGGTATAATTTATAAACTTCAAATATAAAATTTAGAAATTATAAATTTCGAAATTCAAATTGGAATTTAAGAAAATAAAAAAATTGAAGTTTAATTTAAAACTTATATATATAAATTACTTAATTTGTAAACTTAAAACTTGTAAATTTTGAAATTCAAACTCAAGTTTAAAAACTCATGAAAAAATTAAAGTACACTTATAAAGTTATGTTCTAAGTTAGAAATTAATTATGAACTTTAAAAATTCAAACTTATAAATAAACTTTAAAAAATTCAAATTTACAAATTTAGCATATAAAACTTCTATATAAATTGAAAATTTTAATAAAAATATTTTTAAAAATTTATAAGTTGAAAAACTCTAGAGAATTAAATATTATTCTTTTAATAACATAATTTATCGTTTCATTTATTTCGATCGGTTCCAGTCCATTCAGGTAATATCCCAGTGTATAGTGGGACAGGACGGAGCTGAGTTTCCAACCAGGTTGTTCCGGTCCGGTTCATCCCAGTACTGGTCAATGTTTCGATCAAATTGAACCCGGTCCAGTACCGGTTCATTCCGATCCGGCCATCCCATTCCGATCTGGTGCCCAGTCTTAAATTTGATAGATAGATTTGTTACAAATAAAAAATAAAAATATATGATTTTTAAAAAGTATAAAAATTGAGTATAAAAAATATAATAAATATTTTAAAGATTTAATTAGAATAAATCAAAGAATTTGAGTGTTATTTAAAATTAAGATGAAAGTTTGATTTTAAAAATAAAGTTAGGAATGAAAATGATTTTCACCCCTGTAATATAACTAATACCCATGATAATATAATACTAATAATGCACGCCTCTATCTACCTACCAAACAAGCCTTAGGGTATTTTCGTTTCTTTCAAGTTGCTATTGGGTTTATACAGAAATTAATACCAACATTTTGCAGCGCCTTCATCAGATCTGATTGTCTCTTTTATGTATGTGTCTCCTTCATCTGCCTTTGGTTCTTCGTTTATCGGTCGATTTTTTTTCTTTTCCTTTTTTGTGTGTTTTCGTATTTGAGCAAACTGAATTTGGGGGGTTTTGGTTCATTTGTTGGGCCTAAAGCCATTGCTTTGGTGGCTTTAGGGTTGAGCCACCCTTGGTTTTAGCCAGTTTTTCAAGAAGTTAACATCATCTTGTTACTTAGGTTCTGTACTCACCATGGATGCATGATTGTAAAAAGAAAAAACTGAGACTATGGAATCCTCAAATATAACTTACATAAATCTGAAATAGCCTGTGTTAAGTGGTTGATATTTTGTTTTTGAAACGAGGGTTCCCAGGGAATAGCCTCTCTACCTTGAGAAGTAGTGGTAAAGTTTGCATTCTACCCTCCTTAGACCCCCACTTGTGTGATTCCATGGGTATGTTGTTGTTAAAGTGGTTAATATTTTGCTTGCCTAGGAGCACTAACTACACTTCCCAGATGGACATAGTCATATCATGTCTTGCTCCTAAAACCATCCATTGGTTAGATGAGTTCGTCTTTGTATGGTGTCTTGATCACAGTTGTATCATTTTAGATTATTTTGTGTGTTTCAGGGGTGGAGCTACATTCACCCAAGGCTAGTAAGATGAACATCCTTCGTTGGAATTTTTTTTCCAAATATATAGGTTAAAATATAAATATTTTGATATATATCAATTTTTGAATGCTCATACTACAAAAATCACCCATCCATGTTCTAAAAGTATGAATACCCTTGACGAAAATGCTGGTTCCGCCACACTCTTAGGCCATCCTTCTTCTGTTGACTTTGATACCATCTCTTACTAGTTTTTATGGTTGGATTTAGTTGATCAAAAATGATTAATCATGAATTGTGTCCCTTGTGCTGATAAATTCCCACATAGGAGGTCATATGCATGCATATTGGTTTGTTAGTGGAAATACAGTAGCCTCACTTGTTTTATTAAAGTTATATATTTAACTGTGGTTCTTTAGTGTAGAATACACAGCTTCTGATTCGAAGATAGCATGGTCTCTTAAAATGCAGGCTATGGCGTTTCCTAAAAAGTGAAATCAACACACATAATAGAGCCATGTTACATATAAAATCTTGTATGCACCAGATGTGACTGTAGGCTTTGCCTTTGCAATATATGAGATACTTTATGGTGGTTTTGTAACTTAACATTGCTCTTTTTTCTTTACTTTGGTAACCTTAAACTGTGAATGCATATTTCATACTCTTTTTTGTGCTTCTTCTGCTGACTGCCGTCTTATCTGTCTCTTACCAGCCATGGCACAAGATATGGGCATGTTTACGGTGCATCATACCATTGGAAATGTTTTATGCTGCAAATGTGGTATAAGTATGCAACCAAATGCTGCTAATATGTGTGCCAACTGCTTGAGGTCTGAAATTGACATAACAGAAGGTCTCCAGAAGCATGTTATCATATGTCATTGCCCTGAATGTGATAGCTATTTGCAACCTCCAAAGACTTGGATAAAAGCCCAATTAGAATCAAAGGAGCTATTGACATTCTGTGTGAAGAGGTTGAAGAATTTGAATAAAGTCCGTCTAGTGCAGGCAGAATTCATTTGGACTGAACCTCACTCCAAGAGAATTAAAGTCAAGTTGAAGGTTCAGAAAGAGATTCTTCACAGAGCTATCCTTGAGCAGGCCTACACAGTTGAATTTGTTGTCCAGGACCAAATGTGTGAATCTTGTATGAGGGTTCAGGCGAATCCTGATCAGTGGATAGCCGCAGTCCAACTGCGGCAGCATGTTACTCACAGGCGAACTTTCTTCTATTTGGAACAACTTATTCTTAAGCATGATGCCGCTTCTCGTGCTATAATGATTAAGCAAATGGATCAAGGAATTGATATGTTTTTCTCTAATAGGAGTCATGCTGTAAAATTTGTGGAATTCATTGGAAAAGTTGTTCCCAGTCGCAGTCGTAGTGACAAACAACTAGTGTCTCATGATCCCAAGAGCAACAATTACAACTATAAGTATACTTTTTCAGTTGAAATTTGTCCAGTTTGTCGTGAGGACTTGATTTGTCTTCCGCCAAAAGTTTCAAATAGTTTGGGGAATCTAGGGCCCCTTGTTATCTGCACCAAGGTGAGTAACCACATTGCTTTACTTGACCCATGTACTCTCAGGAGCTGTTTTCTTGATGCAGAACAATACTGGAGGGCGTCTTTTAAGTCCCTACTTTCTAGTAGGCAGCTTGTGGAATATATAGTTCTAGATATTGAGGCAGTTTCTTCTGAGGTCAATATTGGTGGATCTAAGTACGTATTGTCAGATGCCCAAGTAGCTCGTCTGTCTGATTTTGGAAAGAATGACACAATTTTCAATGTACGAACACATCTGGGGCATCTTCTAAATCCTGGGGATTATGCACTTGGGTATGACTTGTATGCTACTAATAGTAATGATAGTGAGCTGGACAAGTATAAAGGCTTTGTTCTACCAGATGTAATACTGGTTAAGAAGAGCTATGAAGAGAAATGGCAGAAGAAGCGTGGGAAGCCTCGTTCATGGAAGCTGAAATCTCTCAATATGGAGATTGATGACAATGTAAAGGGTAGAGATTATGAAGAGAAGATGAACTCTGAGTATGAACAATTCTTAAGAGATTTAGAGGAGAATCCAGATTTGAGGTTCAACATATCTCTTTACCGTAACAAGGACTATCAGCCATCAGAAATGGCATCTATAACTGATGGCGATGACCCTCCTTCTGTTCCATTGGAGGAATTGTTAGCTGATCTTGATCTAAGTGAGGACGAAGCTGACAACGATTTCATGAGGGAGTGAGTTGAGTACTTAGACATGTGCTTGCTTTATTGGATACTAAATCTTAGATGAATTTCATTGGGGAGACCTCCTGCTGCTGCTGCACGATTTGCCCGTTTTCACAGTATTACTGTCTTGTTACTATGATTTCCTGCTTTCGTGGTCCGTTATCCTTTTTTTAAAGCGCAAGGAATCAGGCTTGCTTGGAGTAATTAGGTCCCGAGTCCTGTAGGTGTGATGGTGCTCATACATGTTTCTTCCTGTTATGTTCAGATTGAGTGCGAACAGTGACAATTATCTTTTCAGAGGATAAGTGTAGCCACTGCTTCTCAATAGAAGAACGCAGTTTGAAAGTTTCCGTTAGAATAGCAAACGACAAGCCAAGCCAAGTTGGAAGAACTGCTCTCTGCAGTCATTCAATTTTTGTTTCCTTTTATGGTGTGGGTTTAGGGTGTTTGTAATGATTCAATTATTTATTTAAGTTTTATTGATCATTACTTCTGTATTGAAGTTTAAAGCTTCAAGTCCTCTTGTCAAGATAAAAACGCCTCGAACTGAAGCACCACCCCTGTTTTCGGGGGTTAGCTCAATCAAGTAAAGTGAGACGAATAGCACAGCTTTTCCTATCATTCCTGGACGAAGGCCACAAAACTACAGCCACTGTTCCTGTAACGACCCATTTTTCCCACAGCTTTATCTTCATAATGAAGAAGCGGGACTTGTCATGCAGTTAACTGTCCATCTCCCTTCTTTGATTCCACTGCATCCATTTCGTGACTGTACTATGAGTAAAGTTCAACTTAAGTAACAGGCAACAGGAAATTTTGTAAAGTTAGTCTCGTGAAACATCCGAGGGTGATGGTGCTACCTACCCGGCTTAACTATCCAACTTGAAAAGCACAGGTCCATAGCCTAGGCTTGTCACGTCTTTGCGGAGCTGGATATGGTACACTCTCTGGAAGATCATACTAAAGATGTGCAACTACATGGTTTCAGAAAAATATATAATTGTAATAACAACCCAACTAAGCAAGCCATCATGTCAAAATGTAATATAGGATGAAAAATATATAGTTGTGATGACAACCCAACTAAACAAGCCATCATGACAAAATGTAATATAGAATAACTTAGTCCAAGTACAAATAAGTTAATTTATGAACTTCATGGAAACTGTTAAAAGGTTTTAGACACAGCTGCTTCATAGGTAAAAAGGTTTGAAAAATGTCAGGTGGAAGCACTGATAAATAAATCACTGTATACACAGTAGTCACTTAAAACTTCTATTTGAAACACTCAGACAACAATCAAATTTACATGTGGGGTCCTCTCCAGCTCACCTTTGTTACGCAGCAATATGCTTTCCCAGATTCCCATATTTTCTATCAATGATATTGTTGCGACACAGAATTCGAGGTCATGATGGTACACACCCAAAATCCAAACCTGATTGTAAGCCTAAAAGTAAATGCACACGAGACTCCCAAGAGAGAAGCAAAGCCACAAATGCAAAAAAAGAAACACAATAAATTTACAATTCCAAAATTTGGTGTCACAAGTGTAAAGAACATCTAATACAATATCCGATTTAGTACATACAACTCAATATTTTATAGTAAGTAAAGACTATTAAGTAACGATAGTATCTAGCAGTGGTTTGGAACCCTAAATCTCACCACCAAATTTGGAATAGACAGCCGCTGGAATGCTCGACCGCCACGTGGATGACCCTGACTAGACTCTGCATCCAAAGGGACATAGAAGTAGGGGTGAGCAAAATTCACATGCACCCAGCAGGTTTGACCAATTGGGTATTGGGAATTGGTTAAATTATGCAATAAACTAAGAAACTTTCACCTGCACACAGGAAATCAGTCTGTCATCGGTGCCACCAATTGATATATATAACGGCGTGAATAAAGTAAACACACAAGTACAAGCACACTCCAATATCATTAGATAATACATCAAATCCAGGGGACACAACATGCAATGCAATGATATGATATGGATGAAATCCGTAGGTGGTATTGGTGGAATCAAGACCGTCGCACAACTTATTTTATACACATGTCGAGCTGAGCTACCGGACAGGACCCACGGGAGCCTCGCAGACCATATTGTCACAATATATCAACTACCTTGCCACCTAACTCGTGGTCAGGATTCATGATATCAGTATCTCATACTCCTTGCCACCTAACTCGTGGTCAAGGGTTTTAAAGATGTCGCATTTTCTTATAAAAAGATATTGTTATCATCTCATTTCCCATGTTACATGATACGAATATATGAGATGAATGTGCGTCAACCAGAAACAGAAGAGTATAATCAATCAACACAAACCTCAAAGTAATAAAGTCCCAAAACCAAGTTTTATGATAAACAACCTATTTGAATAAATGGGAAGAAACTCTTTTATTTCAAGCCACAAACTTTTGAAAAATCTCTTTAGTTCTCAAAATAGGTCACAAACCACAATATTTTTTCAAGTATTTTTTTTGAGTATTTCTTTTCTCAAAAATATTTCATGCCTTAACGCATTTCACTTCACAAGTTTTACATTTCTCAAGTATCTCATGCCTCAGCGCATTTCGGTTCTCAAAGTATCTTATTTCTCAAAATATTTCACTTTTCAAAGGTATTTTCATTTCTCAAAAGGCAAGTCACAATTACCAATATGGAACAATCTCATGAACAAGCACAATGACAAGTAAAATTTTCTTCACGGGCATCACTATACAACAATTCAGTCATTATATGATCTCATCTTGTGGTCAACAATATAAGGACAATCAATTATCTAACCCCAATCTCAAAGAGGGATAGCCAAACCTACCTTAATAGCCGAAACCATACCCAAACACTTCTAATTAGAGAATTTCACTCAAATTCCAACTCTAAAGTAATTTTTACATCAAAATTCTAAAGTACTCATCAAAATGAATCCAACAAGACCCATATTGTATGGTTTATGTTCCGGAAGTAAAATTGCCCCAAAAATTGCTTAAAATTCAAAAAGGGCAAAAATGAAAATTTTGTTGCAAAATCACATTTTACTAGTAATAAGGAACTCATGGTCGAAAAACTCGTAAAAATTGAGCAGGAATCGAGTTAGAAATCACCATTTTCTTGAAGCTCAAGTTCTAGCAGAAGCCATGTAAATAGGAGTTCAAAACCAAGATTTGAATTTGGCACTATGAAATAATTTATGAGAATTAAAGACTCTTAGTTAAAAACACTTACCGAATGAGTTTATCTCGAAAAACCTTTTCAAAATCGCCTCAATGGAGCTCTCAAAGTTTAAAAATTGTGAAAAAAGATCAAATCATGAATAAACACTGATCAATTCTCAAAATAAGCTTTAGATGTCGCAAAAGCGGCAAGGGCGACACTCAAAAAAATATGAGATTCTTTTGCAAAGCACTATCAGCTTTCATGACCATTCGCTTTAGCGAACAAGGTCGCTTTAACGAGGCCTGGGAACCAACAAACTAACAATTAAGTGTAACCCACATCAAGACTCGAAAATTACCCTCAAAATTTGTTGACGTTTCAAACTCAATGAAATTGTCGAAAATCAAATTCCAGGTCTCCTTGACCCAAAATCAAAATCTTTACTAGTCACAAATAGGACAGCTTAGGTACTAGAAATACCAAAACATTGTCAGAATACTAAAAAATAATACCAAAGCTCATTTTAGGGCTAAAATTATCTTCTGAAACTAATGGAACTATCAAAATTTCAATTCGAGCACCTAAACTCAAAATGTTGACTAAGCTCAAACTTCTTTGAAGTTTCAGCCAACTTTCCATCTTCAGACCTCAAATCCACATATCAATTCTAAATCTGATTTGCACAACTCTTCTAGGCCAATTTTCACATAATGGAATTGATGAAACTTTGTTTCGAGACTAAAACAACAACAACATACCCAGTGGAATCCCACAAGTGGGGTCTAGGGAGGGTAGAATGTATACAAACCTTACCACTACCTCATAGAGGTTGTTTCTTAGGAACCTTCATCTCAAAAATCCATAAGCAGAATAAACTAGATATCGAAAAACGAAACAAAAAGAAAAGAAAATTCAAAATTAAGCAACTTAAGCCTTTAAAACTTGACTCTTTAGCAAAAACTCAACTTTTCACAAATTTTTCAAAAATCAACTTTCTCAACCAATCGAATAGGACTTTGAGTAACTATGTGGAGGAGCAAAATGGTAACTTCCCAAAAATTTTCAGAAATTGTCATTAAAGTCATTACATCATTCACCACTAAAATTCATGTTTGTCCTTGAACATAAAGTAAAGGAAAGTACCTAGAGCCTCAAAAAAGAAAGGAACATCGGGAGCGGATGTCTGACTTTGTCTCCCAAGTCACCTCCTCAATAAGACGATATCTCTGCTGAACCTTACCTGAAGCGATCTCCTTAGTCCTCAGTCATCTAACCAACCTGTCTAGAAAGCTATTAGCTCCTTCTCATATGTCAAATCCGGACCCAACTCTACAAAATCATATGAAATAACATAGGACGCTTCCATTATGTATTGTCAAGCATGGAAACATGGAATGCTGGATGAACCACTGAAAGTCTAGGCGGCAAAGCCAACTCATGAGCCACATCTCCCACTCTCCTCAAAATTTTGAATAGGCCAACAAACCTCAGGCTAAGTTTGTCCTTCTTCTCGAATCTCATTACTCCTTTCATGGGTGATACCTTCAGCCGCACCTTGTCACCCATCATAAACTACAAGGGCCAAACCCTCCTGTTAGTATAACTTTTCAAGTGGCTCTAGGTTGTCAACAATCGATCCTAAATCAACCATACTCTTTCCATAGCAACATCCAGAGTTCCCGCTACAATAGAATTAAATCATCTAATGAGCAATTGACATCTTTCGCCGTATAATGCCTGAAATACTGTCATCTGTATGCTGGAATGATAGTTGTTATTGTATGCAAACTCCACCAAAGGCAAATATTGATCTCATCGGACCCTAAAGTCTATCACGTATGTCTGGAGCATATTTTCTAACACCTGGATAGTGTGCTCGGACTAACCATCAGTCTAGGGATGAAAGGTTGAACTCAAATCCAATTGAGTATCCAAGCCATGCTATAGGGCTTTCTAGAATTGAGAAGTGAATAAGGATCCTCAGTCTGAATGTCATGAAGAATGAAGGAATAACATAGGTAACTAGAATTCATAATTAAAAAATATAATAGGAAGAAATCATATAAAATTCATGAAGAAATAAATAATTAAAATATTCTTGAATTTACCAATGCACAGTCTCATAAATCAAAAGGACATGCATATTAAATTTTCATAAAATCCATGGAAATCATCATAATAAGACTTAAATCATCATGAAATCAATAATTAAGTTCAGCCCAAAGCTCAATTTTAATAAATTAAAACTAATTTAAGAGACTCATTTGCTATTCATACTTAGAAATCATGAAGCTGAAGAAATAGATTTTTGGGTCTTCATGAATAGTAGGGAATCATGAATCAATCCCACATACCTTGAAGAACTAGAAGAGTTAGAATTGAAATTGACTTGAATTGAAAGCCCTATTGGAATCCTAGCTTGGATCTTCAAAGCCTTGCTTGAATGGAGTCTTAGGAGATAGAATTTGAGTCTAAGTATTTTAATTGAGAATGGAGCGTAATAAATAAGTGAAGGGCTGATTTAGGGGTCTTAGGATACTATAAAAGTCACAAAAGGCCTTAGAAGTGAACCAAATTACCATAGGGTCATTAATGAAATAGAATAAGAAAACAAATTTGGACACCTGCACTTTTGGCTCCACGGATCGTGAAGCCATGTATTCTTCGTACAAGTGTCTGTGAAAAGCTCCCTTTGAATATCGATCTGACATTTAGAAATAATTAGTAAAATGTACACAGACCTTACCACTACCTTATAGACATGGAGAGGTTGTTTCCGAAAGACCCTTATCTTAAATATACCCTCCCCAAAGGTAGAAATACTAGATATGAAACCAAATGATTAGAATGGAAAGCAAATTATAATTAGCAGAGACAATAAAAATAACAAAATGAATGATGGACAATAACAACACAATAGATAAAGACACGACTACCTTTACTAACCTCCTATAACATAAAGCCAAACACTATCTTACCCCTTACTAGCCGTCTAACCTTCACCCTAATACGTGACCTCCACTCCTTTCTATCTAAGGTCATGTACTCGGTGATATGAAGCTGCGGCATATCTTATCTAATCACCTCCCTCAATACTTTTTTGATATACCTCACCTCTCCGCGTAACCCTTAGATCCAACCTCTTTCACCTCTTAGTAGGAGCATCAACACTTCTTCTCTACACATACCTAAATTATTGCAGTCTTGTTTCTCTCATTTTTTCTGTCACAGAGGCTACTCCTAACTTCTCTCGAATGATCTCATTCCTAATCTAATACCCCTTAGTATGTACACATATCCAACTCAATATCCTCATCTCCGCAACCTGCATCTTTTGAACATGTGAGTTTTTGATTGTCCAGCACTCGACCCATTTGGCAAAGCTGATCTAACTACTATTCTATAGAATTTACCTTTAAGTTTAGGTGGTATCTTCTTATTACACAATACTCTAGAGGCAAGCCTTAATTTCATCCATATCGCCCTAATACGATGTGTGACATCATCTCGATATCGCTACTATTCTAGATGATGGACCCAAGACATTTAAAGTTATATCTCTTGGAAATATATTAAGTAACAAGCCTCATTTTAATGTCTATTTCATCCCTCGCAACTCTAAATTTGTACTTAGGGTATTTTATTTTGGTCCTACTCAGTTTGAACCCTTTGAATTCTAAAGTATGTCTCCAAGCCTATAACCCATCATTAACTTCATCTCGAGTCTCATCAATTAGCATTATATCATCCGAAAATAGCATACACCATGGAACCTCCTCTTGAATAGACCGTGTCAGCTCATCCATTACTAAGACAAAAAGAAAAGGGCTCAACATTGATTCTTGATGAAGTCACATCTCAACAGCGAAATACTCCGAGTCTCATTCCACCATTCTTACTCTAGTGTTGACTTCGTCATACATGTCCTTTATCACCCTAATATACACTATTGGAACACCTTTCACCTTTAGATATCTCCATAGGACATCCCTCAAAACTTTGTCATATGCCTTCTCAATATCAATGAACACCATATGAAGGCCCTTTTTTTTCCATACATTTCCCCATTAGTCTCTGGAAAAGATCAATTGCTTCGGTAGTCAACCGTCCCGACATGAATTTGAATTGATTTTCAGATATTGACACTCTTTTTCTCACCTGCATCTCCACCACTCTCTCCTAGACCTTCATAGTGTGGCTTAGCAACTTGATACCCTTATAATTGTTACAGTTTTAGATATCATCTTTGTTCTTGTATAATGGAACCATTGCACTCCTCCTCTATTCTTCAGGCATCTCAGCAGTCATTAGAATAACATTAAACAACCTAGTCAACCACTCCATACCATCCTTGACCGTGCCTTTTTAAAATTAACTGGAATCTCATCGGGTCTGATCGCTCTCCCTTTGTTCATCCTAATAATAGCACGTCTAACCTCCTTAGCTCTGAAATGCCTATAGTAACCAAAATCTTGATGACTATCGGAATGTGCCATCCGCCAAATCACCCCGCTCAATATCACTGTCTCTTTTTTATAGAAAAGTTTATGAAAGTAAGCTTGCCACCTTTGCTCAATGGAAGTCTCATCCACTAACACCCCACCCTCCTCGTCCTTGATGCACTTCACTTAGTCTGAGTCACGAGCTTCTCTTTCTCTCTTTCTCTCTCTTGCGAGCCTATACAATATCTTATCCTCGCCTTTTTCACCTAGCTCAACATAGAAGTGTTCAAACACTGAATGTCTTGGCACTCGTGACAACCGTCTTTGCTTCTGTATTTGCCATCTAAGATATCCTTAAGCTTTCATTTTTCATCCTCATCCTGCACTCTAACCACTTTGTACTGGCAATCTTTTGAGATTTCAATTTGCCTTGAACTTCTCCATTCCACCACTAATCACCTTGACTTCCACGAAAGGTCCCTCTCGATACTCCTAGTACCTCGGTAGCTACTTTTCTAATGCAACCGACAGTAGTGTCCCCACGTGGTGTTTACATCTACGCTACTACTCCAAGCCCTCAAACTACTCAACTTTTCCCTCATCTCCCGAGAAAGGGCAGAAGTCGGGGCCTTCTTATCTAATCCTTGGTTAGACATAAATAGTCATCTTCCTATCTCTAAATTCATCACTAGAAGCCTACGTTGAGTGAAAATATTTTCGCTCGAAATAACCTTGCAATTCTTGTAAAGGTTTCTGTCGCCCTTCTAGAGGAGTAAGTAATCAATATGTGTCTTAACTACCGTACTACGAAAGCTAATCAAGTGATTTTCCCCTTCGAGAAATATGAGTTAGCAATAACTAATTTAGCAAAATTGAAGAGAGACATCCCATATCCATTCTTTTCCCCAAAACTAAAGCCTCCATGAACATCGTAAAAACTACTAGAAGTTGCACCAGTATGCCCATTAAAATCTCCCCCAGTGAAGATTTTTCTGTGTCTGGTATACCTCTCATAACCTCATTCAAGTTCTCCCAAAAGAGCTTTTTGACTTCCTCATCCAGGGCCACGTAAGGTGCATAGGCTCTAACTACATTCATTATATAACTACCAATCACAAGTTTAATAGACATCATCCTATCATTAATCCTCTTGACCTCAACCACATACTACCTAAGGCCCTCATCTACTAGAATACCTACTCCATTTCTATCCCTAAAGCCACTAGAGTACCATAATTTAAACCCATTGACATCCTGAGCTTTAGTACCTACCCATTTGGTCATATTAATTTGTCTTCTCCTAAGACTCTTCACTAACTCTAAGGACTTCTTGTAAGTGATCATATGTTCCACGACCCTACACTCAACTTAAGTAAGCCCATGCCCCTATTATCACCACTACTCCTTACCTCCGACCCCAACTGACTACAGACCTTAATTCACCATCAGATCCTAACGCCACTAAAATAAGAACTAGTAACTCAATAAACTACAAAAGATCAAGAAAAATACAATAGTACACAAAACAGTAAAATATACGCTAGTATACCTACCAGCTGGTCATATTAATTTGTCTCTTCTTAAGACTATTCACTAACTCTATGGACATCTTGTAAGTGATACTATGTTCCATGACCTTACACTCTAACTTAAGTAAGTTTGTGCCCCTCTTACCACTATCACCCCTTGCCTCCGACCCCAACTGACTACATGACCTTAATCCACCATCAGATGCTAACGCCACTAAAATAAGAACTAATAACTCAATAAACTATAGTAGATCAAGAAAACACAATAATATACAAAATAGTAAAATATATGCTAGTATACAATAGGCACAAAGCATAATAATCAATATGCAACAATCAACAACTTGGCCAAATAATACACTCCCTAAAAATAATAGTGAGAACTTAAAAAATAATAATAGCGAGCAATTTACTAAACTCCCTAAAAATAAGTTTTCACACAAACAATTAAAAGAAGAGAAAGTCAGAGACAATAGTCAAAGGGCAGAGATAAATCGAGGGCAAATATTAATAGTACACAATGAACAACTTGGCCAAAAAGATATATCTAAATAGAGGGAACTGGTTGAAAAGAACTTTAAATAGCTCAAATTTGTATAAAGCAGTGAAAGCAGATTTGAAATAAAAAAACTAAAGGCAACCTGAATAAATCTGAAGTTACTTTGGAAATATAAAACCTGAAATTTAAAGAGGAGAACGTGAAATCTGACTCTTACAATTTGTTCTTGAATGGATAAGTCTTAAATGTTGGATAAATCTTAAATTTGCCTGCGAAGATCGTTGGAATTGTTGCTGTCGTCAAGGATCTCGATGATCCGTTGATGTTGCAGATGATGAGTTGCGTTCTTGGCTGATAATGAATATAGTTCTCCCGCTGCTGATTTTTTGTTTCTTTCCCGATCTTACTTTTAAAAACTCAAAGATTTGTTTACACCAACTTCTATTTCTTGCTAATTTCAAGCTTTTGACTGTTTTTTTCAATGATACAAACTTTGTAATAGAAGAAAGAGATATGGAGGTATTTACTTCTCTTTGGTGCAAAACAGAGGAGAAAGAGCAAGGAGAGAGTAAAAGAGCGACCAATGGGGAATTTGATTCGCCAGTGAATCTTCTCTTTGGTGTCGGCCAAATCCCAAGCGAGCAAATATTAAATTCTCTGGCAGGTAACGACGCCAAGAATAAAAAAAAATTGAATATGAAAAAGAACAATAGATGTGGAGAGAAGAGATAGTACAATAGATCTATAAGGAGTCAATTACGAGGGAAAATGTATAATAATGTAATTTTAACTATTTTTTTATTGAAGGTATTAGATAGTTCTAAAATTATTTTTTTAGAATTAATTATTTTAAAATAATTTATTTTCAACCAAACAATCACTCCTCTTGCGAAATTAGTTATTTCTAAATTATTATTCTATTCTTAATATAGAATAAAAATAATACTATAATTCTATAATAATTAACTCCAAAACAAATTATATGATACAATGTTTTCAATTAAATATGAAATAAATTTATCTTTAATTAAATTTCAAAATTAATTATTTCTTATCCATTGTACCAAACGAAACTGGACAATTGATAAAGTTGATATCATACAATTCATTTTCGCAATAAATAGAAATTAGGATTTGGTGCGGTCGAATCCCTTTTTTCTTTTCCATAAAAACCGTTTGGAGACACCGCGAAGCGATTCCTTTTACTTTCTCCTTCTTCACCAACCCAGAAAAACAACAGAAAAAAAATTAATTTCTCTCTAAAATTCCCTTGAATTTGCTATTGACCATTCTTCAACCTCTATTGATTTTTTCCCTCAACGTGTAAGTCATCTTTTCCGTGTATGATCTCTGGTTTAAAGTTGAATTTTTTCCTTACTTTTAAATTTTTTTTGGATGTCAATGGTGGTTGATTTTATTGTATGTGTCTATGTATCGGCATTAGTGTTGCAGCTTTGAATTTAGTGTTTTAATGGGTTGGGTAATCGTTAGCTGCTTAGGGTTTTCCTTCGTTGACGTTTTGGACTTTTGTGGGTGCAAGTGAAAAACGGACGTGTTTTATTTCTGCCTTTGGATACGCACATACGACATATATAGAGCTCAATGTAGTTAGAGATCATTAATTCTTTATTGGGTTTATCATCTTTTTTGTTTTTTTCGTATGCAGTTTAATTTTGTAGTTTGGTGTATTCTTTAATCCTGATTTTTGGGGTTATGTACTGTTGAATTGGTTAACCTTCTGCAAGTATGTGGATACATGTGGCTTATGATTTGTTTTGTTTTTTCTTTTTTTGATAAGGTTGACAATAATTTATTTTAGAAAGAGTCTGGTGGTGCACTGAAAGGATTGGGCTTTTTGTTGTTTTTGTTAGTTTGTTGGTAGAGAAGAGGATTTTGAGTTATGCGTAACATGTAGATGCGACTTGCAAGTTGGAAAGATCGGTAATTTGATTATTCTTCTCTCTGCAATTGATCAGGTGAGCATTAGTGCATTTTCGTGTGTGTGGTTTCTCAAAAGCTTTTAAATGCCTATTTGATTACTTAGCTTCTATTTGCATTCACAGATAACTGCAGGTCTTTACATGCCACCATTTTTTCTGGGGGTGTGGTGGTAAGGACAGATAATTGTTGAATTCTCTCTACTCCTCTTGAGTTTTGCTAGGTAAAACAGTTGATATTCATTTGTCATGGATCCCGATTGCACCACTGAAAATTTATCTTTCTCCTTGCAATGGCTGGATCTCTGTAACGCGTCTCAGGGAATGGTTGCATTTGATGTTTCAGGAGATGGCGCAGTTGCTGCTTTTGACTTGATCAGCATAAGTAAGGCAACAAAAAGAAGAATGATAAAGTGGAAAAAATTATAAAGCTTGCTGCTTTGGAAAGTAAATTTCCTGACGCAAGTGTTTTACCCCTGGGAGGAGGACTGGATACAGCACTAGTTGAGCCATAAACAAGATACAATACCGGCAAGAAGTGGCAGGGAAAAAAAAAAAAGTTAAGAAAGCATCTCTAGATTTCAATTCCTTGCAGATTACAAGAAAGAAAATAAGCTATCCGTAAGCAAGCCCGTTCTTCTATTGGCATTTGCTGGGAAATATGGTGCAAGCTGTTGAACACAACGGCGTGCTTGAGATAGCTCAAAGTGAGCATAAAAAATCAAAAACAACCAAAAAGGGTAAGGGAAATGGGAGGCAAGACAAAAATCACACTGGTCAAAACTCGCAGAAATCAAAGGGAAAAAACTCCATTCCTACAGGCCCTATCTCCTTGAAAGTTAAATTTGGTTCACGTTGCCTGATGGACATTGTTCCTCCTTTTGATGATCACATGGACAAACGGTGTATTACTGGAAAAGAATTGCCAAATGTTGCCCGAAATTTTGATAATCAATTGGAGACAGGGTTGCCCAATCTGCAGTTTTCCAGTTGCAACAGAAATTTGGATAATGTGTATACTTCTGTATCCGGATCACGCCAATCTGAAAAGAATATCAGTCAAGAACCAGTGGACAAGCTTTTAGACTTTCACCATGAGTCGTCCTCTCAGGAGGGAACAGCAGTTGATAACAGATGCTCAGATTCTGGAACTTCGCCTGACTCCGAAGTTATCAACCTGGTTCCGGATACTCAAATTATTGAGGGAGACGCAGAAGAGTTGAATGATTTAATCCCATCTAGGTCATCTGTTGCTCCTGGGGATGTTCTGAGTTTGCGTGTGTATGACAGGAGCAAGAAAGGAAGGAAAAAAGATAGGCTCCCAAAGTTTGCCAGTTCTGGTTCAAAAGATTTGCTTAGTCCAGATAGTATGAGCAATTCCCAAATATTTAGTCAACTCATTCAGGGAGAAAAAGTACAACAGGGCTCTTGTTATGCTGATACGTCTGCTCTAACAATAGGTAGAATTGGCTCTGGCAACATATCTAGTGCTGAGATTATTTCAGGGGAAGTGTTTCCTTGTTCAGGAGTACCAGAGTTCAATATCTACTGTGCTTCTTCAAAGCTTGGAAGTGGCATAGAGGGTAATGTTTGTTCTAGCCTTGTCCCCGAGTCACCAGAAACTGAGTTTTCTGAAAAAGTGGTATCCTGTCATGATGGACAAAATACTACTGAAAGGGAAAGATCTAATTTATCTGGCAAAGGCAGGTCAGAGGTCCCGAATCTGAAGTCATCCAAAAGTAGAGGAAGTGCTTCTAAAAAGAAGGGAAACAAAAAAAAGCAAGACACTAAGCTTGAAGTGAAATATGAGAATGAGCAAGTCAAGAGTTTATCTGAGGTGAAACATTATCCCAGAACAGGTATGAATAGTTGGTATAGGCTTCTGTACCCCCTCCCCGCGCCCAATGAAAAAAACCATGGGAATATTCAATTTTATGAGTTCAATGTTGGACTGACCCTCAAGCAATGTAGTATTATATGACCATATTAAATTAATGTCTTAGAAAACGAAGCACCATACGAATTTGGAGAAGTTGGATCCAGAAATAAAACCTTAAGTGGAGGCATTTCAGACTCGGACATTATGCGGAGTGAGGTGAGTCAGACACATTTACAGCCGAGAAATGCCTGGGTGCAGTGTGATGATTGCCAGAAATGGAGGCGTATAGCTGCTGTACTTGCTGATCAGATTGAAGAAACAAACTGCAAATGGTATATGGTTGCTCATCCTCTACATCATGAATGCGTTGATGTTCTGTTCTTCCAATTTGTTGTCTGCCATGCCTCTTTGAAATTTAGTCCTGTAAGAAGATTTTGGTTTTCCCCTTACTTTGTAAACTAATGAAGCAGTTTTTTGTCGCTCAATTGCATAGCGCACCTTGCATCCCGTAAAGTGGTGTTGCTTAAGTTAGAAAGCTAATAAACATATCTTTGAACCTTAATACTAGAAAAAAAAATCAAAGAAGCTGAGGAAGTGATTCTTGTAAGTTTCTCTCTTTGGAGTCCATCATTCAATCAGCTGCCTCTGTTTAGCATGACCAATCATCAGAGCTTTGATGCTTACAAGCTCTGAGTGATTCTGTGTGTGAGTGAAAAGCTGTACTTTTTTCCTCTCCTACCTAATCCAATTGGAAAAGAGTGGCCCTTTTGTATGAGGTATATGTATCTAATCACTTATCTATTAAGACAGACTCCTCTTTAACTTTGTAAAAGAAAGAGTTGCCGTCTGACTTGTTGATCCTAAGTTTGACTGCCAGGTAAAGCAAACTTGACATGAGCCCATTTGCTCTAGCCTTAATGGGCATTTACCCTGGCAATCTGTGCTTGCGGCTGGACAGGCTAGCTGCTGGATTTTTTAAGGTGGATGTAAGCTAGCTCGGACACCATTAATAATAAAACATCAAAAATAAAATAAAAGAAAGGGTTATATTCAGCACCCAAGGGTGTGGCTTAGGGGTCAATGAAGTGGTTGAGAACCCTTAGGTCTCGGGTTCAAAACTTAGCGGAGACCAAAAAAAAAAAAAATCACCAGGTGATTGTTCCCATCTGTCCTAGCCTTGGTGATAGAGTTACTTATACCTGTTGTTGGAGGGAGGTGGCAGGTTTCCCGTGGAATTAGTCGAGGTGCACAAGTTGGCCTGTACACCACAGCCATTAAAAAAAAAAGGTAAGAAAGGGTTATATTCATTAAACAACTTTATGGACAAACATAATACTGTGTCTTTCAAGATTTTTATTTCTTATATGCTGGAATATTAGCATATTACTTGCAGAAGATAGTATATAAATTGTAATGCGCATAGATTACTTTGTGCAAACTGACCTATCAACATGAATACATAGTAGATAGCTATCAGGTTTACAAGTTACTGTGTCTTTCTCAAATCTAATGGTCTTTTGCGACTAACCTGTTCTTACTGTAAGTTTCTTACTATTTGAAGCTTGAAGTATTTGAGGTTTACCAATGGATCTGCAAACTATTGTCGTTGAGCAAATGTATTGTTGTTTGTTTGTTTCCAAGAGTTAGTTGCTTATTTATCTCATGTGACATTAAAGGACTTGTAAGGATAATTTGGACAAAGACTTTGCTGATTGCTCAATTGCACAAGAAAAATCAAATTCAGAAATTAATGCTGAGCTAGAGATATCAGATGCATCTGGCGAAGAAGATGCCCTCAGTAGACGCTTGAATTCAAATCGATCAGGACAGAAGAAGGCACCTGGTATTTTAATAATTGTAGTAATGCAATAGCGGTGATGTTGACTTTGACTAGATTTTCAATAAAGAAATTTGTGCTAATTTGCCTATTTTCCTTACATGTCTCTATTGTAGTTTCCCTTCAGTCATCTTGGACTCTGATTAAGAGAAACTTATTCCTGCATCGTAGCCGCAAAAGTCAAACTATTGATGAGGTGAATGCTTTATCAAGTTTGCATTACTACCTCATACATCTGGGTGTATATCTTGGATAAAAATAATAGAAAAATAAAGCCCCATGTTGCAGTGTTCTTAGACTTGACTGGTCTCTAAATCTTAAATTCATCAGGAAAGGGTAAATATAAAGCTGGATTTACCCTATTACTAATCAAACGATTAACCTATCGCTTTTCTCTCTGGGAACTTTGCCTTAAAAAGTAAAGTCATATTCAGCATAATTGCTTCAGCTTTAGACAGTTGCATCATTGTGTCTGCTGGTTTCCATTTCACAAATAACAAACATTTCCCTTTTTTCCAAGTGTGGCAAGATAGTTATATGTCTCACTAAAAATAATAATTAGGGATGTTTCTGAAAACATATCATTATGTGTATTTGTTATTGTTAACTTGCTCATAATTTCTGTTCGCTCTGGAATTTTCTGGCCTTTGGAGCTATCTATTCCTTTGAATTAGCTATCAAATTTATCTTTCTATGTTAAATAATTCTATCAATTTTCCTTTTGGCATTGTCAAAGTCTCCTTTTTTTAATGATTAGGGGAACCCGCATCCGCTACCTTTGGGTGCGCACAGGGTAAACCCCCGCTCCTATGCAATAGCTTGCAAACCACATAGGAGCGGTAATCCGCATCAGGCTAGAAGGTAAATGCCTTGCTTTTGCTGACAAGGGGTTTCGAACTTGAAACCTCCAACATGGAAGCCCCAAGCCCAAACCACTGGGCCATCCCGAAGTCTTTGGCATTGTCAAAGACTTCTTGAAAATATTTGATCAAATGTAACTTAAAGTACTTATGCTCTTCTCCATCTAGTCTATCAAGTTCTCCTTCACACATTTCCGTCTGTCTTTCCTTGATGTCTTATTTTGGGCTTTAAGCATACTTTTGGCTTGTAAAGATATTTTAGGTACATAAAACCCTCAGGGGTTGGCCTGGTGGTAATAGACTTGAACCTTGGGGTGTGCTCCCTTTCAAGGTCCCAAGATTGAAACCCACTGGGTGCAAACAATTTCTGAGGGCCATCGGATTGGGTAAAACCTGAATTAACCGTAGTGCACTTGCGGGAAACTCCTTGCCGAGGGCCTGTGCACCCCCGGGATTAGTTGGGACTCTAAGAGACTTGGACATCCAGTGCAAATCAAAAAAAAAAAAAAAGATATTTTAGGTACATAATATGAAAGAATATTGTCCATGCGTATATGGTTCCCTTAAATAATTAGCTGGTCTTTAAATGATTGATCTTTGTTATTTTGAGGTCAATTGCTCATATAATCTCTGATGTGTCATGGTCAGTGGGGGCCGCAATATTTACTAGATTGTAAAACCGACAATCTTAACGCTGGCTGTAGATATTACTTGTATGAGCTAGTTCACATTAAGAATATTGCATGTTGACACGGGAGACTGGTACTTGTAGGTCTCCCTTTAATCATGTCATCAAAAAGCAATCATCTCTGTTATCAGTGATTCATTATCATAAAAAGGTTAAGGCTAAAATGCAGCATGAAAAATAGGTAAGAGCAATAATTAGCTTCTAAATGAAAGCAACTTGATTGCCCCCGGGCCTAGCTCAAATGACAAAGAGTGGAGGATTGTGGTTGAGGTCACAGGTTCAAGCCCTGCGCCATGTAAGGCGGAGCCTGGTATTTAAATGGAGAAGGGTAGAGAGGCAGGTCCAATATCCACTGAGTTTGGAAAGCTGTTGTTGGTCCAAAGGGCGGGCAGCAGACGAATTTCTCGGTTATCAAAAAAAAAAAAAAGAGAGAGAGCAACTTGATTCACACTCGGAAGTGTAGGCTCCCAAAAGAAAAGGACATCGATCCCTGAGTTAATTTCTTCTTAGCAGCACATTTTTATGGGTTGGACTTTCCGTCAAAAAGGTGTTTGATACTCTCCCACCAGCAATTGAGGTTTCTTTGCATTTTAAAAATTATCTAATAGCACAGAATCGGGATTCCTGAGCATTGTTTTAGCAAGTTCCAGTTTGTCTAGAATATTTTAGGGTTTGAAAAGATTCTTTAGTGATTTTGGCAGCACCATGTAATTTGTCTACTAGGAGAGCAGGAAAGTAAGATTTTTCAGTTGTCAATATAGTGTCTAAATACTCAGATTGACATTTTATAGGCCTTTCCTGACCCTTTTTAACATGAATCAAAAGTATATGGTGCACACAATTGTCATAGTTGTTCCTGCTTCTGAGGTTTAACACATCTGTACACCTTTCAAGGAATCTGTAGCTTCTAACTTCCTCATCTCTGTTGCCTTGCATACAGACAAATCTTTGTATATGTTCAACTTGTTGAATCAAACTTATGATGTCAGATGTTCAAAGTAATAAAATCTGACTTGCTTCCTTCTCTATCTTCTGTTTATTTTCCCTGTTATCCTTCTCTATTAGATCATGGTCTGCCATTGCAAGCCTTCTGACCATCGATTGGGATGTGGAGATGGATGCCTGAATCGGATGCTCAATGTTGAGTGTGTTCGAGGGACTTGTCCATGTGGAGAGCTCTGTTCGAATCAGCAGGTACTTAAACTTGCAAGACATTCAGTATATTGTATATTGCTTATATATGCAGCCTCTATAACCCTCCATTTATGTCTGCTTGCAGTTCCAGAAACGTAACTATGCTAAATTGAAGTGCTTCAGAAGTGGAAAGAAGGGTTATGGCTTGCAGCTGCTTGAGGATGTATCCGAAGGGCAGTTTCTTATTGAATATGTTGGGGAGGTGAGTTCACTATTCCATAATATTTAACAGTCTTTGCTTGGTAAGGATAGAAAAGGGATATAAGGCTCATATGTTTTTTTCCCCACACTAGTCTTAACGAGGTTATCCTATCATCAATTCTGATTGCATAAGCAAATCAAAGATAATCAAGTAAAGAATTTGGAGAAAACCCAACTTTAATGCCCAATTAGAACATTCTGTATAAATCAAGTACACTAATTTTCTTCATCAAAGAGAACCTAATCTATAAGATTAAGAGTAGCCTTTAGAAACACCTCTTGGTAGAGTCTTCATCAACCATGACTTTCCACCATTAACCTCTCCAAGAACATCCAAAGTCAGTAAGCTAACCATAAAGATGAAGACAGTGATATTTAGTCTAGCAAGTGACCCAAATACCCCAAAACTGGTCTTAAAGAGTTAGATGCCAAATTATAAATATAGCTGAAAGGACAAATTACAAAGATAGCATTCAGTTGATCTTATTCTTGGTCTCATTATATCCATCTGAGCATGTTGTAAACTTTGAAGTCTTCTCCCAATGCTTCCTCTTAGCCCTCCAAGTCCTTGATAGATTGAAGAATGTTCCAAAGTCCATGATGGCCACCTTTGATGCCATTAAATTTTGCTCTGTACTTTTACCCTTAAATCTTGGTTTTGCAATGATTTTCTCCCTGTCCTATTCTTTTATCCTACAATACTAGTATTTATAACTTGTTTTGTAATCTCTCTACTTGACATTTAGTCTACTCTAACAACAACAACAACAACATACCCAGTGGAATCCCACGAGTGGGGTCTGGGGAGGGTAGAATGTACGCAGACCTTACCACTACCTCATAGAGGTAGAGAGGCTATTTACTGGAAACCCTCGTCTCAAAACCCATAAGCAGAATAAACTAGATATGGGAAAAGGAAAGGGAACAGAAAGAACGACTAATAAGGAAAGCACATTGTAGTATGCAAATACGATAAAATTAACATATCAAGACGGAAAATGACAACACAAGGTATAAATGCAATGTAAATACGCTAAAAGTAAATAAATATAGGCCTAATAAGGACAACATACGATGTGAAGACATCACTACTCCTACTAACCAACTATATCACCAAGTCATTTAACGATCTACCCCTACTAACTTTTAGCCCTCTCCTCTAATACGCGATCTCCACTCCTTTCTATCTAAGGTCATGTTCTTGGTGAGATGAAGTTTCGCCATATCTTGTTTGATCACCTCCCCCAATACTTCTTCGGTCTACCTCTACCCCTCCGCGTATTCCCTAAATCCAACCTATCGTACCTCCTAACAGGAGCCTTGATACTCCTTCACTGCACATGTCCAGATATATATTATTGTCTCGTCATCTTTAGGGTATACCCTGTTACCTTCGCCCGCCCACGAAAATGTGGAAAGCCTTTCATGTCTTATACCACATCCAAGTGTCAATGTGGTCAAATCGATTTCTTACTCCTCATTTGTCCATGATGTGAGACCATTTACTCATACTCCCCCACACCTAGACATTGCAATGGAACTCTATGCCCATTTTATACTGATCCATGGTATTGTTGTAGCATGCACTCCTATGACTGGGCATCTGCATTCATTATTGTGGTTATTCATCATAACTTGCCTTATCTAATAGGTTGTGGATTTCACCTAGGCAGAACTGATTGTAACATAGTATTAGAAAAAGCTAGAATTCAAAGGGGACTTGCGACCTGGTCTAGAATGTGTTTCAAATTCACTTCATGGCTACATTCATCTATAATTTGGTGAAGGTAGCAATTTGATAATTTTTATAACTTATAAGTTGCTTGTGCATCTGTATAGTTGAGCATAGTTTCCCATTGTATTTTTGATATATAACAGGCTGTGAGTGTAACTTTTTCTAGGTGTTGGACTTGCATGCGTATGAGGCAAGACAAAGGGAGTATGCCCTCAAGGGTCATAAGCATTTTTATTTCATGACACTTAACGGCAGTGAGGTATTAATGTTGCTTTGTTTCCCTCTTTTTTTTTTTTGTGTGGGGGGGGGGGGGCGCAAAAGAAGTTGTGAAGTACTCCCATAGTTTTTTGTTCAGTTACTATCAGGGGGTTTTTGTATTTCGATTGTCATATTGTTTTTTTTGAACTTGTAATTACTGTTTAGAATGATTATCATGTTTTCTATGGTGTTTTGCCGTGGCTTCTTTACTACCAATATTCCTTTCCCCGTACTGCTGTGCACTGTTTTTTAATTGAATTGAGGGTCTAGCGGAAACAACCTCTCTACCTCCAAGGTGGGGGTAAGGTCTGGACACACTATATCTACCCCACCCAAACCCCATTTTGTCGGATTATATAGGGCAATAAGTTGTTTTTGTTATGAAGTTATGATTTATCTTACTCGGATACATATCCTGTTATTTGGTCATTTATTTTTTGTGACATTTCTCTTTGCGAACTAATTTAATCTTTCTATCACTTCTCAGTGGCTAGTGTAGATTGTAAAGACCCGTAATTGTGGCATTTTAATATATCTGTTCTCTCTAGCCTTTGTAATGTCCTTTTCATGCCTCATATTTCAGGTTATAGATGCGTGTGCTAAAGGGAATTTGGGACGTTTCATTAACCATAGCTGTGATCCAAATTGCTGCACAGAGAAGGTGATTCTACTTTCTACTGGGGTTTACACTTTGTCCAAAAATTTGCTTTCATGTTCTATTCAGCTTGATAATGAATGGCAATTTCTTCAGGATAAGGTTGTGCGCGAAAACCATAATTCCTTTCCCTCCATTGGCCTTTTGCTGCCTTATTTTTATGCATACCTTGGCCTTGATTGGACATGTTGTTAATACAGAAGATTAATATTGTTTGGTGAAGCTGGGTGGTGCTTTTCTTTCATTTTGCTTTGGGGACAAAATTGATACCACATTAACAAAATTCATTTCTACACAAATGTATATAATATTATAATCTCAAGTTTCTTTCATTTGCCTTTTATAAAACCAGATACGTCTTTTATTTGGGGGGCAAATCCTTGGTGAGAAATTAAAAAAAAAATAGGAGAAAAGAAAACATAGCCCAATACTAGACTTGTTCATTACGTAGTTATATACTTTTTAAGTATCATAAGTTCTTGAATAGATCTATCACAATTTGTGTTCTGGTTGATTCTTTAACAAAATTCAGACCAAATTAAAATAATTGTGAAAATCAAGACTCGAAATGGAAAAATATCATCAGTTTCCCAGTCTCTTGGAGACACAGAATATCTGGCTTTCAATCTCTTATTGGAGATTTGATGGTGTCCCGTTTCCCGTTGTCATTCAACCCCCTAACATTCCAACTTAGGATTTTGACTTTCATCCAGAAAAAGACTGGTATTTCCTCCCCTTGTGCTTCATCTCCCTCTCATCATAATTCACCATTCATAATAGTCTTCTGGCCGTTGTCTCCCCTTTTTTTGTAGATTCTCACTCCGGACATATTGTGTTTGGTTTGATATATGTATAAGTTATGAGGAATTTATGTATTATTTCATGCAGGATAGAAAGCGGAATTATATGTATAAGTTATGAGGAATTTATGTATTATTTCATGCAGGATAGAAAGCGGAATAAGTAACATGAATAACTAATCCATGCATAAAATAATACATAGATTTCTTCATAACTAATTCATGTATTACCAATACATGCATAACCCTGCATATCTACTCTCTGTGATTGATTATATCAGCATTTTGTGTTTGCAATTTCATCTTTTTATTATTATTTTTTTAATCATTGGTTTGTTAATTGAATGAAAGATCAATTCCCACCCCAACCCCACGCACCCCAGGCCCGCTCTTACTATATATTTTCGATTAATGTTGTGACTCAACTTTCGTTCACTTGCTAACACAGTGGATGGTCAATGGAGAGGTTTGCATTGGACTCTTTGCTCTAAGGGATATCAAGAAGGTAAAGTGTCCCTTCTGATTGTAATTTGGCTTTAACTGTTTTACAATTTACGGGATATTTGTTGTTTTTTCCAAGTCAGTGAAGTAGAAAAATGGAAAATGGTTTCTTCTTTCATATTAAATTTCTTTTATATGTATGGTCAATAAACACATTAAGAGTAGTTCTGAGATCTTTAAAACCTAAGCCGAAGACAGTTGCATTATGGTCCCTGTGATAGTTATTAGTTTGTTACAATCACCATTCCGTTATCACTTTTAGCAAGTCCTTTGGTGATATTTGATACGCTTCTAATTTTAGTAGCTTGCCAGTGAATATATGCCATACTGCTTGTGAAGAGAATTTACTGTTACAAAAATAGTACGATTAGCCGAAAAAGACACTGTTATGGTTTAAGATTTGCCATGTAAATGGCAGTTCATGGTGGAATTGTTGGTAAAATCTGGGTCTAGTTTTAGATGGGTTATTTAGTTGATCTAGCCTTTAGGCCTTGAATACAGAGATGTGTTTGGGTTGCATTCCCTCTTACTTTGTTCTTGTGAAAAAGCACTTTGACGCTTAAATATGTCAAAGATTATGTTAACAGATCAGTTTCAGACAAAAATGATTATTTTAACTGATAATGAGTTTCAGGTAAAAATTAAATCATATTTCTGAAACTTATTTGCATGGTTAGTAAGTAGACCCCCATTTCAGATTGGAAGAGGGGCTTTTCAAAACTCTATATGTGGAATCTTGAAGAGGGTGTCGTAGGTATTCTTTGTTGTTTTCAATACATGATTATCGATAATTATAAAAGTAACACTCCATTCTAAACTGTGGATTTACTGTTAAAACTTTGGAACCCAAGACATGAAAGTTTCATAATTTATTTCGAGGTTTATCCTAATGTTTCTTGTGGACTGCAATAATTTTCCTTGCCCTTCAATCTGTTACACTGTTTATAGGGTATATTTAATGAGTTCAAGTCTGAATAAGTTCAACCGAGAGAAAATTTAACTATCAGTATTGCTAGGTAAGTAGTTGTTGGTGTTTCGAAGTTGAATACAAATGCTTTAGTTTTTTAATCTTAATTTTAGCAAGTAGCATCTATGTATCAAAGAAATATAGGAAGTGGCATCTGAGCTAGCAATGTTCAATTAAACAGGGATCACATCATGATGAAAATAGTGATGCTTGAGCTTTTTGTACTTGGTCTAGTTAGGTTAATTTTACAGATAATTTCTGGGAAAAGAAGTTGTAGTCTTAGTCTGACTTGTCGAATTTGTTTCTTCAAGCTGCGTAATTGATGACACTGAAGTTTATGACAGATCATCTGCCTATGGATTTTAATTGTACTCCTGTTGTCACTTGTTATCTAGGAAGGTCTTCTTCTTCAAATAAATAATGATGTAGTTTTAATAGTACGCTTGTATTAGCTGCTGAATTTTTGGAGGACAATTAAGTACTTTTGACTCGGGAATATACTTTTAAGTATTTTCCCTTTCTTCTCCCCCCCTTCCCCTCATGGAAAAGAATTTATGTAATTTATATGCATTTCACTTTGTTTGTCATCTAATTTTCTAACCAACATCATTATAGTGCAACAAATTAAGTGCTTGGGTATGAGCCATCACCTGCTTGACTTAAGTTTGTCAAATGCATCAAACCAAATTAAACCTCTTGTGCTCTTTCTACTTTAGGAATAATCTATGTCCTATTTTGCTGTCTTTTTCATTTTCCCCTTTACTTTAGCAGCAGCCACTTCTCTACTTTTCATGTTTCTGGTGAGAGACAAGTGAGAGTGATGGGAAGGAGTAAATAGGTATGCTTCTCCAACTGGTTCCTGGGATCTATTTGCTTCATAGGTTGCTAGCTGTTTCCTGACTAGGCTTTCGACTGCATAACCTTTATGGCTCACATCTTGAGTTATCACAAGTTAGCAATCTAAGTAAATATCGTTTCATTTGTTTCTGTTATTTTCCCAATTAATATGTGCTTATGGTTTTCTTATTCAGGGTGAGGAGGTTACATTTGATTACAATTATGTGCGTGTCTTCGGGGCCGCAGCGAAAAAATGTGTCTGTGGCTCGCCGCGCTGTCGGGGCTATATAGGTGGAGATCTGCAGAATGCAGAAGTGATAGTTCAGGCTGATTCTGATGATGACTATCCTGAACCCATTGTTTTCTGTGAGGATGGTGACATGGGTGATGAACTAGAGAAAATTCTATCTGCAAGAAGTTCATCTGATGTCACAGAAATTAGAACTCCAGGGGTTGCACCTAATAACAAATATAAACTGGATGAACCTTTTACTCAAAATCTGGAGAATACCACCCAAATACACAGAGGGCATATGATGAAACAAGAAAATTCCAACATGGATAACTCTGCTGCTGCTTTTAGCTTGAAGATCAAGGAGGAAAGCAACAAGTTCCATAATGAATCTCCTTCATCATCTCTGAAGAAGGAATCACCTGTGGCAATGGAGGGGCTAGAAAGCCTATTGCATTCTTCTGTACGATGTATGGAAAATTCCTTGCTGTCGGAAGATATAACCACTAAAACCGTATCTGAAGTCAAAAGAGAGTGCGTAGATGTTGACAAAGTTTCTTCTGCACTGCCATCTCCAAATGCTGTGCTTAGCAAGTCTTTGAAGAAGAAATCAAGCAATGGGGATGGCAGTGATGAATTGTTGAAATCTTCTCGTAGATCATCTTCCGTTAAAAAGGGAAAATCGAAGGACAGTGCTGTGAATTTTACATCTGTACCTGATGTGAACAACAAATTGCAAATTTCACAACCTAAATTCAAGAAACCAACACATGATTCCTCAAATGGTCGTTTTGAAGCCGGTATATCATTGTTATCAAGTTTTTGGAATGTGTAGATTTGAAAGTATCATTAAAATAAACTCTTGCGCCTGAATCTGCAGTTGAAGAGAAGCTTAATGAGTTGCTGGATCATGATGGTGGAATAAGCAAACGCAGGGTAAGTAGTTCCAAACTACAGGATGTAGTCTATATTACCTTCTTTTCTTCTGCTTAATGATGGGGAGGAGTGGCTGCTTTGTTTTTTGTCATGTTGTGTTTCTAGTGCTTAGGTCTGATTTTGGAAAAACTAATCATTCTTTTTTTATGGAATGCACATTTCCTCAGCTTTCTGTCCATCCTTCCACTGCCATTTGGTGTGGCTTCTTTAATGTATTGATGAAACACCGTAAGTAAAAATTGTGAAAGGGAGGTCTGGTGGGTGCACATGGGGGGGGGGGGTGATAGTTGGCTTAGGATTCGGCACTTGATATGGGTTTTAGTGATGTCTCCAATTCTAGGTCTTCATTTGTCCTCTTTATGGTGTCGCTTATACTCTGGCTAACGTGTGCGTGATTACTCTACATTTGAATATGTTAATCTTTTTCTCTGCAGGATGCATCTAGGTGCTACTTGAAGCTCCTTCTCTTAACTGCTGCTTCAGGGGATAACTGCAATGGTGAAGCTATTCAGAGGTAATAATGGCTTTCTTATTGGAACTCTTCAGTTGCCATGCTTAGTGAGTGATACTTTTTGTTCGTTAATCTATTTCTCTTTTTCTTTTCGTCTTTAATATATTTGTATGCAGTAACCGGGATCTTTCTATGATCCTTGATGCACTTTTGAAGACCAAGTCACGCACTGTTTTGGTGGATATTATTAACAAGAATGGTAGTAATGCGGTGCTTATTGCATGCTTCAATTCTTCTTTCTATTTTTGTCCCAAATAAATTACTGATTGTTGGTGTGATTGTTTCTTGATTGTTAGGTTTGCAGATGTTACACAACATAATGAAACGATATCGAAGAGAATTCAATAAGATCCCAATTCTCAGAAAGTTGCTTAAGGTAGTTACTATAAAATAATGCATTCAAAGTAATTTTACTGATTGATGAACTAGCTGTTTTTAGCAGTATCAGGATTTGAGATGCTTTTGGAGAGAACATTTTATTTGTTAGCTAATCTTGATGGAATTGGTCTGAGAAAGAAGTTGAAGTGTCTTAAAGATGTATTCATTGACGTCACTCTTATGTGGTCATAAGTTCTTATATGATGACTGAAGCATCAAATAGCCAATGAAAAATTGAGGATATGAAATTGAGCATTGTTCCATAGCTTCATTAGGTCACATTTTTACTAGAACAGGAGCACAAAATTGTTTCTAGCTTTTTTCCAGGATGATGTCTATTAAACTTGTTATTGGCAGGAATATAGTGAATGTAGTTAGTGCATGTGCACCCCAAGTGGGCTTGGATGAGAGGTCAAAAAGCTCTTTTGGGAGGATTTGGATAAGCTTGTGAGAGGTATATCGGTCATAGAAAAGATTTTTATTGGGGCAGATTGTAATGTACATATCGGTGCAACTTCTAGTGGTTTTTTGACGATGTGCATGGGGACTTCGGTTTTGGGGAGAGGAATGGAGGAGGGATGTCTCTCTTAGATTTTGCTAAAGCTTTTGAGTAGGTTATTGCTAACTCGTGTTTTCCAAAGAGGGAGAAACACTTGAGTATCTTTCCTAGTATGGTAGCTAGGACTCAGATTGATTACCTTCTCCTCCGGAAGGGTGATAGAAGCCTTTGTAAGAATTGCAAGGTTATTCCTAGTGAACATATTTTCACTCAACATAGGCTTTTTGTTATGGATTTAGAGAATAAGGGGATAAGAAGAAGAAGGCTATTTATGTCCATCTGAGGATTAGATGGGGAGGCTTGACTCTTACCCTTCCTCTGGAGATGGGGAGCAGTTGAGTAGTTTGGGGGCTTGGAGTAGTAGTGGGAATGTGAATGATATGTAGAACACTACTGCTGGTTGCATTAGAAAAGTGGCTACCAAGGTACTAGTGTGATCGAGAGGGACCTTTGGTGGACGTCAAGGTGATTGGTGGTGGAATGGATAAGTTCAAGGCAAAGTGAAAGCTAAGACGGTTACGTATACGAAGTGGTCGGAGTGTATGGGGGAGGATGGAAAACGAAGGCTTAAGGATATCTATAAGACTGCGAAAACAGAAGCGAAAATGGCAGTCATGAGCGCTAAGACAGTAGTGTTTGAATGTTTGTATGTTGAACTAGGAGAAAAAGGCGGGGATAAGAGATTGTATAGGCTCGCGAAAGAGGGAACGAGAGAGAAAAGCTCGCGACTTGGACCAAGTGAAGTGCATCAACCATGAGGATGGTGAGGTGTTGGTGGGTGAGACTTCCATTAAGCAAAGGTGGAAAGCTTACTTTCACAAACTCTTTAATGAAAAAGGGGACAAAGATATTAAGTAATTTGGCACACTTTGATAGTCATCGAGATTTTGGGACTGCGGACGTTTCAAAGCTGAGGAGGTTAGACGTACTATTAGTAGGATGAACAGAGGGAGGGCGATCGAACCCGATGTGATTCTAGCACAGTCAAGGACGGTTTGGAGTGGATGATCAGGTTATTTAATGCTATTTTGAAGACTGCTAAGATGCCCCATGAATGGAGGAGTACAATGGTTCTATTGCACAAGAATAAGGTTGATATTTAAAATTGCAATAATTACAGGGGCATCAAGTTGCTAAGCCATGAGGGTTTGGGAGAGAGTGGTAGAAGTGAGGGTGAGAAAAAGAGTGTCCATTTCAGAGAATCAATTCAGATTTATGCCAGGGCGATCGACCACTGAAGCAATTCATCCTGTCCGGAGACTAGTGAAGAAATATAGGGAAAGAAAGAGGGACCTTCATATGGTATTCATTGTTCTTGAGAAGGTCTATGATAGAGTTTCGAGTGATGTCCTTGGATGTGTTTAGAGATAGAGATGTTTCAATGGTATATGTTAGGTTGATAAAGGATATGTATGACGGAGCCAATACTCAGGTAAGGACGGTGGGAGGAGACTGAGTATTTTCCTGTTGAGATGAGACTTCATCAAGGATCTATGCTAAGCCCTTTCTTTTTGCCTTCATGATGGATGAGCTGACACGATCTATTCAGGAGGAGGTTCCTTGGCGTATGCTATTTGTGGATGACATAATACTGATTGATGAGAAATGGGATAAAGTTAATGATAGATTGGAGGTTTAGAGACATACATTAGAATCCAAAAGGTTCAAATAGAGCAGGACTAAAACAGAATACTTGGAGTACAAATTAAATGTTGCGAGGGATGACACGAACATTGAAGTAAGGCTTGCCACTCAATCTATTCCTAAGAGAGAACTTTAAATACCTTGGGGCCATCATTCAGGGTAGTGTTGATATCGATGATGATGTCACACATTGTATTGGGGCAACATGGATGAAGGGGAGGTTTGCCTCTAGAGTATTGCGTGATAAGAAGATACTACATAAGCCTAAAGGTAAGTTTTATAGAATGATGGTTATGTCGTCGTCGCTATATGGGGTGGAATGCTGGCCAGTCAAATTCTCACATGTCCAGAACGTCTAGGTTGTGGAGATGTGGATGTGAGATGGATGTGTGGAAATACTAAGGGTGATAAGATTAGGAATGAGACCATTCAGGAGAAGTTAGGGGTGACCTTTATGGTAGACACGATGAAGAAAGCGAGACTGCGATGGTTTGAGCATGTATAAAGAAGAAGTGTCGACGATTTTGTTAGGAGGTGCAGGAGGTTGAATTTAGGGTTATGTGGAGCGGTAGAGGTAGACCGAAAAAATATTGGGGGAAGTGATTAGACAGGATATGCTGCAACTTTATATCACTGAAGACATGACCTTAAATAGAAAGAAGTGGGGGTAGGTTGATATTTGTCCTTGTGTTATAGTAGGTTAGTAGGATTAGTCGTGTCTTTATATCTTGTATTGTTATTGTCCGTCTTATATTTGTTATTTTATTGTATTCATATATTATCATTTGCTTTCCACTTTAGTTGTTTTTCTTTCTGCTTTTGGGGCCCGGTATTTTTGAGATGAGAGTCTTCAGGAAATAGCCTCTCTATCTCTATGAGGTAGTGGTAAGGTCTGTATACATTTTACCCTCCCAGACCCCACTTGTGGGATTCCACTGGGTATGTTGTTCTAGTGTTCTCTTGGAAATGCTCAGTAGACTCAACATGGCTTGTGAGATCTTATCAAGCTTTTGGCCAGAATATGTCAACTGTTTTAATTTCTACAGGTTTTAGAGTATCTGGCTGTGAGAGAGATTCTTTCCCATGAGCATATTAATGGAGGTCCCTCTAGACCAGGAGTAGAGAGGTTAGTATATACTCTTGCATCTCTCATACATGTAAATCTTTTCAATTGGATTCTGCTGTTAAGGATCTAAAGTAACTCCGCTGTAAACCTTATATGAATAACAGCATGAACAAAAAGCACAAAAACTCAACTAGACGATGCATAGATTGTCTTCTCGTCTATAGTTTAGAAAAAGGGAAAGAGAAAATCAGGATGACTACAGAAATCACTAGATGGGAGATTCTAAATGTTCAAAGAGTTGCAATTTGAATTTTTTTGTTAATTTTAAAATGGAGATGAACTGCTAGAATTGCATCTCGTTTCACTGTTTTTTATGTTGAACTCCTATTTGCAATTATAAACCTTAAGATGTTCATTTCCTCTCACCCAGTTTCTCCATCGAATTGAAAAAGAAGGAAATAAAAAGAAGTCACTCATAGTTGAAGCGTTTTAAAATCCATTGCTTCAATGTTTAAAGTGGTGAAGTGTTGTGGTGCCAGGGGTTATCACAACATAGGTGAAGCTATGCACTCCAAGTAATGATGTGCAACATGATCCAAACAAGAAATGGTTGCGAATTGATTCCTAACATTTGAAGATGTAACAATATCGACATTAAATTTTTTTGAACAGGAATATCAGCATTATCTATGTTGAATGCTGAAATGGTTATTTCAATTGCTCCTTGTTTGCTTTTTTGCTTTTAAAAAGCACTGTGATAGTTAACTTAGGAATTTAATCTGCAGTTACACCAACCTCTAAGGACTAAATATAGCAATTTTCGAGTTAAACATTTGAATAAATGATTGGTATCTATACTGCTTATATTGCTCACATCTTCTGGGAACAACTCTTTCATCTGCATGAATTTGTGCTTCTATTGTTCTTTATGCAAAAAAAAAAAAAAAGAAAGTGTTAGATTGTTTGTCTAGACAAGTCAGCTGTGGGCTGGTAACTCTGTTTTGATGGTGACATGTCACTGGATTGTGACAGTGGTATGTTGGCCAGAAAATTGCCGCTTGAGCATATACTACTAAGTACTAACTTGACAGCTTAGCTGTGACGTGCTACTTTTGAAAGGTTTGCTAACATGAACTATGGAATCAGTTACAAAAAGTATAAGAGCATTGAAAGGTGAATATGGTAAGATACTATGATAGGTCTGCTAAGATGAAAAGTGAGTGTCCTAAAAATTTACTTAATGTGGGAAGCTCCAAAGTGCAAAGTTGGCTTTACCATTTTGGCCTACACTAATTTAAAAAAATATAAATCGTCTCATTAATTATTAACTAGATATTAAATTTTAATAACCTCTAGGCTAGCTCAATATCATAAAAAGAAAATATGAGAAGTCACATTACATTATTTATTATAGTCCACCGTTAACATTGTTTCAAGACCTTACAAGTGGGGTCTGGGGAAGGAAGAATGTACGCAAACCTTACCCACTGCCTCATAGAGACAGAGAGATTGTTCATCAAAGACCCTTATATCAAAAAAAAAAAAAAACCAAAACAAAAAAATACTAAATATGAAACGACTAGAATGGACAACAAATGAAAATATATAGAGACAATAAAAGTAACAAAATAAATGACGGATAATAACAACACAATATATAACGACACAACTACTAGCCTACTATGACACAAGGCTCGACATCACCCTATGCCTACTATCCTTCTAACCTTCTACCCTAATGCACGACCTCCACTCTTTTCTATCTAAGGTCATGTTCTCGGTGATACTAAGTTGCGCCATATCCTGTCTAATCACCTCCACTCAATACTTTTTCAATCTACCTCTACCCCTCCGCATAACCCCTAAATCCATCCTCTCGCACCTCCTGACAGAGCATCAACACTTCTTCTTGGCACATGTCCAAATCATCGTAGTTGTGCTTCTCTTATTTTGTCTACCACAGAGGCCGCCCTTAGCTTCTCCTGAATGATCTCATTCCTAATCTTATCCCCACTAGTGTATCCATACATCCATCTCAATATCCTCATCTCCGCGACCTGCATCTCCTGAACATGTCGGTCTAACCATCATTTTGTAAAACTTGCCTTAAAGTTTAGGTGGTATGTTCTTATCACACAATACTCCAGAGGCAAGCCTTCATTTCATCCATGCTGTCCCAATATGATGTGTGACATCATCGTCGATATCACCACTACTCTGGATGATGGACCTAAGATACTTAAAGTTTTCTCTCTGGGGAATAGATTGAGCGGCAAACGTCATTTCAATGTCTCTATCATCCCTCGCAACACTGAATTTGCACTCTTAACTGTTCTGTTTTGGTCTTGCTCAGTTTGAACCCTTTAGATTCCAAAGTATATCTCCAAACTTCCAGTTTACCATTAACTTTAGCCCGAGTTTCATCAATCAGTACTATGTCGTCTGCAAATAGCATACACCATGACACCTCCTCCTAGATAGACCATGTCAGCTCATCCATTACTAAGACAAAAAGAAAAGGGTTCAACACAAATCCTTGATGGAGTCCCATCTCAACAGGAAAATACTCTGAGTCTCCTCCTACCGTCCTCACCCGAGTTTTGACTCCATCATACATGTCCTTTATCACCCTAATATACACTATTGGAACACCTTTCACCTCTAGAAATCTCCATAAGGCATCCCTCAGAACTTTGTCATAGGCCTTCTCAAGGTCAATGAACACCATGGTCCCTCTTTGTCTCCTTATATTTCTTCACTAATCTCCGAACAAGATGGATTGCTTCCGTAGTCAACCGCCCCGACATAAATCCGAACTAATTCTCCGAAA
>JAPFFP010000080.1:16277879-16305597 GCA_026153255.1 Solanum medicagineum
CTTCACTAATCTCCGAACAAGATGGATTGCTTCCGTAGTCAACCGCCCCGACATAAATCCGAACTAATTCTCCGAAATAGAGACTCCTTTTCTCACCCTCATCTCCACCACTCTATTCCGGACCTTCATAGTGTGTCTTAACAACTTGATACCCTTGTAAATGTTATAGTTTTGAATATCAACCCTGTTCTTGTACAATGGGACCATTGTATTCCTCCATTCATCGGGCATCTTAGCAGTCTTCATAATAACATTAAACAACCTAGTCAATCACTCAATACCATCCTTGACCATGCTCTTCCAAAATTTCATCGGAATCTCATCGGGTCCGATCGCTCTCCCTCCATTCATCCTACTAATAGCACGTCTTACCTCCTCAGCTCTGAAACGCCTACAGTAACCAAAATCTCGATGACTATCGGAGTGTGCTAAATCACCCAACTCAATATTTCTGTCCCCGTTTTTGTTTAAGAGTTTATGAAAGTAAGCTTGCCACCTTAGCTTAATGGAAGTCTCACCTACCAACACCTCACCCTCCTCATCTTTAATGCATTTCACTTGGTCCAAGTCGTGAGCTTTTCTCTCTCTCCTACGCAAGCCTATACAATCTCATCCCCACCTTTTTCACCTAACTCAACATACAAGCGCTCAAACGATGTCGTCTTAGCATTCGTCACTTCGCTTCTGTCTTCGTTGTCTTATGGATATCCTTAAGCCTTCGTCTGTCATCCTCATCGCTACATTTTAACCACATCGTATAGGCAATCTTCTTAGCTTTCACTTTGCCTTGAACTTCTCCACTTCACTATAAATCACCTTGACGGCCACCAAAGGTTCCTCTTGAAACCCCTACTACCTCGGTGGCTACTTCTCTAGTGTAATCAGCAGTGGTGTCCCACATGGTGTTCACATTTCTGCTACTACTCCAAGTCCCCAAATTACTCAACTTTTCCCCAGTCTCATGAGAAAGGGATGGAGTCAGGCCACCCCATCTAATCCCAGATTGGGCATAAATAGCCTTGTTCCTCTTATCCCCCTTAATCTCTAAGTCCATCACTAGAAACCTATGTTGAGTGGTAATATTTTCACTCGAAATAACCTTGCAATTCTTACAAAGACTTCTACCACCCTTCTGGAGGAGTAAGTAATCAATTTGGTTCTTAGCTACCGTACTATGGAAGGTAACTAAGTGATTTTCCCTCTTCAGGAAACATGAGTTAGCAAATAACCAACTCAAAGGCTTAAGCAAAGTCCAATAGAGATATCCCACCTCCATTCCTCTCTCCAAAACCAAAGCCTCCATGGACATTGTTGAAATCACTAGAAGTTGCACCGATATGCCCTTTGAAACCTCCCCAATGAAGATTTTTGCCGTGTCCAACATACAGTTCACAACCTCATCCAAATCTTCCCAAAAGAGTTTCTTGACTTCCTAATCCACGCCCACTTGGGGTGCATAGGCACTAACTACATTCACAATATGACTATCGACCACAAGTTTAATAAAACGTCATCCTATCATTAATCCTCTTGATCTCAATCGCACACGAGTATCATAATTTACACTCGTCTACATCTGAGCTTTGGTACCTACCCATCTGGTCTCCTAAACACGCGCTATATTAATTTGTCTCCTCTTAAGACTCTTCACTAGCTCTATGGACTTGCCTGTTAGTGATCCTATGTTCCACATCCCTACTTTCAACTTAAGTCCGTGCCCCTCCTACCACTATTACCCCTAGCCTCCGACCCCAACCGATGACATGACTCTAATCCACCATCAGACCCCAACTCCCCTAAACTACACTAAGATCTACTAACTCTAACAAACTACAAAGGACAAAGAAGATACAATACCACGACAACAACAGCCCAACAATATAGAGCAGTAAAATCTAAGGTATAATTTACAACAATCAACTAATCAATCCTATAAAATACAAAAAATCAAGACAGAAAACACTAATCCTATAACAATACTTGCACAACCCACGACACCAAGATGCAAAGAGTATGTGTATCAACCACAATATGCAACAAGCAAAAAATATTACAAGAAATACAATACAATATATTCAAAAAGTATGTAACAAGAAAGAAGTATTGCAAGAAATATGTACTAGGCAAGAAACATTGCAAGAACGAGAATTACTGCAAGAACTACGTAACAAGCAAGAAATATCTAATAGGCAAGAAATATTGCAAGAAATATGTAACAAGCAAACAATATATTCAAATAATAGTAAATAGAGAGGAATTTGAAAGATATCACCCGGAAGATATTGGACTTGCTGGAAAACTTTGCCGGAATGTCTTTGGAAGTTTTTGAAAGTCACCGAGAAAATGACTGAGTCACCGGAAATAGTAGAGGGTCGCCTGATCTGGTACGCTTTGCCGGAGTCCACTGATCAGATCTTTACGCTTCGCCGGAAATAGCAGAGGGTCGCTGGATTATGGGATCGCTTAGTTGCTGGTTTGGAGTTTGGCGGCGGGGTTCGTTTGGTGGGAGGAGAGAAAAGCAGGCTGTTATGGGGTCGTTTTACGGCGAGATTTCGCCGGAAATGTGGAGAAAGGAGGCAGAAATGGATAGGAATGATGGCTTAAACGAAAAGGAGGGTGAGGAGAGAGTGGTGAGAGGAAGAGAGGGGGTTGGTGGTGGTTCGCTGGAAAACGTTATTTCGCTGGTGAGTGAATGGCTTAACGCCGACGAGCGTGTGTAGCCGATAGACGATGCCGGAAATCGTCGAATTGTGTCTTGAACTTGAGTGTCTCGGCCTCAAACGTTTCTTGGAAAAGACATTAATTATTAAGTTATAAATCAAAACTCTTGTATTAGTTTTAACAAATCAAAAAAATATTCAAATGCATTAAAACTCTTGTGTTAGTTTTAAAATGCATTAGAACTCTTGTATTATCCAATTAAATGTAAGTTAAAGACATTAAAGAAAATGAAAGATAAAAGACGTGTATCAATTTTTAAGACCCTCATTTCCGTAAATTAATTTCTTAAAATTTGCCTCTTCATTTGTCTATATTGAATGAAGATGGTTTTGGCGAAGTTATAATTACAGATATATAATAATATCAAACAAGCATAATGATGAAAGTTTAGTTATACTATTGCTAATTACAAAATCTTACTTTTGTTTGATCCTTTCACTTTATTTTTAAATTTTAGGATTTCTATAAATATCACATTTAATTGTATTTATGTTCGTCATTTTTTTCCTCTCAATTTTGATGGCATCAAGATTACAAACAACTATAATATATGATGATAACTCCCCTATTTTGTTGTTTTGTGGTAATTTCATAACAAATTATCTCTTTTGGAAAAAAAATGTTTTTGGACATTCAAGTCCTTTTGGAACAAAATGCCGTTGTGATGCAATATACTTCCATTCATTTTAAACATGAGTTTTAAATTATTTTTTCCGAGTGATAGGACAATTTGTACATCTACAAACTACCTATACAATATTTTTTATATATAAAAAAATATTGTATATTCTTAGTGTTGAAGTGTTGTTTTCATGTTTTACCTCTTCTGTGCCAACAAAATTGAGAAATAACTTAAGCATTTTTACAATCTCATATTAGTAATAATGTCTGAATTCTTGCTTTATAAAATTATATTATTTAGTGATATATTTAAAAACATTCTAGCTCTCCTCTAATTCAAAATGAAGCATATAAAGTATTATGCTTTATTTAGTTTAGAATTCAAAATATGATGGTCAACGTTTTTAAAATATTGAGTGAAGAATATCTTCATTTTTGCGATACATATATATCAATTATGTCAAATAATTTTATTCACGCTAAATATAAGTAATATAAAAGTCCAATATAATGTTATTATACCTTAATTGAGTTTTTTATTTGTTGTTATACCAAATGGACTCTATAGAATGAGACAAAGTCAAAATTGTAACTTCAGCAACTATTTTAAAATATAATTGTTATCTAACCAATTCATTTCAAGTTCAACTATGACATTGCTTTAATATATATGAACACCAAATATCAATTTGTGTTTTTTCGCTTCTAATTTTATTTTGAACCTCATGTACATATTTTAATTCATATTTATATTTCAATGTATTAACCGTCAGGGAAACACGTGCAACGTCCAAAACTAGTATGAATAAATAATAATTATTGAAACATGAATATGCTGCATGTATAGTGGCCGGAAGACACTGGAATAGTTGTCAGATGTGTGGCTGAAATAGTCACTGGAATAGTATATTCAATTCTCAACTTCTGGCATTATATTATCAAGTGAAAACTTGAGATTTCAAAAATTTTACTGAATGTGTGTTTTTGCTTCTGTTGCAGCTTTAGGGACTCAATTTTGGGATTGACTGAACACATAGACAAACAGGTAACCTGTTCTTGCTTTATGCACCATTTCATTTCATCAAATTATAAATGGTATATTAATTATAATTTATAAAATATTTTAGTTTGATTGATTCTTTTGTATTGCCCCTCTCCCCTTTTCTTGGTTTTCCGAGCGAATTAAAATGCTTCCCATTTTGTGCTTGTGTGATGATTGGAGAAGCCTATGGATGTATGATGTATGTAAAGTAAAAAGACTGGTTTCTTCTCTCCTAATTTCAGCATGACAATTATAATCTATACAAGAAAGTTAATACCAAAATGAGGTGAATATAAAAGGGAGGGCACATGTCACCAATGCTTCACCACCTCTTATCTGTGTTCATCTTTAACCTCTGTGAGACCAAAACTTAGTACACTGCGCTGACAAGAAGCTCTACTAATTTGGTATTCATCATATTGTTTCAAGGGGAGATGCTGCATATTAGATGCCTTACCTCCTAGAACAAGATTGCTAAGTTGCTCAGACTCTTCACTTTTGATGCCCCACCCGTTTTGAAACGACATAGATGTGGGATCCGTACCTTATTTTGTCAACTGGTTTTGAGTATCTCGGCCTAATTTGAGGGAGAAATTTTGGACATATTCAGTGATTTATGGGCGCAAAACAAAAACTAAGGTGAAATAGAAGTAAATGGAATACCTTGTAGATATAAATTTCTATTGTCACTCCTCTCAGTTCTTTTGAGGGTTCACCTCTTGATCAGGATTTTCTCTCTCAAGTTCTCCACATAATATCTCATAATTTAGGTTTATAACTCTATTTTTAGTTATTTGAATTATTTTTGGCCGAATCCCTGCACCCGTATCCATACATAGATCCGTATCCCCAATCATAAAATTTAGACCACAAAGGATCCAACCTCTAGATCCGCCTAGGTAGTGGACACCCATACCTGAGTCTGAGCAACTTGGCAAGATTGTACCTCTATTGTTGAGCTTGTTTTGTTTTTATATTTTTCTCAAATTAATTGAGGCTACCAATATTCTTTTGTCCTTGCTTCTGGTGCAAACAGATGTATTAAGAGGACACTGAATCCATCATAGATATCCTAGGTTCCTGCTAGGATTCAGATTCAGTTTTCTTTCTTTTTTGACAAGCTGTAATTATGGTTTCAGTACATCCTATGTACTGGTTCAATGAATATACACAAATGTTACTCTCAAAACACACACACACACACACACAAAAAAAAAGACATTCTTCGGTCCAAGCTGAAAGCTCTAGAGCTTGGTTATACGGTTGGAACCTCTTGTTTATGTTAAAAAGTAAGTGTATTTGTTGATGATTTAATTTGTGTACTGAAGAAAGTGACTACTTCACAAATAGCTTTAACGAGGATTAGATGGAACGAAAGAGGAGCTGAGATGAGGATGGAACCTTTTCCAGAGCTGCCCAAAAAGTAATGGAGTAGTTAATAGAAGAGCGAACTAGTTTTAGAGAAAAGGAATCTAGCTCTGGATTTTGCATGTCAATATTGATGAGCAATTTTTCTTTTGATTTTAGCTAGAAAATGTAATTAGAACTTGATTAAGGAGATCAAGCTAACAAAAGGAGTCTTGACTTCTTAAAAACTAGAAGGAAATTTCTAGAGAATATGGAGACAATTTGCTTTTTTGTTTTAGTTTCTTGCTTTTGACTGGGCTACGAGTCTTACTGGCTTGTTTCTGGCAAGTTTGATCTATATTTATATGTAAAGCATTCTAGGTCCTCCTATAGAGATTACATGCATATTGTAATTGATTCTACTTTTTCGTTGGATCTTCTGTTCTGCTAATTTGATTATTACCATGAATGTGATTGTTCACGGGCATGCGATGCTTTTGGTTTTTTTTTTCTTTTGGTGTGGGGTGTGTATTTGGGGAGTTGAAGGTGGGGATCACCAATCTTTTGATCCGGAGTTCTTGGTTTCATGTATAATACCATTTATGCATTAAATGTTTTGACATTAATTTAATTGGTTTACTGTGTTTACGGTGTCTCAGGTTCATCAAATTGCAAGGAGCTTCAGAGATAGGTGGATACGTAGACCTCTCAGAAAAAGTAGCTGCATCGAAAGAGATGAGAACCAGATTGACTTGCGTCCTTGCCCACGGTACAGTAGGTTTTCACCATTACAAGACCACTGTGGTGTGAAACCTTCAGAAACAGAAGAATCTACCTCACATTTAATGTTAGAATCTACTACGACAGATGCTGGTGTCCTTGATGGCTCATCTACCTCTTGTGTTGATGGGGCAAGGAAACGTAAGCGTAAGAGTCGATGGGATCAAGAGGCAGAAATAAATTTAGATCAAAGAATTGAACCCAATGCGGCTGATGATCGGATGCAGGACATAGATGATGCTCCTCCTGGGTTTTCAGTCCCCAGGAAGGCCTCAAGAATCTCATGCGCTGTTTCTTCAAGTGCAGATTGTAGTCTCCAAGAACCTAGTTGCAGGAAGCATCCGCATCCAATGGTCACAGGGAATTTGCAGCGGAGGTTTATTTCAAGATTGCCAGTCTCCTATGGAATTCCACTTTCCATAGTGCAGCAGTTTGGGTCACCTCAAAAAGAAAGACATGATGCTTGGGATGTTGCCCCAGGAATACCTTTTCATCCTTTTCCTCCTTTGCCTATGTATCCCCGTGGTAGAAGAGATCCTATATCTCCTGGAGATAATGCTGGAATTTTTAGCGAGCCACCTCAACATATGCGTATTTGGGTCAAGACTCCATAAATACCGAGTGTGATGTTGAACGAGCGAGGGACTATCATAACTTGGGAGGGAAATAATTCTGGCAGCAGAAGTGTATTAATTCAGAAAGGCCTCCCTGGCATAGGGGAAGAAATGTGTGGGAGGTGCATAGGAAACAACTCGAAAGATAGTAATGTGCAGTGTAGGTGTAGCAAGCAGAGAGAATGAATGTAGAAGTTTCCATATCCATAGAATGGAGAATTTGAGTCATACTTCTCAACAGAATCACTCACAGACAAAACTTAGTTTTAACTTCCATAGGTGAAAGCCCTCAGGAGCTTCAAGTTTTTCTCCAGTGCTCCTTTGTACTGATAATTCTTTGCCACCAACAGAATTGTAAAGCACTTGTTCTGCTTTTGGGGGTCCATGATTCTTTTTTCCTTTTTATTTTTTTGTTTTTAAGGTTTAGCAGGAAAAAGAAAGATACTCTTATTTGACGTATGCTGCGTTGGCAATATCATTATTCATGCCTCACAGAGGTAACCATCCTAATTCTTTATATTTTATTCCTGTAATGGGAAGTAGTTAGAAAAAAATTGTTGTATTTTTCTAGTTGTTTCTTGTGCCAACGGCATCTAATTTCTGGCTTTTTGCTGTTGTGACCTGTTACAGGCATTTTAGAAGTATATAGCAATCCTTTTTTCTTTTTTGTTCCAAAACATATTCAAGAAAGGTCTCGTGTTAAATCATTCCTTTGATCAGCTGGATTAAATATTGTTGTATCATGCATCGTTGGAAAAAGGAAGAGCAAAGAATTGATTAAACCTTGGACAAACATTTAATAAAAGTGCACTGTTCATCAGCATTTGTCAATACGGCTACCAACACAGTTAGCTAAAACTGCGTGTCTTTCAGGCATTCTTGATGATATCCAAAGAGCTCAGGCCACTTGGAAAAGAAAGAACATTGTAATCTCAAGTCTCAACAATGACCAAACATACCACTTTTCATGTATATTAACAATTGCATCTGGGTTACAAACAGAAACAAAGCATAATATTATATCTTCTTGACAATAATTTTTGTTATACTATGCAACTGCGAGCTCTCCCTTCCTTCCCAAAAAACAAAGAAAGAAAGACGATAAACTGGACAGCAAGAAAAGGAAGAGTTGAATTGCACAAGATAAGTGCTTTTCCTCTCCAACATTTTACCCTCAATATCTTCGGAGCATGCTTCTAACACGGATGAAGCACCATGTTTTCAGCAGTGTCTTTCGTTTTCTCCATCCATCAAAATACTTACCAATCACCTTCTTATAACTAGGTCTTTGCTTAACCAACACCCAATAGTCTGCTATGTTTGGACGACTGTTTATGTACTCGTCTTCCAAGTTCAAGAGTTCTATTCTAGCTAGAACAGGAATGAGCATTACATCAGCTAGACTGAACTCTTCCCCAGCTAGATATGATGTTTCACCCAGTTTGAGTTCCACTTCATCAAGAAGTCTTATTAGGTGGTTCTCACTTCGTCTCAAAACATCAACATTCTTCAACTTGTCATCCGTATCATATGCCTGTCGTAACTTACAATGGTAAGCACTTGCTAAGTCAGGAGATTCAGCCATTCGGGCAATTATTACACGTCTCAGGAATTTAGAAACACAAAGCCGATACTTGTCAGGGACGTGGAAAAGGGTAAAGTACATTGCATCCCATTCTTGTATTTTATGCATCCATCCAACAACTTCTCTGCTGCTAAGGTTCAGATTGTTACCACCAGAAGACACTTTCTCTGCAATTCTTTCAATATACCTGTGCATGTTGGAACAATTAAATATTCTTCCTCTACAAATACCCCCCCAAAAGGTCGGGAAGTAAAATATACAAACTATCATTCAGCCAATATACTTGCACTAAGATGTACACTATCCATCCATCTGTCTAGATATATGCTCTACAGATCATAACTAATCTCAAACGTTATCATCGAAAGAGCACAGAACAACTCTATTTTTGTCAGGAGAAAGGATCACAACCTGGTGATCAAAATATAATTCATGACTATTCCTCTATTAAATCAACCAAATTATGTTTACTGACAACAACTTGCGATACCCCTTTTTTAACTTTTTATGCTTATACTCTTGTACTGATTCAGCAGGGTGAAGAGAAGACTTACTGAATTATCTCAATGGTATCATATATGATGTGAGAACCATTCTGGAATACAGGAACTTTCGCACTTGGATTCATACTGAAGAAAAATGCATCCATGTTCTTGCCCGTTAAAGGGTTCACATGATGTGACGTGTAATCGATACCTTTCTCTTCCAAAGTAAGTCTCACCTTCTGGCTGTCCAAGGAAAAAGGATGATGATACAACTGCATGGTATTTTACTAACATAGGATGTGAGACCTGCACCAGATTACAACAAAATCATCAGTCAAATAACCTCTGAATTTCTAAATTTCTCTAAAATTGAAAGAAGGAAATAATCTCCTAGAGGATCCTCATATACTGTAGAATGTTTTAAGTTAATATTATTTTTTATATAGATGTAAATTCAACAATGACATGGAAGCAACAATCTAAAAACTTTTGAAAACAACATTTCTTCTTACGGGACTTGGTGAAAAACTAAAAACTTGATGTTGCCTAATTCTCAAAGTTTGCTCTGAAGATTAATGACAACTTGTTATTCTGCAATCAACTTATAGCAAAACAGGATAAGTTATTTGGCATGTTTCTTTTTTCCCTTTGTTGTAGGGCAAATTCTCAATCTACAACTTTGAGACCACTCTCTAATCTCTATAAGCAGAACTGATGCCCACAAAGTTGATGTCCATTTTCATTACAACAGTTTCAATATGAAAAGTAATCACACGAAACATCAACTGTTGTGTACAGCATTCAAACAAGTACCAACTTATGATCAGAAGCCACAATTTGCAGAAACCCCAATAATCATAACATAAAACCGAGAATATTTGGTAAAATTAACAAATTTAATCAGCATATGAAACTAAAAGTAGCAGAAAAGGAACATACCGAAAGGAATCAAGTGGAGAATTCAATAGCTCTGTGAGAGAAGAATTGGGGGTCGCGCGCACACGCACAAAGAGAGAAAGAGTACAAATGCCTTTTAGAGAGAGAGAGTGGAATTGTGAGAATCTGACAACCCAGAAAAGCAGTTATCGACACCCCTTTTTCTTGGCTTTCATGGAAATTGGAAAGCGACTATTTTTTTAAATGTAAGTGAAAACGCCCAATAAATTATTTGGGTTCAAAGTATTTTATGATTATACGGCCTAACATCTCTTATTTTTTAGCTTTAATTTAAACATTTTTTTTTTGCATAAAAAATAAAACAAACAAGTTACAACAAAAAAATCACAAAAAATTATCGATGCTTCCTCAAGTGACTGCCTGCTTGAGCAGCTGCAACTGAAATTATCGGAGTAGCCTTTGGACCGCCAGCTGTTTCCCAAGCGACTTTAGCCCTGCTGTCTATTTGAGCATCTTTAATTATCACGGCTAGTAGTATTTTTAAATATAAAAAATAAGACAAACAAATTACGACGGAAGAACCATAAAAAGTTATGCATATTCCCTCAAGCAGTTATGCCGACCAGCTGTCTGCTTGAGCAACTTTAATTATCTTGATTAGCAGTATTTTGTAACACCAAAAATAAGACCAACAAGCTACAACGGAAGAACCATATAAAAATACGAATGTACCCTCAAACTGCTCAAGCTAGCATGTTGTTATTATGATTAGCAATATCTTTTAGCACTAATAATAAAGCAAACAAGTTACAATGGAAGAACCATGACACTTATATATATACTAGATAGTTTAAGGCTCGTAAACGGTCCCAAAATGTCCCATTATTTTGTCTATTTAAAACAAAATCATTCGTAAAACATATTATTGTAGCAATTTGATCTATATTTTGTTGGCATTAATTATTGAAATATTTGTGTTACTATCTCAAAGTTCGATATTTTAAATTAGTTGCTCAAGTAGATTTTAGAACCAAAAATAAAAACATGAAGTCCGGCATATAGTATATCTTAATTACTAATAGAAAATTATTTGTATCCATAATATTTATTTATTTTCATTTAGAATAGTATATACATTACTAAAAAAAATTATGAAATTAGCTATTAACTTCGTCGTTCTCGCGTCTCTAGTTGTTAGTAACTAATATAAGTTCATTGCTAAATGAGATTAGTGACGAATTTTACTGTTCGGCCACAAAAATTTTTTGTCTGTAAATTCAAATTTTCTAATAGGTGTTGTTACCAAGTACTTTTTATCATTCACATCAATGTAATTAAAGGATAACATATAGACTTGAGTTATGAGCGTATTTCAAACTTTTCTGTTTAAAATTAAATTTTCAATTCTTCTTGTAAATATTTTTTATGTTTATACTATATATAGTTATATATCAATTCATCTTTTGGCATGTATATATATTTTTTCTTTTCATTGTTGGTTGATAATCTAAAATTTTAATTATAATTATGCATTTGTCATTTTTATTAGGATATGTTTAAATTTGTTTTGTTTATGTAATTGGTGATAACTAATAAGTTACATGTTTAAAATATGTTCAGTGCGATAGTTCACTTTCTGTATTTAAAATAATTATTTTATTGACGTTTTTCAAAAATATAACGTTTGTGAAACTCAAATTTCCTACAATATAATATTTCTATGAGATTTATTAATATAAAAAAAGAGATAGCTTGTTAAAAAAATTATTTAATCATTTATATCTTAGACAAAAGAACAATAATATTACGCTAACTTGAAAAACAAAATAATTTGTCTATTATACTTAATTAATTTTGACTTGATTAATTTCAAAGTAAAATGATATTATAATGTAAATATATGTCAATTGGATTAAAAATATATTTTTTTAATCAAAATTTGATTTGACAACTTCAAATTTAAATTAAACTTAATATCTGAATTAATACATTTAAAATCTAATAAAGTACAAACATGATAAGTATATTTAAATGAAGAAATACTTTTTTTTAAAAAAAGAAGAAGAACGATTTTTTATGATTTAGTAAAAATTTATAGTTTACGTTAGCATTCCATCATTCATTTTATTTGTAAAGCTACTTTTTACAATCTTTTAAATGTATATTTTTTAAAATATTTAAATTATTTTTATTTATTCTTTAATTTTAATCTAATATGTTATTCATTTTATCTCACTTATTTCTTTTCATGTATGTTAGAACCAAAATAAAGGTTAAAACAATTAATTATATTTTAAAAAGAATAAATTTTTTATATCAAAGTTGTTATTTTGAGTACACATAATGAATTGAAAAGAAATATCTAGAATCAAATTAAAGTAATAGCAAAATAGACTAATTAGATTAGATATCACAATAATTCATTAAAAAGGAAAGTAAAATAATAACGAAATGATTTAAGCTATAATTAAGAGTTCTCATTGTTAGATGTGCATTTAATAAAATTTGTCAAGTTTAATTAGACCTTTTAACTATTAACTCATAGCAAAATAGAGCAATTAAATTGTTGAAGTTACTTTAAAAAAATCATAATTTTTTAAAGAAATAATTATACACAACATCTTAATATGTATATTTAATTATTTTTTAAAAAAAGCTTTTTCATTGTACAACCATTAGAATTTTCTAAAAATTGGATTGATATTTCTAAAAAACTCATACATACTTTGCATAATATAATGATTACTTTAAGCTTATTTTTTAATTAATCTTATAAAAATATCCTTGACTGTCATATTTATGGCTTTTTATATAATAAAACAAAAATAATAATAAAGAAACTTTCTAGAAAAAATTAATAATATGTTGTACATTTAATCACGTAGAGTGAATTTCGAGGACAAACATAATGCAAAATATATAATATTTAAATAAATTAAGATAGAATGACAGATATATTATTCTTGATTCCGCATTCTTCATCTATTTATTGAAAGATGTTTGTAGAATTATTTATTTATCTTATTAACTTTCTCGGTAGATTTTTGCTAGCATGTGAAATTATATTTTTATAATTAGTCATCATTCACCTTGTATTTCTATATAATAGGAAGAAGTTTCCATAACTACTTTTTTTTTTCTTACTATCCTTTATGATAGATTTTTATTACTTGTTAGTATAAAATAATTCAATATATTATTATTTACCCTTGATATGAGGAGAATTATAAGTTTGCCATTGGTCATCTTTTCATTGGCTTACATATATATATATATATATATAAAATTCACATATATTCTTTTGATTTAATAAAATTAAAAATATTAGTTTGAGTTTTATTTTTGATTTTTTATTTAAAAATATCTATATAAGGATTTATATAATCCTTCTAGCAAAGTTTAAGATATGTTTGATCTTTTTCACATATGTTTTTTGTTTTACTTTTTCGATTTAATAATTAATTTGAATATATTTTTTAAAAATTTATTTGCTTATTATTTTTGAGATTCTTATTCTTATTTAATTTTTCTCTTTTATTCTTTTAATGTAAAAATATGAGAAATAAAAAAGAAAAATTCACGGATTAAAAAAAAAGAAAAAAGTGAGAAAAATTTTAAAACTAATATTTTTATGGTTGTACTGTAATTTATTTTTTATCTGTAAAAAGAAAAATTGAAATATTTATGACAAATTTTAAAAGAAAATTGAGTGAAAAAATAAATTTAATTATCAAAATAATGAATAAAAAAAATAAGTTTTCAGAAAATCCAAAAAAAGAAGAAGGTAATCTGAATTTTTTTTTTCACTCTCATTAGATCAAAAGAGTATATCTAGTCATTTATATAACATTAAAGGTATATGTGAAATCATTTCTATAATGAGAAACATATTAGCTCTAATATCATTATTAATCGTTCTATTTTTTCTAATACAAATAAGTTTATACAGTGTGTCATCTTTTTTTTTATTATAAAACAATATTGGACATTTATTTTTCATAAGATGATGTGTCACACTATGAGATGATAAAACATAATACTATAATGATATAATTATTAAAAATAAAATAATATAATATGATATATAACGACTATACAAGTAGATTAGTGATATTTTTAGTATGTTTTTATAATTATTGCAGAAAAAATATTGAAATAAAAATTAACAGGACATCAAGTAAAAAAATACTAATATCACAAATTTTTAACGATGATAAAAGAAAAGTCTCAATAATAGAAAAGAAAAGAAATGAGTAAAGTAGAAAGTTAACTAACTACCGCCAATAAGGTAGTCAACTGCAGGTCTTGCGCCGACGTTTGCCGCCCCACCCCCTTTTTTAGTATATAAAAACAAGTTTGACCTAAAAGTTTGTTACAATATAAAGACTTTTGAAATTCGTAATTTTAAATTATTTTTAAATATTTATGTGATTGAAAATCATTTGATTAAGAGCTTATTTGAAAGTCATTATATAATTGAGATTTTTGTGTAATTAAATATAATTACACTCTTTGACTTATTTGGCAAACCAAATAATTACTTGATAAGAGGTTTTGAGTTTAACTGAAGGGGTGTATAATTACACTATTCAATTCTCAAGGGAGGACATAAAATTCTTTTTTTCCTTTTATTTATCTTTATTTTTATTTATTTTTTATTTTAAATTTTACTATTTTAATATTTTCTAAAAATATTTTTTTTATTATTTGAATTTTATTTTCTTCTCATTCTCTATTTTTACTTCTTCATGTGATTCCATATAATTTTTCATATCACTTTTTGTATTTATTCTAGTTTAGTTTTCATTAGCATTAGCATAATGTTGTTAGCATTCTAATTTTTAAGCTGAAGTAGAAGGTTAGTTGGCTAGTATGGGTAGGTTGTTGTCTTACCTTGTAATATAGTAGATTAGTATGATTAGTCACATCGTTATATATTGTGTTTTTATATTTCGTCATTTATTTTACTATTTTTTTTGTATTTATAAAATTATTAATTGCTTCCCACTCTAGTTATTTTTTCATGTCTTGTATTTCTACTTTTGGGGCTGATATATATGAATTGAGGGTATTCTAGAAATAGCCTCTCTATCTCTATGACGTCGTGGTAAGGTTTGGGTACATTTATCCTCCCCAAACCCCACCTATAGGATTTCACTGGGTATGTTAGTGTTGTTTAGTTTTATGATTAATTTAATTAAAATATACAAATTTAAAAAATATTAATAATTTTTTTATAATATCAGTTAGAAATATATATTTGCTAATTAATATATTTTCAAAAAACAACACATATAATATGAAAATACTTAATTTAATGTTATTTATAAATACTCTTATTTTTCTAAATATAAATTTTTAATTTTAGATAATTAATTTTTATTTTTCAAAAATTTAACATAGCCTTGTCATTACGCTTGTGCAATCAAATAACATACATATAATTACAGGTCAAAGTAATTACTAGGTTGGTAATTACTACCCTAATAATTATATCAATTTTAATTATCAGGTGACTTTCCAAGCAGACCCTAAGAAGTCGTTTGGTAGAGTGTATAACAAAAATAATTCATGCATTTATTAGATGTATTAGTAGTACTTTGTTTCGTACACTTTATCATATAATGTATAACTAATGCAAGTATTAGTCATACACATTATTGTGTATTAAGATGTATATTATTAATACTATTAGTTTTTAGGTATAATACATGAGGATATAATGCATACATTAGCATGAGTAAAGACCCAAATGCCCCTTAAGTTTTTTTTTTTTTACATCTTTTCCATTATAATTAAAGAGGGTATTGTTGACATTCAATTTTAGCCCTTCACTATATAAAAGAAGGAAACCTTGATAATTTTATAAAAAATTAACATTAATTAAAATTAGCTTCAAAAAATTATAAAATTTGTGTAAGTTATACTTTAAGTAGTATTAAGTTGGAAGCCCAAATCATATTGGTGAGTGACAAGCTTCGTATACCATCTGATCATATTTGTTGCCTTTAAGTCTAGTGCTAAGAATAGTATATGTTTGATTTTTTTTTTTTTTAAAAAAATTATTTTATAATGATATGAATATTTGACAATTCATTTGTAATAACTGAAGTGGTACAATAATAGCTTCATCAATATCTACTTAATTTTCTTACACCTTTGTAAGATATGTGGGTATTATTGATTGTTGAAGAGTTAAATAAATTTTATCAGTAAATTTTATTATTTTATAACTGCTTAACGATGACTTGCATCGAATCACAAAAAATAATTTGAGAAATTAAAAAAAAATTGTCATGATTCGAAATCGGGAACTTACCTTTACTTTTAGGTGGTGTCTTCTTATCACACAAGACTCTAGAGACAAGCCTCCATTTCATCCATGTCGATCTAATGCAATATGTGATATTATCTTCGATGTCAGCAATACCCTAAATTACAAATCGAAGACACTTAAAATTTGTTCCCTTGGGAATAATCTGGGTGTCAAGCCTTACTTTCACAATCATTTTCTACAAACCTCAATCTAGCATCAATTCTGATTAGTATATGTTTGTCACATCCCAAGAGGGTACCCTAAACGTAACCGACAATCGGAGACTATTGTTAGTCCCCAAGCGAACCACTTGGCCTCATCACATTCATCCAATCAATAAACTCAAGACAATCAGCGGAAGATAAGGAAAGTAATGGGCACATCTCCTCTAGTCTCAAAATAATATCAATAGATAAAAAGGCTAGTGGAAAGAACTAGCTCAACAAGTCTTAATATCAATATTTGAATCTAATCTATGAAACCTCTATCACTATCAAGTGGTGCCAATGACAGACCCATGGCTACCTTAACATTAAGTTAAGCTAATCAATTCTAACTCTAAAAGCAAGATTAGAATAAATGTAATGATTCCTCCGAAACAGAGGGGGCTCACCAATTAGCTGAACGTCTTAGATCCTCAACGATGCGCATGTTGACGATCCCTAATCCATATATTTACATCTTGAAACGATGCAGCGGCGAGTGGCGTCAGTACGTGGAATGTACGGTATGTAAAATAGCTTAATAGAAACAATATAGGTAGAATAACATGGAAATAATATCAACTCAACTCAAGAGGCTCAACTCGTCTCAACTCAATAACACATGCAGGTTTAAGAATGACATCATGCTTTGAAAATTTAAACTCAGTAGTATGCCAACTCACCCAAATCATTTAAATTTTACAATAAAATAATGCTCCCTAAAAGATACTTTAGTACGCAACTAAGTCAAATTGAATATGCAATTTAGGGAGTTTCTCTAACTGACATCCTGATCACCACCCTCTTTGATGGTGCACAATGAAGACGACGTCGTTGCCACGCCCGTCCTAAACTTGCCACAGTAAAGGACGTACAAGTCTACCTCATGAATCATGATTCATCAGCCCCGTCCATCTTTTGGGACAGGAGTTGCCAGAACTTGCTGCACAACTATATGGATTAGGGATCGTCAACAAGTGACCAAATATCGTATTTTTGATTAGCTTGAGAAAAATTAGTCCTACAACTTGTGTGTGTGACACTCCCATTACTGACCATGTTGAAACTAGGAAATATTCCAGAAGAGGAGGGAGAATGTTGAGAAGATTGGAACTAATGATGTCAGGGGACCGATGATGTCACTCTTGGAACTCAGATAAAGTCTCATACAGTTAAAGACTCGAGCCTTTCCTATGAATGATTATATACCCTCCCACTGAGGTGTGTAAACGAGGATAAGCTATATTCTGTATATCCTAGTTAGAGGATATATGGTTAAAAGCTATACAGTTAAAGGCTACCTAGTTAGAGGCCATATAGTTAAAGGTTATACGGTTAGAGACAACATTAATGGAGGACATTTTGGACTAGTCTAGGCCTAAGGGCCAAGGCAGACCACTGGCCATGGCTGACCTTATCCTGGTAAAACCCAAGGCATATAGGTTAAAATCCAGGTCATAGCTTCGGTTAATATGCGATCTGCTTCAGTTAAAGTCCGAGTGATAGCCTTGATTAGAGGCCAGGTTGGGGTATACAATTTCGGTTAAAGGCCTTATTAGGTGGTTCTGCCAGAGTTATGGTTATGTATACATGATTGGGTTACGAGCTTAGTTCAGACTTGACATTCCGAACCTCATACCTATTCTCCCTTTATTGTGCATGGGTGTATCTTCTAGGCTCATGGACTTTACACCCACGTGCGTCACTATACACAGTCGTTCAGTCATCCAACCTCTGGTTACTTTCATATTCGTTGGTATATGTACCTGGTTCTTATGATTAGACACTTGTAGAGTTATATTTTGGTTTACCCCTACTTTATTTACTGTGGTTACTCAGTCGGTCTATGATACCTACTAGGTACCATATTTCTAGTACTCACCCTTACTTTCTGCATCTGTTTCGTGACGCAGGTCCTAGTATGAGCCAACAGTGTTGATTCCTCCGTGGTAGCTGTCATATTCGAAAACTAGTGGTGAGCATTGGACGTCCTTGGATCGCTCCAGTCTCCATTTGTATTGGTGGCTATTTTTGGTTATTCGAGACTTGCGTCATATGTAGTTTGGTTATGTATATACATATATAGAGAGTTATATTATGTTTCTGTTTGTTGTATTATGTATATAGTGGTTCTGTACAAGTGGCTTTCAGGTCTCGGGAGGTTTGGTCTAGTATGGTGTGTGTATATATCCAGTATTAGTTTAGTTCTTATGTCAGCTATATTGGTAAACGGATTTTGCTTGTGCCGTTACTAGCTGTTTCGGCTCAGAGGTGGGCTTTCCTATCAGAGGGCTAAGGTAGGCGTCTTCATAACCTGCAAATTCGGGTCATGACAAGTTGATATCATCATGGAGGGTTAAAAACTCCTGAATGGTAACCTTTTCTCAAATGACAGGACTTGGCCATTTTCCCTATTTTTGAGCTCGGGATAGGTGATTTTAAAATGATTTTCCATGAAAAATCTATTGGGTAAGATACTTTCAACTCTTATCTTCAATTTTTGTTTATTAAGTTATGATTTTAACATCAACTCGGGAGTTTTCAATTGAGAATTCTAGGGGTTTTATGAACTTGAATATTTGAAGGAAAAATAGTGATTGCGAGCTGGTTTTAACTCCTTTTTCGCAATTAGTTTTATAAAACCTTAAGGATTAAAGAAAATAGTAAAAGAAAAAAAAAGACCCTTTTTTAATTATTATTATTATTAATAACAATTTTTAAAAATTATGTATCACATATAATAATGTCTAGTTGGAGTGACATCAAGTTTTACGCCCAATCAAGTATTTCTTATGCAATTTAAAATGGTTTGCAAAATAAAATGTGAATATGACTAGCATAAGAGAGAATTGTTTTGGAGGGAAAATTCAAGAATCAAGAAGGTGAGTTGTTCTACTCATTTCCATTAAATTCATTCTTCTTCTCTCCGATACAATGATAAGATGCCATGTACCTACATTCAAATATATCCCTCCTAATGATTACATCTACTGTATATTAGGATGGTAATATAATTTGTCGTAGGAATTCTGATTAATAAAGCACTACTCTGTTATATTTCTTGACTGAGAACTTGTTCTGCAGGAGGGGTCTTTCGTAGAGTGTAAGCAACTTGAATATGACACTTTTTTATTGTCGCCGATGTAGAAGGTTTTCATGAACAAGAAGATTTATTGTTGTTGTTGTTTTGCTTTAATACTGAATTCTTTTATTTCTCCAGATTGCGTAGACGAGGAAGATTCCTTTTCGAATTGTAAGTTTCTAGTTACAAATTAATATAACTTGTGAAGGTTGATGTAAAGGAGTATAATGTGGTAGGCGCAAGCTTTGTTTCTGGAATGGTGTGCATTTAAACATGGAACAAGATTTAGGCGCTGATGAGCAAAATGCTGATCGAGACCAACTAAAGATGAAAATGTAGCCTACTCGTGCCGATATACAAAAATTCTGTAATTCATAATTGTGTGATATTCTGTTTTGAGATTACACTACATATTATTACTTCAGGTTGGATTAATAAACCAATTCACACTAAATTGTTGAGCTCAAGTACTACCGTTCTGTATATGCAGCATAGTTTGTTTATATTGGAGATAATGTAGTTAGTTAGTGAGTTAGTTAGAGGTAGTTAAAGGTGGTTAATTAGTTGGTTAATTGGTTAGCTAAATTAATTAGTTAGTTAGCTTGGGAACTAATTCTATATGGTGAGGATACACAATAGGCAATGTGTGGAAGCACACTTATATACTTGTATATATATAATCTTGTACAGATTACAATACATAGAAGAAATACACAATCAGATATTTTTCCCCAAATTCTCTCTCAGTATTCTTCTTCTCCATTCTCTGCATCACTGTTCCATTTCTCTGCATCAGTGTGCTCAATTCTTCATGGTATCAGAGCCTCACGATTGAGCTACAAGGAAGAGCAATTAAGTGTAGAGCAATGGCAGATTCTACACCTAATATTGCTAGTAGCAATATCGAAACTCTTACTTAGATTGTGATGAAGCAAAATCATCCTCTCTATCTGCATAGTTCAGATACTCCATGATGCATTCTCACATCTGTACAGCTTACAGGGACAGAGAATTATTCATTATGGAGTAGATCTATGTTAATCAACCTCCGAGCCAAGAGCAAGCTAGGGTTTGTGCTTGGGACCTGCAGAAAGAGTGATTACAGAGGTGAAATGGAAGAGCAGTGGGAGAAGTGTAATGCCTTTGTGTTTGCATGGATCATGAATACAGTTTCAAAGGAGCTTCTTAGCAGCATGGTTTATGCTACAGATGCAGCAACAGTTTGGGCCGATCTGAAGGAAAGGTTTGACACGGTTGATAGATCTAGAGGTTATCAACTGCATAGGGACATTTGCATAATTAGCCAAGGTAATATGTCAGTTTCCACCTATTTCTCAAAACTGAGATTGCTTTGGGATGAATTCGATGCACTTGTTCCTCTACCTTCATGTAGTTGTGATAAATCCAGAACTTATGTTGATCATCTTGCATGTCTGAGACTGTTTGCTTTTCTAATGGGGTTGAATGAGGTATATGCTCATGCTTGTAGTCAAGATTGATGATGAGTCCTCTTCCCGGAGTTAGCAAAGCTTATGCAATGATTATGGCAGATGAGAGTCAAAGACTAACTGCTAATTCTCATTCAGGAAACACTATGCAAGAACAAGTTGCTTTGTATGCAGAAAAAGAAAATGTGTCTAAGAAATTTCAGTCTAGGAAATTCTGTGAATATTGTAAAATTCAAGGTCATGTGAGGGAGGACTGCTACAAGTTGAATGGATATCTTCCTGACTAGAAATTTAAGAAGAAATCTGGACAGTCATCAACCAATATGATGCAGAACAACAGACATCAAGATGCAGCACAGAGATTAGAAGTGAATCATGTTGCAACCACAAAAGCTGAAGTGGATTTTGGGGATGATTTTGCTCCTGTTACTGCTATGATGAAAGGCAAAGATAGTGAATCTCCAACTGTGACGACACAACCTACTTTCACTCCAAGGCAATATAACTGGATTTTACACATGTTGGAAAGGGAAGAAGCAAACACCAGATCAGGCAAAGAACCAGATATTATGGCAAACATGGTAGGTATGACACATCCACTGCTCTATCTGTGAGTAGTGATAGCACACAGAAGGGAAAGGGAAATTGGATAGTGGATTCAGGTGCTACCTGTCATATGACATATAAGTTGGATAGTCTTTGTCATGCATCTAGTTGCATCAATAAGATAGTGCATTTGCCAAATGGGGAGGCTGCACAAGTAACACACACTGGCTGTTGCAGCACTATTGATGGCAAGGTGTTAGACAATGTATTGGTAGTCCCTGTATTCAAACATAACTTACTCTCAGTGTCTAAGTTGACAAGGCAACTAAACTACTCAGTTAACTTTTTCCTCGAGTTCTTTGTACTTCAGGACCTCTCCAATGGCAAGGTGAAGGGGATTGGTAAAGAGGTTGATGGGCTATACTATCTTCCTGCTGCACTGCAATATGAAGAGAACAAAGGGGACCACACAGTGATGATGACACAACAATCTACTACAGGCAGAAACACTACAGATAAGCTGCTTTGGCACAAGAAGCTAGGCCATCCTTCTGTGAAAGTCTTACAACATATACTCATAGATAAAAGGTTTAGTGATACTGGTAAATGTAATAAATGTCCTGTTTGTCCACTCTCAAAACAATCTAGATTACCTTTTTCCTTTGAGTATGCCTAGAACATCACCTATTTTTTATTTGATTCACTTGGATGTGTGGGGACCTTACAAAACATCTACTCACAATGGTTTTAGATATTTTCTAACCATAGTTGATGATCATTCAAGAATGTGTTGGTTGTACTTACTGAAATTTAAAAGTGATGTATATGCAGTATTGAAATGTTTTTTAGGCATTAGTCAGAAATCAGTTTGACAGGCATGTTAGGAAAGTAAGAACAGATAATGGGACTGAATTCTTCAACAATGAATGTTATACTTTACTGAGATCTCTTGCAATTGTTCATGAGAGTAGTTGTCCACATACTCTACAGCAAAATGGGGTAGTGGAGAGAAAACACAGGCATATATTAGAGGTAGCTAGAGCACTCAGATTCCAAGGAAACATTCCCATCAGGTTTTGGGGAGAATGTGTGTTGTCAGCTGTCTACTTGATCAACAGGCTCCCAACTCCAGTTCTCAAAGGGAAGTCTCCTTATGAGCAGTTTCATGGTCATAAAGCCAATATTGATCATCTAAGAACTATAGGTTGCTTGTGCTATGCAACCAAAGTGATCAAGCAGGATAAGTTCTCTCCAAGGGCTGAAGTTTGTGCACTGATGGGATACTCACCTACTCAGAAGGGATATTTACTTTACAGTCTGTCTCAAAGAAGACTCATTGTCAGCAGAGATGTAGTGTTCAAGGAAGATGTCTTTCCCTTCAAACAACTAATTCACAAACAAAAACCTCTATTTCCTATTGAGCCAGTTGCAGTACTAGATGACCCCTCTATGTGTGATGAAGTTGCAGAACTGCCTATGTTTATTCCTGCAGATAACATGCACTTAGAAGATGAATCCATAGTCATGAATTCTGATCAGCCAGGATTGGGAGTCACATGTGATGAAGAACATGTTGTGGAACATGATGAACAACCAGCTTAACAGTCTAATAATGGTATTGTTACTACTGAATTGCAGACTGACAGAACTGAAGATGTTATGACAAGAAAATCAGCCAGGACTCCTCATCCTCCCATCTGGATGAAGGATTATGTGACAGCCAGATCTCACCATCATTCTCAAAGCAATTATGTGTCTTATGACCATATATCATCCAAGTACATGGCCTACTTATCCATGTTCTCCACAGAGGTTGAGCCAAGGACTTTTGAGCAAGCAGTCAAGGACAAAACATGGATAGATGCTATGCAGCAAGAAGTCAAGGCATTGGAGGAGAATGGGACCTGGAAGATAGTTGAATTGCCAGAGGGAAAGAACATTGTTGGCTGCAAATGGGTATACAAGATTAAATATAAAGCTGATGGCCAGATTGACAGGTTTAAGGCCAGACTTGTGGCCAAAGGATACGGCCAAACTGAGGGAGTTGACTATCAAGAAATATTCTCACCGGTGGTAAAAATGGCCACAGTGAGGTCTATTATAGCATTGGCAGCTTCTTATAACTGGAACATCTTTCAAATGGATGTTTTCAATGTATTTCTGCAAGGGGATTTACTTGGGGAAGTATATATGGAGTTACCTAAGGGGTTCTACAATGCTGAGAAGGACAAAAGGCTTGTATGCAAGTTAGTAAAGTCTTTGTATGGACTTAAGCAAGCTTCAAGGCAATGGAATGCCAAGCTGACAGAAGCATTGCTAAGTTCAGGTTATTCTTAGAGTCATTTGGATTACTCTTTGTTTACAAAGAGAAGGGATGATGGATTGGTGATTGTCTTGGTATATGTTGATGACTTTATGATCACAGGAAATGATGCAGAGCTAATAGCAGAAATCAAAAAGGTACTACACAGCCATTTTAAGATCAAAGACTTGGGTGAGCTTAAGTACTTCTTGGGCATTGAATTCATGAGGTCTAGTAAAGGTATTGTGATGAACCAAAGAAAGTACACACTTGAGTTAATAGTTGAGACAGGTTTGGGGAATGCCAAACCCAGCATGACACCACTAGAATGTAATCAGAAGCTGACCAGCATTGAGTATGATCCAGATACTTTATATGAGGACATTCCAAGATATCAAAGATTAGTTGGGAAGTTGCTTTACCTCACCATCACAAGACTAAACATAGCATTTGCAGTCCAGTCATTAAGTCAGTTCATGCAGAAGCCAAAGCTGTCTCATTGGAAGGCTGCATTAAGGGTAATCAAGTACATTAAGTTGGAACCTGGTAAGGGATTGTTCATGGCCTCCAATCAGACTCCTCAGTTAACTGGATTTTGTGATGCAGATTGGGCAGATTGCCTAAGTACAAGAAGGTCAGCTACTAGTTTTATTTTGAAGTTTGGAGACTCACTGATTGCCTGGAAGTCAAAGAAGCAACACACAATATCTAGGAGTTCCACAGAAGCAGAATACAGAAGTTTGGCTGCATTGACAGCTGAGGTCGTATGGCTCACAAGACTGTTCAAGGAATTGGGAGTACAACTGATAGAGCCAGCAGTAATTCATTGTGATAACAAATCTGCATTGCAGATTGCAGCTAATCCAGTGTTTCATGAGCGTACAAAACACATTGAGATCGATTGCCACTTCATTAGAGAAAAGATTCAAAAAGGACTCATCAAAACTACCTACATTCCTACCAGAGATCAGCTGGCAGATTTGCTCACCAAACCTTTGGGAAGAACACAACATGAGTTCCTATTAAGTAAGCTTGGATTATTGAACATCTTCAATACATCCAGCTTGAGGGGGGATATTAGAGATAATGTAGTTAGTTAGTGAGTTAGTTAGAGGTAGTTAAAGGTGGTTAATTAGTTGGTTAACTGGTTAGCTACATTAATTAGTTAGTTAGATTGGGAACTAATTCTATATGGTGAGGATACACAATAGGCAATGTGTGGAAGCACACTTATATACTTGTATATATATAATCTTGTACAGATTACAATACATAGAAGAAATACACAATCAGATATTTTTCCCCAAATTCTCTCTCAGTATTCTTCTTCTCCATTCTCTGCATCACTGTTCCATTTCTCTGCATCAGTGTGCTCAATTCTTCAGTTTAACTGCAACAGCTATACAGTTTCTCTGTGTTACGCTAGTGCACTTTTACTTTGTTTTCTTTTCACATGGCTTTCCTAACTCAAGTGTTTGATACACAATTCTTATCAGACTAACATATCTTTATAAGCCTTCATATCCAACTAGAATATCCTTCAGTCTAACTTGGATCAATAACACTAATTTATATGATAATTAAATTCAATAATTTAAAAGAGTGTCAAACAGCTATTGATAATGAATGCCCTCTTAATTCTTAGTAAAAAATGATTCTACCTTCACTAATTTAAATTCATTGATGCTTAGTTGCATGATAAGAACTTAAAGTTGCTCCAATTCTTGCTCACCTGATCATCAAATCATTATCCTGTGCATGTACCCTTTTTACATGGTTTATTATTAGCTTTCATTTTTTCCCTATTCTTCATTTGTTTATTATTTTCTTCAAATATTCACCTTCATAACTTATATCTTTACCCTCTTAATATCCATAATTCTCATCTTTTCATATTTATAACCTCCAAATATTTAATTTAAAACTTTACATTATCTTTTTATGGTTTTTCTTCATTTTCATGTATATAAATTCATCTTTTTTATTTTATGAGACTCCAATCTAAGCTTATCATTTTTATTCTATAGTTAAAGTAGATGAAAAGGACTCTTGAAATTTGATTGTATATGGAAGAAGGGATCCATAGGAACTCAGAAAATTATGTACTAATTTGTATTTCTTTTTCATCTATATTATTATGATCAAAGTCTTTAGAAGGATGTATACATTATATTTTTGTTTCTCTATTTTCTTTTCTTTTTTTTAAATGTATTTTCTCTCTATTAGACTTCTTTAATTTAGTATTTTATGAATGCTTTATTGCTGTAAGTCTGCATTCTATTGGTTCAAATTAGCGATTTGTGACTCTATTGAAAGTTGGTTAACTATTAATCAAAGTTCAAAAGCTACGTTGGTTGCTTAAAAAGAATTAATGTTAAAGGTCAAAATATGTCCCTAGTTTGGTGTTTTTTGGTCATTGATCTATTTATAATTATTGCATTTTATTACTCATTACATACATTGTAATGTGGCCTTTATTTGACTCAAGATTTCTTTCTTATGGTCAAAGATTTAGTTGCCATAAAATGTCAAATTTGGTGAACCATAAAATTTTGTAGCCACCATATTTGATATATTCACATTACAAATGTTGAATTTTCTATCTTCCCGTGACATCATCCATGACATCAACAAGCTAAATTTTTCCCTATAAATAGGGGAGTTAGTCATTAGTTGAGAATCATCCTTGAAGCATAAGAAAATCCATTTCATTGCTTTCTTTCTTTATCTTCCGTTTAGAGTATTTTTTGTAAGAGAGTTAGTGTTGGGAAACACTTGTGACAACCCTTTCTTTGGAGTGATCTTGTGAGGTTATTCTCTTGGGGTATTTGGGATTTATTATAATTTTTATCTATAATTTTGTACTCTCTTTTGTACTCTTGTTGATATAGTAAAATTCTCCTCTCCGCTTGTGGACGTAGGTCACATTGACCGAACCACGTTAAATTTGTGTCTCCTTTATTTGCTTTACTTTCGTCATTATCAAATCACTATTGTTTTTGTTATTGTCATCATAACATTATTTGGCTAAATTCCACTTTTCCCGAGTCTCGATCCTAGCATACATGTTTTCATAGAATTTTAATCATTCTAACATATCTATTAAAATTCACACGAAACACACGTGATCAGAAACTAGTGTAAATAAAAATACAAATAACAAGCATATAGGAGATATATTTTCATTTGTATAGTCAACAGAACCAGATCCAGTTTACTAAAGAACAGTTTCAACTTATTTACTACATCAATACAATTACAAAACTATATTTTCGTTTTATAAAAGTAACTGAACTAATGATATCCTTTTATTTTCATAAAACAAGCAATTTCCAGCAACTGTCGCATTCTTGATTATCCTGAAAAAAAAAAGTTGGATTTTGACTTGGAAGTCAAGGTCTTTACACTAATTAATCAATTTCCTTTTCCAAGTCTATACACCTTCATTTGTGCTAATATTTCTGTATATATCTCATCAAAATAATTGAATAGATGAGACACAAAGCAAACAATTCTTGATATCTTAGTGAAGAGAATGGATTATGTAAAACTTGTACTGTTTTTTATGCTATTTTCCTTCATCTGTCAACTTGTTTTCTCCTCATCCTTACCTCTTTAATTTGTGCCCAAAAGATCAAGCTCTTGCTCTTCTACATCTTGATACTCCTACTTATTGTTCGGACACAACACATCCAGAGATTGAGCCATATCTGAAAACTCAGATTGCTG
>JAPFFP010000080.1:16328534-16340945 GCA_026153255.1 Solanum medicagineum
GGGCATAAAAACAGAGGAAACTCTGCCGAAATTTCGGTAGAATTCTTAGACTTTAAGTTGTGGTTTTGCAATTTAATATTGGTTTAAGTGCCTAATCGGCACGAGTCATGGCCCCGGGGTTGGGCTGTGACATCAGCTGATTTTTCCTTTGCCCTCTCCATGTCAATAATAGAGTCCAAGGGCTTTTGCTTCAGTGGGGTAAAGCCAGAGGAAAATTTTGAGGTCCTAATGCAACCAAGCGGATGCCATTTCAAGAAATCACTAGGAATAGCATTTTAGGGTGACTTGTCAACAATCTGCTGCAAAGTTGAGCTTCGGTATGGTTGTCTTGAAACCATAGAGAAAGAAGAACCGTTTCTATAGGAAGACATGATAGAAGAGAGTATTCTCTTTGACAGATTACTTGACAAATGGTGCATCATGATTATCTAGAGATCAGATCTGAATCACAACTAAGACACTTAAGTGTGACCCGTATGCTCAAACTTCCATGCGCAAGTTTATAATCACCTGTGCTTGTAGGCTGTACAAATTGTCTGGTAGATCAATCGAGATGCATTCATGTAGGCACAAAAACCACAAAGAAGAAATCGATTACATCTATATGGAAAAATTGTAACTTTTTAGAGAGAAATTTTGTCTAGGCAGCAAGAACCCACACTCCAAATATTCAACATATTCAAATGACACTATACCGCACAGACATAAACCAAGCCAAAAGTTGAGAACAAAGCTAGGAGAAATTGATTACCTTTTAGGAGAAGGAACTGGAACAGAATCAAGCTAGGGAGGATGAAACACCACCACGAACCCGACTCTAGAACAATGAATCAAATTTGGAGTGCAACATGTAGCTTTCTAAAATCTGAAATCCAGAATGCTCTTTGTTCTTAGAATGAAAATAAGAATTTTTCTAAAGGATGAACGTTCATTTTTCTGGGAAACAAAATTCCAATTTATTGATAATCTTCAACGGGTTAATCATCAAGGTCGTTCATCTTGTGAGAAGGAGCGAGATGAAGACACGGATCAGAAAGAGACGTTGAGAAGATCATTTGGTTTGGATTGTTCTGGTTGTAAGCGTGAAGAGGAAGAAGGTGTTGTGCACGTGAGTTTGAAAAAGGTAGATCGAAATTGAAATTTAGGAGCGCGTGTATACGCTGATGGAAAAGCGAGAGTGGGCCGAGTTTGGGAAATTTGGGTTGGGGATTTAGTCCGAAATTGGATCTGAATTAAGGATGGAAGTATGAATTGAGAAATTGGCCACTTTAAATACAATTACGGTCAATTTAGAATTTAGAAGTAGCCGAATTAAATTAATTCATCCAGAAGACGAATTGATATAAATTAATTAAAGAGCTTCTTAAAATTATCAAAGTAAAATAATTAACTAATTAATTCTAAAATAATTTTTAAACAAACTAAAATAATTATCAAAAATAAAATCTTTTCAAATGATTTTTGAATGATTCTGAAAAAGTAAGAACTAAATACTATATATATATATAAAGAGAGAGAGCGCAAAAGAATCCCTCCCATATATATATGGCTAGTCACAAAAGCAAAATATGGGCAACAAGTGCTGAGGAAGACAAAAATGATCCAAGAATGACACATGCTCACCCAAATCTTTAACAAAGTCTGCTCTTAATAGGATAAAATCAACTCCACTGACTTGTGCTCGGACAAGCATTATAGAGTAAATGCGGAGTGTAGTATGAGTATCCATAAAAGGTACTTAATAGGTATCATAGGCTGACTGAGTAGGAATAGTAAATCTAGGCAGAGAAGCTATAATATAGGTCAACAAAATCAAATAGGAGTGGTGAAGGCATGTACGTGGGTGTAAAATGCAAACAGTGTCGAAGACCTATTGTTACCTCTCAGCACACGCAAGTGCACCTGGTTAAAACAAGTAATATAGTGGTCTTATTTAAAGGACCGGATTGTCGAACCCAAGGGATTTAATATAAATTATTTAATATTCTGAGTTATAATTCTTAAAAGATGATAAAGAATTTATTATGAAATTCTGTATGAAAATAACTACTTTCAAACTAAACTAGTAACTTTGCAAATAAAATGAGATCTTCTTATTTCTTTTATGTTATTTATCTAAATATTGCGAGATTCCAGGATTGTAACCTCAATGATGCTATACTAATCTTAAAATTAATACTTTTGTTTGGGCAGTGGATTATTGATTCACAGGGTTGAAATTACCAAATCGGGGCTGCACACCTCCATTTGCCTATTCCTATTGTTTGCCTAACTACATCGTTGAGCGGGGATAAACAATACAATAGAAACACATTAATAATATCTTCCTATACATTAAATCAAGCTTGGTGTAAAGGTAGTTGTCATAAGTCTCTAATACACAAATCAATCTCATATTTTAATTGAACAAGCTCCTTATATTATTATTTTCTTAAACATTCCAACATCTTTCGAATTCACAATGCTAAACATATTCATTTCCATAGGTGATCAAGCTAAGAAATATAGATTTAAATAATATAATAACAATCATAAATACCCATTCATAAGCATTAAAAACTCAAAGATTAACACATTGTCTATGGCTACAATCCCAAAAATGAAAAAATTAGCCACTCATGCTAATCATACACACAAATGTTACAAAAAAATATAAGAACATGCTAAAATGAAGATAAAAACTGACCAAGAATAGTCTCTTACAATGCCCGGCCGCCCCACAAGCTTCAGCAAAACTTAGAACAAAAGATGATTAGGGTTGTAGGTTTTTCACGACTTATATAGCCCACAAAATCCAACTTTTTACGCATTTTCCCTTAAGTCCGCGATGCGGAATAGTATTATTTTAATCAATTTTGCGTACAATGTTGACTGAACCAAAAAGTCACCTCTTTCACACTAGTGCACGACATGCACTAGTGTGATTTAGGTTGCTTTTTCATCAACCCCATTGAAAAATAGTTTTCCACTATTTTTACACTGGTCCGCGACGCGCCTTGGTTGCGGACTAAGTGTTTGAACTTTTTCTTCCTTGTTTTCTTGCGCGGGTTGACTTGTTTTGCTCCGGGTCTCATTCCAAAATCTTAAAATCTAAAAAAAATCAAAAACACAAACCCAAAACGTAATTTGTTCAACGTAAACATAATACATAAAATCTTATTAAAAATACCTAAACTCTATGGATTTACCCCCAAACTTAACATTATTTAAGGGACTTTGGTTTATTTAGGTGTTTAAATACGTCTAAGATCACCTATACGCCGAATGAGCCCCCATAAGCCTAGAAGGTACACCCACACATAATGTTAAAGAAGAAGTGAGTACCTAGGAACGGTGAACCCTTGGTAGTTTAAAAATGCGACAGAACAGCGAATACCCTCAAACTCTAATGGAGGGCAGCACGAAACCCGAACCTTTAATCCCTGAAAGTAAAAGTGGCCTCTAACCGCGGATATAGCCTGGACCTCTAATCCTTAAAAGTACGAGTGGCCTCTAACCCCATTGTAATGCAGACCACTAATCTCTGAAAGTGCAAGTGGCCTCTAATCCAATTGTAATCCAAACCTCTAATCCCCAAAAATGAAAGTGACCTCAATCTATTTGTAGTCCAGACCTCTAATCCTTGAAAGTGCAAGTGGCCTCTAACCCAGTTGTAGTATGTACCTCTAATCCTTGAAAGTGCAAGTGGCCTCTCACCCGATTGTAGCCCGCACCTCTAATTCCTAAAAGTGTTGATCGTAGATGTCATAATAGAATTAATAGCCAAATTCTGTTTGTCGACTTCATGATAGGATGATAGGTAATTGATAATAGGGGAAGGGGCATAGAGTCAGACCTCTAATCGTAGATGGACTCTTTTAGAACTCCTGTATAACCAGCGATAATTCTAAAGCCAAGCAAATTCTGATACACAAGGGTGTTACAATAAGGTAAAATGGGATTTATAGATAATCAGGCTTCTGATGGCGTTCCTACCTATTTAAGGCTTAATCTACAGACTCAAGTCTGTTGTACTAGTCAACAGGGACCTACGTCTCTCTAGTCACACTGGAGGATGTAATTAGTTTACTGGCTCCGAAAACAATATGGGTCTATAATATGACTTGTCTAACCCTAGACTAAGGCCAAACATGCTCAAGTATATCACAACTTAACTTAAATATCAACAAAGCATAGATAATTTGAAAAATATAATACAAGTACCTGCCGTTCCAAAATATCAATTTTAACGAGAATTCTGGCTCATATGATATATATCGCTAATTCCTTGATTTATGCGAAATCAACTACATTTACATATCCAAATTCAATTTGAAAGAAGGGAATCATACCTACCTGTAAGCTGCACGCACGCGCTCTAACCTACTTCGCCAGACCTTTTTCCTATTGAGTATCCTCCGAACGCTGCCAAGCTGCCTAAAATAGAGTCAAATTGTTATAACGATTATTATGACACTAAATTTACAAGGAAAAAATGGATCAATTTCAGAGTCAAAAAGCAAAAAATGTGTGGCTCGCATTTAGAAATCTAATCTCGAAATCAGTCCCAACCATTTCCCCCGAGCTCATGTCCCAAAATGTGATGCGATTCGAGGAGTGAAAGTACCTCAATGTCAACAAACCAGGAAAATTCAATTTTAGCTCAAGAATGACTAATATAAAATTACCAAAAATAAGGGCCCAACTACCAAAACTAAGCACACCACGATTCTCTACACAAAAAAAAACCCCAGTTTAGACTCTTGAATCACTCAAGTCGGACCTAAAATGAGCAAGAAATCATCCTCCAAAATACTCCAAAAATGGAGCTCGAAAATGAGCTATGGCAGCAGCTAAATAACGATCCTTATCATTGATGAAGCTTCAAATGTGAATTTCAACAAGGACAACACGTTCTCCTAAAAAACCACTTAAGATAGCCCTAAGAATCACCAAAATCAGACCTAAAAATGATTGAGCAATCACTTCCCAAAGTTTTCCAAAATTTCACTCCAAAAATGGCATGGGACAGAAGTTAAAATGCAAAATTCACCTCGAACAAAGCTTCCAGTTCACTTTCTGACTTGCCAATGCGTTCCTCTCGAAAATTTCTTCAATTTCGAACTTTGAATCACTGAATTTGAGCTCCAAATGCTCAAAAATTGTCACAAAAAAATTCCAAATACAAACTGAAAATGACTACCTTTTATAAAGATGAGGTGCACTAGATACGATGCACCGGTAAATTAATTCTATTTAAAATTTTCGATAGGTGTTTGAGATTTATTCAGAACCCCATGCATACAAACAAACTATGCTACCCCACCAAATTTGACATTTTAGACCCAATGATGCAGTCAAAATTTTCATACGAGGTAGTTAAGACCGAATATGAGTCCCATTCCCAAGGCCTTTTTTAATCAAATTCCACCGAAGGGCTCGAAATGAGTCCGGAAGTCTGGGGAACAGAATGATAGGTCATTCTAGATCAAACTCAATGTTTTGGAGCTAACCACATTGTTAGAATTTTCATTCAGGCGCATTTTCCAAAAATGTTGACCAAAGCAACTTTTGGCTAGTTTTCTAGGATAAAATGCTAAATACGATTCAAACTTGCACCGAATTCTCAGTACTCGAGCCGACCACGCTTCTAGTCTAATTTGACCATGTATATTTCCGTTCTGAGGCCGTTTACCCGCATCTTAGTCTGAAATTGTTTTCAAGTTATAAAGGCCTCCAAACACGGATAATTGCACAACATCCAAAAGAACAACAACACAACCGAGCTATCAGTACTAGCGGGTCATAAATGACCTGATGTTACTATAAGAATGCTTTAACTAACGAAAAAGGCGCAGTACATGAAAAATAACCTCAAGGGTCATTACATATTAATAACAGAGAGTTGAAGAGGCTACTAAGGGAAGTGGCATAGTTAAAATGCAAGATACAGTCCATACTAACAAGCCAAAAGCATTAAGATACCTTTTTGTCTTCTCTATCAGCCTAGGTAAAGGAACAATTATTATTTAAAAACTATAAAACACTATATTAGTTAATACCACATAGACATGAGTATGTTGACTATGTCAATGTATTTACTTACATAGTATATGTCAGCAAGAAAATGAGTTATTAAGCTAGCCGGCTGCTATTATTAATTACTTTAACTATTAGTTTAATTATTTTCTCTAATCTTAGCTTTCTGACTCTGTCTCTAAAATTTTGGTTGTAGATTTTGAGGAATTCGCTTAATGATCTAGAAACATAAGACTGATATATATGATGAGTAAATCTTGTATGAAATTCAGGTATATATTTCTCTCTCACACACATAATATACATAAATAGATGCAGTGATGATATTATTCTTGAATTTTCCTCTTTAGTCTTCCCTGCAGTATTGTCTTATGAATATTATAGCAGGTAATGTATCTTATTTTCCATATGGGTTGTTGAGAGACACTTCTTCATCGAAAAATTATATTGTATAGATAGGTAAAATTTTAGTTTTATAGATATATATACCAGTGTTGACACCTCTTGACATAAGCTGATAATAAGGTGTCTCACAACTTTCTTAAGGTCTCGTGTTTGGTCCTAGCTAGCAATTGTCCTTTGAGTGACTTCATACTGTTATATATACTAAGTTTATGAACTTGGTGATAAAGGGTTATGGAGTTTCCTAATTAATTGTCATATTTAATCCTGGGATAAATGATCCTGATCAAGTTATAATTGTTTACGATATATATTGCAATTAGTTCTTTCCAAATTTTAGACAAATAAACATTCAAAAACTTACATGTTTCATGAATAGTACAGTAATTACTAAGATAAAATACTAGTAAGGATATTTTCATGAATTTATAATCTATTATTTCCTAGTAGGCTAAAATTTGATATTTATAGTTTTAATTTTTTAGTATTAATATGCATTAGTTTTACCATACAAATTCTCATGCACAGATGCACTTGATAGTCTTCAATGTTTTTGTTTATTTTCCAGCTTTCTCAGTTCTCTTGTTTCTGATATCGTTACATTTGATTTTGCTCATCTCCGTTGTTAGTTGAAGTATATTGATGGCGTTCTATTGAATTTGAATCCTAGAATTGTGACTACACATTTGATTGGCGCATGAAAAATGGCTGGAAATTATAGATTTGAAATGGATCAGGAAGACATAGTTAGGTCCTTGATCACTTCTGTAGGAAGTTTCGTTCAAGATAGGCTAATTGACAAGGAACAAAGAACTTTGCATAAAGAACAATGTGCTGAGAGGTTAGCAGCTGAAGATGGGAGCTCCGATAAAGATACAGAAGTTCGATACTCTGATCAAGCAGTTTTAGCCAATTTGGACTGGGGAATTGATGCCCTTGAAGAGGCAATCAACACATCAAACATTGAAACTAAGATGGCTAGACTAGATTATGCGGAAAAAATGTTGCAAGTATGTGCTATGTTGGATTCTAGCCAGAAAACTGCAGGGGTGCCTAATTTCTATTTATCTGCTTGGGCACATTTAAACCTTTCTTACTTATGGATGTTGAGAAACAACGTTAACAATGCCATACTTCATATTCTGGAGATGTTCATCGTTGACCCTTTCTTCTCGCGGATAGATTTTGCACCTGAGCTTTGGAAATGTATGTTTCTTCCACACATGAGCTCCATTATTGGGTGGTACTCGGAGGAGAGACATCGGATAGTGATGGATGTCATTCCTGATTCCAGTGACTTGTCTTTCACTATGGATTTTGATCATGATTTTAATGAATCTTTGATATTCTCTGTAAGGCCTGATCAAGCCGAAAAAATGCAGAAACTCGAGCAGCTTTATGGACAGTCATTGGATGACAATACAAGGCTTTATGCAAAATACTACAAGGATTGCATGAACTATGATTCTGCAACATCAAAGAAGACAATTCCTTTGTTGCCTATCGCAGAGCCACCGATGACTCCACTGCATGAGGTACGCCGGTCAATTCCTGATTATGTCAAATTTGGCCCAATCTTGCCTAAGAGTGCGGGATTTACTCCTATTCTGAGAGTGAAGGAGAATGCACAAGGATCTTCAAGGTCAGGTCCATGAGCTAGTAGCTACTGAATATTTGTTTAAGACTTATGAGAAATATAAAAAGAAAATGCCAAAACTTGTCTCTCTAATCCTTTGGATTTTAGCAGATCGAATATGACTCCTTTATTGTCCGATAATCAGGAGGACTCTGCAACTTGGAATCCAGTAGTTAGTTTTTACCTCCTTTACTTTGCTACATCTTGTTACATTATGAATTGATGATAATTTGTGGTAAAGTATTGCTCTTTCTTGTCATACTCAGAGAGGAATTCCCGAAGAGGACGAAGAAGATTATGAACATGAGCCTCATGTACACATTGCATCAAATAAAAAGAATCAAGAAAACAAGACATCCTATGTAGAAGCCAGGTCAAAAGTCGAGCAAATTAATACAAACCAAAAGCAATCTTTCAACGCTTTCTCTTCAATGGACACCCCTAAAGTGGAGTCCCCTAAAACTCCTTATTCACAAGAGCCTTCACCAAAAAGATCAGATACCCCCTCGAGAAAAGGTGTACCGGTGTTACGCCTCTTATCTGGACGTGTTAAGGACTCTTCAACTTCAAATTCTTTGCATTTATCACAAGAGTTAAAAGTTAACTCTGCGGACTTAGACGAAGAAAGGGAAGTATGTTTCAAATTCCTACTTCAATGATTTTTTCCTACAATGGTTCTGAGACTTGAATCTATGGGACTGCTGTGATAATTGCTTACACATGCAGGTGCAGCATGAAATTGCGGAGAAAAGAAGTGCTCGAAGGCGGAGCCATAGTCAATCCTTAGAAAAAGGGTATGTCTATACAAGTTATTTTCTAAGTGTCTAATATAGGAGGTGATCAAGTTTTCCTAAATCTCTTCAAACAATGACAGCTCTCCGAGTAATAGTGATGAAGGAAGTCTCAGCTGCATTTCTCTCCCATTGTCAGATAAGTCGACTGCTCCATCAAGGCCTCCAAAAGATTTTGTCTGTCCAATCACTGGACAGATATTCAATGATCCCGTCACCCTTGAAACCGGTCAAACATATGAAGGGAAAGCCATCCAAGAATGGATAAAAAGAGGTAATACAACATGTCCCATTACAAGGCAGCCTTTATCTGCAGCTACTCTACCTAAAACCAACTATGTCCTGAAGAGACTGATAACTTCTTGGAGGGAACAGCACCCTGATCGAGCTCAGGAGTTTTCATACTCTGAAACACCGCGAAGTTATTTAAACATTCCGTCTTCAAGAGAGAGATCATCTGAAACTACTCCATCTCCGACATTTAATCATCCAAATCATAGGAGGATAGAGGAAATTGTGGAACAAAGATCACGAAGATTTATGCGAGCAGCTGTATCAATGTCCCCTACAAGTGTAATTTCTCAAGCAGCAACTGAAGCTATTATCAATAGCTTAAAACCTTATGTTTCATGTCTGTGCACTTCAGAGGACTTACAAGAATGTGAACAAGCCATATTGACTATAGCAAAGATATGGCATGACTCAAAACTTGAATCTCAAGGAGTTCACTCTTATTTATCCGCACCAGCAATAGTGAATGGATTTGTAGAGGTATTATCAGCTTCACTAAAGAGGGAAGTTTTAAAGACGACAATTTATATTTTGTCCGAGCTACTATGTGCAGAGGATAGCATTGGTGAGATCCTCACAAGTGTGGACTCAGATTTTGAGTGCCTTGCTACTTTATTAAAAGACGGTCTTCCTGAAGCAGCAGTACTTATTTACCTCCTCAGGCCATCATTCTCTCAAGTTTCAATTCATAATTTTGTACCGTCTCTTATTCAGATTATATCAAACAGAAAGGAGGATTCTAGTGATTTTCAGTTCACAATAGGACCAAAGGAAGCTGCTGTTCTGTTGCTAGAACAAATTATAACTGGAGGAGGTGAGAGTGACCGATCGTTCAATGCTATGCAGATTATATCAGGAAATGGTATTCCTCCCTTGGTAAAGTGCCTAGAACATGAAAATGGAAAAGAGTCCATCGTATGCATACTTTTATTCTGTATTCGCGCTGATAAGACTTGCAGAAATACAATTGCTAGTAGGATTGAGTTATCTCCTGTTCTTGAGTTAATTCACACAGGAAGTGATAGCGTGAAGCCGACATGCATAGAACTTCTTTATGAGTTAGTTTTGTTAAGCAGGTATCCGAAACAAACATGACTTTATTCTTTCAAAATTTAGTCTACAAAAATCACCTTTGACTTGCTTATAACTCTTTCCTTTTTCAATTTAAGTGTCTTACTGTCCTTTAAATACCACAAGATTCAAAGGAAATTTTGGTATATTTCGCACATCTTTAGTGTAAGTCCACAAGATACTAACATCTTCCTTATTTTCTTTTAACTCCGGATCTAGTCTCAAAGTAAGACACCAAAATTGAAACTGAGGGAGTACATGCTTATCTGGTTTTCGAAATCGAATTCTAAATATTATATCCTAAAGTGATCCCTCTAGATTTGGACTCATGAAATATGCTTGTTCTTTTTACTGAACTTCAGGAGAACATTGTGCAACCAGATTCTGCAGATAATTAAGGATGAGGGAGCATTTAGTACAATGCACACTCTTCTTGTCTGTCTACAGATGGCGTCAATGGAGCAGAAATCAACCATTGCTCCTCTTCTTCTGCAGCTTGACCTTCTCGTTGAGCCACGGAAAATGAGCATATACCGGGAAGAATCAATAGAGGCGTTGATTGAAGCACTTCACAAAAAGGACTTTCCTTCATCTCAGCTCAGGGCTCTTGATGCCTTGTTATCTCTTTCGGGGCATCTGACTAACTCTGGTAAACCCTTTCTCGAAGCTCAGCTACTCAAGACTGCAGGATTTAATCAGCGCTGTAATGCTATGTTGAAAGAAGAGAAACAAAGAGCAGGTGAAAATGACATCACAAATACAATGGTATGAAGTTCTTCAGCTAGTTAGTTGTTTCGTGGCTTATGTTATGTGGTTTGTGCAAATAGTATCTTAGCTGAACATATGGTTTATAGGAAGAGGAAGAAAAAGCGCTAAGTACTTGGGAAAATAGAATGGCTTTTGCTCTTTGCAATCACGAGAAAGGATTAATATTCAAAGCTTTAGAGGAATGCCTTAAGAGCACCTCCATGGAGATAGCGAAATCTTCCTTTATTGTAGCAACATGGCTTATTCACATGCTCTATAATTTTCCCGATACTGGAGTTAGAGATGTTGCTCGTAAATCGTTGCTTGAGCAATTTATACAGATGCTGCAGTCAACAAAGAACCTAGAGGAAAAAATCTTGGCAGCTCTTGCTTTGAGAGGCTTTATTACTGATTTAGGTAAGCCTGGATCGAGTACTTAGAAAGTACATAAACAGGATGTTATGATTTTACTTGTAACTGGCGGTTTATCTATATGTTATAAGGTGCACTTTGCGAACTGGGAATATACGCAAAATGTTTATGCAGAAACTTGAGGAAACTAAAAAAGTACTCTACGGTGGTCAGTGATATAATGAAAACCTTGATGAACTTACCATGTATCGATGCTGTAAGTGATTTTTACGCTAATAAGTACTTAACTAATAGTTATGCATCTTTTACGTGTTCTAATAGTTAGAACTACAGGCAGAACTATGGTGCTATTCTGAATGTCCGGAGATGGATGTTTTGATGAATGGAGAAGTTCTTTGTCTGCTCCACATAAAAGGGCGGCTCATTAGTAGTCATTCTGATGGAACCATCAAGGTAAGTTCCCTCTTGTTGGAAGTAAATAATTAATTATACTACTTATCTACGTGAGAATAGGAATAAGAATAAGAATAATATATACAATCCTACTTAGAATAGGATTAGAAATAGTAATAGTATATGAGATTCTACTTGGAAAAGAATTGTATTATAGTATCCTAGTTGGAAAAGGAGTCTAATATAATATCTATAAATAGGGTATCAATGTAATAATGTAGACAACAACTCAATAATATTTTTCCTCTCATATTTTTCACATGGTATCAGAGCCACTACGGTCCTGGTAAAAAATCAAAGAGTTTTCGCTGTCGGCGGGCGGCTATGACCCATATATGCCGCTCGTCTGGCTAATGATTATGTTAGACATGGCTAATGATTATGTTAGCCAAAAAAAAAAAAAATTGCGCACGCACTAAATACTAAGCACTGGGCGTGAGGGGGGGTGTTGAGACAAAAAGTCTCATATTAGTGGTTAATGAGATGGGTGGACTTCTTATGAGGCTTAGGCAATCCTCCTACCTTTGAGCTAGCTTTTGGGGTGTGAATTAGTCCCAAGACCTAATTTCATCATAGTATCAAAGCCTCGCCACTGACGACGGCGACGGTTAAAAGTTCTTGAGCAAGCTC
>JAPFFP010000080.1:16349174-16371888 GCA_026153255.1 Solanum medicagineum
GGGTGTGTGGGGAGGAATAAAAATAAAAATTTAGCATATTGTTTTATTGATTATTTTATTGATTTGCTATTGTTTTAGCATGTTTAAAAATCGATAAATTGAACCAATAATGTATAAAATCGAACCAAACCGATTGATCCACACCCCTACCCCAAATGTAAAAACAAAAAAAAAATCCCTCCAAATTAAAAGTTAATTTAATTTTTAGAAAATTTAAAAAATTTTATTTACCCTCACACACCCCAACTTCTTTCAATAAAAAGTTCATTTACATTATGAATGAGTCACTTTTAAATAGGCAAATATGAGTTTTACCCATTTTCTGTCCATCTTAAATGAGCTGGGTACCAAATTCATTTAAAATGAATAAATTGGATAATACCCAAATAACTTATCAATTTTACCACTTCTGATGTGGGACATAGGTCCAACAGCCTTTGGCAGGGCAGGGGCAGCAGGGAGGCAGTCACACTCCAATGCAGTGGTCTTATCAATCATGTCTTTTTTAGTCAGAAGCGTACTCACACCAAGTGGGACCTTGCATGCTTTGAAAATATGAGTCAAGAGATTTCCAAATGTAAACCGGTGAGAACCAGGCACAGGTCCAATGACCCTTGTCATATGCCTGATGATCAATGAGGGCAAGTCAACTAAGTTCCTCAAGATCAATGGCATTTGCCAGTCCCATGTCATGAAAAGTCACCTCATGGCGACACTCACCCCTTGGCAAAATACCCTTGTGCACCACCTCACATAACAATTTAAAGAATGGTGGCATTTCCCTCTTTAGCTCCTTCCGAGGTACATCAGAAACTCAAAAACTCAACCCTGAGTAAATTTTGAGGTTAGAACACAATCTTCATCCTTCTTCCACACATACTCCACCATAAGATATCACCCAACCTAACTTTATCAAAGACCAACTAATGCCTTGAACCCTTGATATAGCTATACTACCTTCCAAAACAAACCAGTTCACATAAAACTCCACTACCTCTTGCTTATAGACCATCAACTCAGTGTCTAAGAACAGGTGTAACCACCCCTTGAGCAGCCAGCTTAATGCACAATTTTTTAATCAAACGAAAATTACAGACCACTAGGTGAATCACCTGTCCCCTTAGAACCGTGTTGGACCTAGAGTAATAAGGTTTTCCCATAGATAAGAATTTTTCAACATGCTTATTCATCTTAGGGGGAGCATGGGCAGTAGTAGGAGAATCAGGTTCTTGAGACTCTTCAAGGGATGTAGCAATTCTAACAGGCGAGGAAAGGGATACTAGAGCTTACCACGACGTGCCCTCTTTTGACTTGACTCCGCCTCATCAAGGGCAAAGGTCCTTCATTTGCTGCTCGTGTGCGCGTGAGTGGAGAGGAGCAGTTATTGAGAGAGTAGACACACTTTCTTAGGACTAGACAATTATTAAAGTTACAAAATTATTTATTAAACTCTAAATTAGTAGAAATATATTCTTGTGATACTTTGTCGATATAGTGATATCCTATCGATATCATATAATTTTGAGCTATTTTTTTAATAAATGAAATGATTCAAAGAAAACTATTAAATTTACAAACTTATTTATTAAATTCTAAATTAGTAGAAAATGTATTCTTTGCGATACTATATCGGTATATTAGTACCATGTCGATATCATATAAGACTTACCGTAATTCTCTGTAATACCTTATTGGTATATATATAACCATTGGAATATCATATAAGGTGGGTGTTGTCAACATGATATCAATGCGCAAATTCTAATATTAGACGGGTAAACTTTAATAATATGGGGATATAAAATGTATAGAAGTATATGAATATAAATAATTTGTTTTCAAAGGGCACAAGCTTAATTTTCCCAAAAATTAAACAGGAAAGAACGATAATACTCATGGAGAACACCTAAAAGATAAAATCCAGCCAAGTCTGGTTTCATCCCGTAACGAGTACACCACATTTGTATTAGTTTTAGCAAATTTTAAGTTGTAGCGACTCCCAATATGAAATCTAAATAGTCGTGGAAGGGGGCGGAAGTTTAATTTCATTCCTTCTGAAAAATGGATTTCAATCAGGGAATCAACTCCACCTCATATATAAATGGAAACTGATGATCCAACGTTTCATCTTGTGTCAGTTCTTGTGGTTACAACTTCTAGAGTCCATCAACCATCGTTCATTCTTAGGGGGGAAGGAGAAGACACATAGCCGCAATTATTGTCTGACAATTCAATGAGAGCTTTCTAGACACATTTCAGCTGTCGGAGAAAAAAGCTTTGTAAGAGATCGCTGACACATTGGGCCTAGGCTCTTTTCCTACAACTAAGACATGTAGCCATTACACTGGCAGTTGAGCAGATAATTTTTACTTTTCCCTTTTAATTGTTGCCACACAGAAATAAAGCTACAACAAGACATTTCCAACTATAAGAGACAAACTAGATGCCATTCATCACAAATTTCAACCAAAAATGCAGCTTCTATAAGTGATGCAAGCTCTTCCACATATAGCTCGACTAGCAGTCAATCGTTAAGCAAGGGTTGCTCTTTTGCCTTTTGCATCTCTTGACTGTAAATAAACATGGTTGTTTTAGTAAGCAATATAAGAAAACAATAAAGATGTAAATCATCAACCACACCAGCAGTAAGCAAACGCCACAGTACCTGTGCAGCCAATGATCGCTTTGAATCCAAAAACTGACTGTAGATATCATATAATCGCTGCTTTTCAGCATCAGAAACAGATGATTTTGCCTTGGATGCAATAGATTTCAGAAGGGCATAAGAGATGACCGGCTTCTTGTCAGTCTTCCCCGCATTTTCACCATCTAGAAGATCATGGACAGCCTCAAGCTGTGCATCAGAGAGAAGAGCTTGGAGGTCAGCTCCACTGAATCCTTCTGTCAGACGAGCTATGACGTCCAAATCAACATCACTTGCCAATGGTAACTGCATATCAAGCAAATAAATCAGTTAACCATCTTCACTCAAATAAATGTATGCTTAAGAGTTAATTAACGGGCCATCAGCAAAAGCTTTTACTTGTTAGAAACTTATCCAAAAATGTCTTCATCCCTCCCAAAGTTACTCATAGAAATACTCATGTTTCCCTTCTACCATTTCTCGCTGTTATATTTTGTCAATTTACAAAGACAGGAAGGAAGATAAAACCAAGTCTGGTAAGGCCTTTTCACTCTACTTCAAAGGATAATTCAAACTCAAAAGCCTTTACTTTTAGAATCCAACTTTTAACTTAATAAGTTAATATTCTTCATCCTTTGCCCTGAGAATACAACAAATGAGATCTCTCATTTGCAAGCTCTTTAGTCAAGCCATCCATTTGTGTTTCAAGGTTATTCCTATATCGAATTCAGCCAGAGTTTCTCTGGAGAATATGAGCAAATCCGACCAAGTCAAGCCCCATTGCCTTGTAGCTGAATGTGCAAGAAGCATATAAATCTTGTCACGATGGAAAGGAACCTAAGGCTACCAGCTTGGGATTTGATGTAGTCATATTTGACTCTCACCAAGTTGAGTTAACTTGAAACTGTAGATAAGCTGATTATTAACAATCCTGTTGCTTGTGTATGCTCTCTTATTCATCAACTTTAATTGAGTGGGATTGATTTTCAGGGAAATTTAAAAGATGAATCTGAATTATTGTATTGAGTGTAGTCGAGGAGATAAAAAATATTGGATTGCAAAAGTTCAGTTGATATGACACCACAGCAACTTAAAATTAATATAAAAAGCAAGATTAGTTTCCCAATTTGGTTAGGGATGGAGACGTGGATGTTTCATATAGCAGTACTAGTTTATGTTATTGTATACTTTGTTTAGAGGAAATAAGTTTAGCCTTTTTCTTTTTTTTTTGCAAGAAGTCATACTTTTTTTACAAAGTAAAACAGAGAGGATGCAAAATTAGAACGGGGCGGGTGGAAAATCAACACTGTTGTATCTAGTGTTTCTTGGCAAAATCATTGGAAAAAGTCATATCAACAAATCTGGAAAGGCATAAAGGGGACCTGCTGTTCATGACCCACATTTAACATCTGTTTGAGATTTGATTGTGATTAGTGCCCAACAGAATTCAGACTTACTTTTCTTGATAGAACTGCAAGAATCTCCGACCTCTCATGCGGTGAAGGAAAATCACAGAAGAGAAGGCGATCAAGCCTTCCAGGTCGCAAAAGTGCAGCATCAAGCAAATCAGGTCTACTGCTTCAAATGAAGACAAGGTCAAAATTGATCAGAAAAATTGCATCACTTTGATTCTTCCAAAGAAAAGAAGGCTAAATGAATCATTGTTCTTCACACGAATCAATTCTTTAGTAAAACAATAAGGCATAGCACAATCAGACAACCTCAAAGGTAAGGAGATACGGTATATGGTTGGGTACTTTTATCCATTTGGCTGTTAAAGTTCCATTTAAAGAAGGCCACATAAAACTATATTAAAGAATTCAATTTCATCAGTCAAACTCACTAGTAATTGATGCATCTTTTAAACTAAATGTCATTAGGTCAAAAAGGGAAAATATCCATGAAATAATTACCAGTAGAGACATTTTCGCAAGCATGTCCTTAGACGAATGTTATTACATAATAAAGCTAACTATAGCTCATTAAAAAGGATCAAGTCAAAGAGAATATAACATTTTGGGTGTCCGTTATGCTTGTGCTCGAGCTCAGACGTACACATCTATCCAAATAAATGTGAGCGCGCATCACAAATTATGAAGTAAATCACTCAATCAAAATTTTGTCATTTCAAATACAGTATGAAACCAATAATGTCACATGATAATAGGGACACCAGCTTGAAAGACTCCAGCTCACTCTTTAAAGCATTACACACACTTTTGGACCACCTAAGCTTGATATGACCTCTGTTTCTTGATAACCTCTCAACTAAGATTCTAAACAAGACTGGACAATAAATAAATGAATTAACTAAATCTTTCAATAGTTTCTTTCTGGCCATTTTGTCCCCTTTTTGTAGCACATGGTGCCCAGGAAGTAGTTAACTTCTAGAGAGTATAAGAAAGAAATTTCTAAACCTCAATATTTTTTCTAAATTTATCTTCCAAATAATATAACAAAGATACAAAACAAACTAAAAATCCTTTCCATTACATTAGTAACATTGTAAATGAAAGCATAACACAATTTTTTAATATTAGGGCATGTTTGGTTCCAATATTTCCGTGTTTAGTTGATCAAAAATGTTTTAGAAAACAAGATCCTTAAAAATTAAGAAAATGACTTAGGTAGCAAAAAGGGAAACCAAATTTCATAAGTGGCATCCCAAGCTCATTGTCTCCTCCCCATTTCCCAATGTGCCCCAACCCTCAACTCTTGACTAACCACCCCTTACCCTTAGCCAAACACTAGGAAATATAAGTAAGAAAACCACTAATTTCCAAGAAAACATTTTCCTTCATACCAAACACACCCTCGATCTTTGTGCTTATTGTAAGGAAAACGGTCCAAACCTGCCTAGTACTATCCAATTGCTCAGTTTTGCCCTCAATTACACTTTTGGTCCATTCATACCTTTGCCAGAAACAAACCGGCTCATTTTTGTCCTTACCATTAGTGAAGCTCCAGCATGAAATAGGAGGACTCCATGTGTCCCAATTCTTCAAGAGAAAGGTCCAAACTTATCCTTCAACTTTCAACAATGCTTAAATTAGGCACAGGTTAAAGCCCAATAGAGGTCAAGAGAAAAATGAGTGTCTTTCCTAACCAAGGGGATAATATTAAACCAAAAGGTCAACCGAGACAAAGTTGCTCAATTTGAGTTGTACAAACGTGTGTATTCTCCACTAGAGGGATGATGAAAAAGGTTCAACGAATGGCTTTTTATAATATAAATTCCTCAGTGATGCATGTCTTTTCCGTCCTACCAATTAAATTTCTTTCTACGTGATCAGGAAAATTCACTGTATGGTTTGAGACTTCAATTGAAACAAACTTGGAAACTAGTTGATAACTGTCCATCCTAGGCACTTTTGTGAGTCTGTCTCAATCTGCATATGCTCAACCAACTATAAGACCATGAATGGACAGAACTTGCTAATAAAAGGGATACACGTAGCACATTATTCAAGTTAAGCCAAAAACTTTAAAGCAATAATAAACAAAGACATCCTGTTAGTAGGCACTAACCTTGTGGCAGCAAATACAAATACACCCGTTAACACTTCAACACCATCCAATTCTGTGAGGAACTGCTTCCGAACAAGAAAAATTATACAAGGTAAAAAGAGGATAGAATCAGAAAATGATATGGCAAGAAATAACCTGATTAACAACTCTATCAGTGACACCAGTGTTGTCATGGCCTCTTTTTGGTGCAATAGAATCAAATTCATCAAAAAAAAGAAGGCATGGTGCTGCTGCAGCTGCTTTTGAGAATATATCTCGAACCTAAAACAAAATATTCAGTGTCATACAAGCCAAAATCTCCAAAAAGAGCTAGATACTACGACTTAATGGATTGACAATCAGACCTGAGAAAGAAGATTAGAACTTTTGCCAGGGGAAAAGATGATGCACATCCTACTTTAGATAGCTATTGGATCTTTGGAACACATTTAAGGCTTTGACCTATCTACTATGTGAAAACTTAAGGATGTGAGTAGGAACTACAAGCTTTAACTTGGTCCATTTGGCCTTATCTAGAACTTAACAAATCCACCTTCTGGGAGATGGATTGGGAACTGGGATGGGGATAATAGCAAGAAGTTGGCCCCAAAAGCATTGATATTCTATCCTTTATCTTGATGTTTAATATATTTATTGGTTTTTACCTTTTTTTACTTTTTTAATTTTGGGTGGGTGGAGGTTAGGATGGTAGTGGTGGCTGGTGACGGAATTTTGGCATCATCATCATCATAAAAAAATGTACTCCAGGAAGTGGAGAAGTTGCAAATTCACTTACAGCTTGCTCAGAAGCACCGATATATTTATTCAGCAGTTCAGGACCTTTGACAGAGATAAATCTTAGTGAGCATGCAGCAGCAGCAGCACCAACAATGTGTGTTTTGCCACAACCAGGGGGACCATATAACAGAACATTAGACCGCATCCTTAGAGGAGCTTGTGAAAATATATTTGGAAACTTGGACGGCAACTCAATCATCTGACAGAGGCAAAAACAGGAACTTCATATGCTGAACAAAATGATCCAAACTAAAGTTGATATGAAATATAAAAACACACGTTTAAGTAAGGTTCAAGCAAGCCCTAGAAGATGACTTCAGTCTGAAGGATCTTTTCTAGCAATAAAGGCTCCTTGTTAATGAAGTCTTCAATGCGTTTGGCCAGGCTCAACCACCCCTCATTTGGTTTATTCTCTGGGATAATGATAATTCCCCTGGGACACGCCATTGACCCAGATAACTGAAAGGAATCTCCCAAACTTGATGAATTTCAGAGAGCAGTAAAAGAGAGTGAAGACATCCCTTTACTTTCCAGGTCTTAAAAGACCTCCCTTTCACTTCCGATGCTTCAAACATTCTTCTACATAGCCAGCTCCGCTGCTTAAAATCCTCCTCCTCATATATAATCTCGCACTTTCTACCCACGCAAACCACCTCTCAGACTGAGATTTGGTCTCTGTGATGTCATAGGATCGCTCCCCCCCCCGCGGAAGTAAATACGATTGTCCATTAATGGAGAAAAGGCTTAGACAAACTCTGGTGGGTTGAGCCACCAGAGTGGAGAGTTCTAAGGCCCTGGAGGGACCTTTGGATAGTTGTCTTGGGACCAGTGCCCTGACAGGACCTTTAGAAGGATACAGTTTAACTTCCATGTGTCAAACTAATGCTGGTAAAGCAGAAGATAAAGCAGAAGAAAACATAAAAGGGGAACAGAAATCATAAGTCGATGCATAGACATCAAATAAAGAACTGATTGATTACAGTTACATCAATGCCTTGTAGAATGAACTGCTATGACATCAATTCGTTTACCAATAAAGGATACACAACCACAAAAAAAGATGAAAAAAAGGAAAATAAAATTTACCTCTATAATAGCATTCCGGATGTCATTAAGACCTCCAACATCCTCCCAGCCAGATCGGCCACCATCAGCAGCAGGTTTAGTGATATCACGCATGGCCACTGGAACAAACTCATGCATGGCACGCAAAAAATCATCCTTAAACAAAACAGGTTTTTCCTGTCTGCCAACAGCCAAATCACTAGATAAAAAGCGGGCAGTTGCAGCATGTACAGACCTATCAACCAGTATTTCCTGAAATAAAATATAACCTAGCATCAAATGCAAGTGTACCCTCTGATAGCTAAAGAATGCAAATCAGAAACTCCAACTTATGGCCAGAACACTAAGAACAAAGCTGCACATTAACACTATATTTTGGACTCACAACTTCAAAGAAATTCAACTTTTAAGGCATTTATCATCGAGATATATGATACAACTTGAAAATGGACAATATTAAAACTTTCTGTTCAGAAGCTATACTACAGTTTATGAAGTACAAATAGTTCATTGTGAAGGGAGGTCTCGCCTTCAACCTAGAGATGCAGTCTCCTTTGGTAGGGTCCTAGGGAGCTCTAAAATCCCCCAAAGTGGACTTTCTATGGTGTGAGTTCTGATTAGTAGGGGCAGTGGGTTCCGAGTACCAGAGGGAACACAAATACTTCATTCTGATTGCCACGCTTGTCTACATGACTTTCTTCTGGATGACTATTGCTGTTTGAACGGTGGATAGAGAGGGATTCATAGTCCAAGCGTGAGTAGGAGTATTTAAAAAAACAAATCGCATACATGTTTAACGAAATATTGAAAATATGTGGTCCAACTGCTAGCTACCCACCAAAAAAAAAGAAATAATTCACCAACCACATCATAATTCATTATTGCAGAGGAAAGCCAGCTACTTCATGATCTCCCAAAATTGAAATTCTTGTTTTACATGGGATGGAATATTAGGGCTCGACCATGTTAATCAGTAAATAGAATGGTATATCGCAACTAAACAAAAGAAAAGCAGTACACAACATTAATTGGAGGAAAAGCCGCCTCTATCCAATTAATGAAGTACACAACAGGAGCCTTAAATTTGTTCTGGGAGGAGAAATTGGGGCACTGCCTACATCATATCTTGGGACCTTTGGGGGCGAAATCTCAATCATTTGTAATTTGGAACAAAGTGGTTGAGAAATGTGAAATGAAGCTAGCAAGATGGAAACACAATATCTCTATAGGGGTGGCAGGTTGACTTTGATTAATTTTGTTCTTGATTCACTACCAACCTATATGATGTCAGTATTTCCAATCCCCAAAAGGGTAAGCGCTAGGCTGGATAAAATCAGAAGAAAATTTATATGGCAAGGAAATAGTGAGAGAAAAGGCTACAACTTCGTTAAATGGGATGCTGTGATAGTGGGAAAGAAGCATGGAGGTCTAGGAATAAAGAACTTGATGAATCAGAGCAAAGCCCTTAGAATGAAATGGTTGTGGAAGTTCAATAATGAAGAACACTGGAAGGAAGTCATTAAGGCAAAAAATGTAGAGGAAGACAACTGAATGACCAAAGAGGTTAATATGCCATATGGTGGAGATCCATTAGATCTCTATGGTCTGAGTTTAAGACTAATACACAGATCAAAGTGGGGAATGGAGAGAAAACAGAATTTCGTAGGATGATTGGCAGGCAGGTAGGCTAGAAGTCTTGTATCCTGATATATATTTTCTACTATCTCACCAACAGAAGACCAAAGCAGATCACTGGACTCCTCAAGGATGATTTTTAGATTCAAAGAGTGGCAAATCTTTTCAACACCATTGGGCAATTTAATTGTCTGGAAGGGGGTCAAGACATTTTGTGGTAGAAAGGCAATCGGAAAGGAAGTTTTAATGTGGGTTGTACATACAATTGGCTGAATCACTCCAATTAGTCTCAAAGTCACTGGCCATGGAGAGGAATCCGGAAGTCAAAAATCCCACTCAAAGTGGCATGTTTGTCTGGTTATTATCCAAAGAAGTTGTACTGACTCAGGACAACTTAAAGAGGAGGAGGATACCATTATCTTCTAGATGTTTCTTCTATGGGGAAACTGTTGAGACAGTTAACCATCTCTTTCTACACTGCAAGATCACTGGCCAACCAGGGAGGTTATTCCTGATTGTTAAGGGTATGTCATGGACCATGCCTGCCAAGATCACAGAAGCAATCCAGAGTTGGGAGGAAGCGGGAAAGCAATCCAAGAATAGAGACAGATGGAGAATTATCCCAGCTAGCATATGGTGGGCAATATGGAAGGAAAGGAACTCTAGAGCTTTTCATAGCGTAGAGAATAGTATGCAAAAGGTCAAACTGAATTGTCTGATGTTATTTTGTTTTTGGTGTAATCAGTTATACTCAAACGACACTATTTTTATAATTGCTAGACTCAATTTAGTGAAAGATAGCAGGATTTGAAGTACAAGTTGTAAAAAATTTGACCAGTACAGTTTTTTTTTTTAAAGAAGGTAAGATTTGTATTATAAACCAGTACTTAGGTAGTATCGAAAACCCCTTTACAGTTTTAGTACTGTCTATTGAGGGATATTCAAAGTTACCAATTTCCAAAGAAAAAAGAAGTAAATGCATGGTTATAGTAGCTCACAAATTCATCCTTCTAATTGAGAAAAAAGTTTCTCGTTCCACTTTTCCAAATTAGACAGAATTACTTGTCTACGACTGGCCATCTCTCAATTAGATAGCCTTGCATGGTCCAAAATTAAGAGAAAGTTATTTTCTCAAAGTACCATATGAAGTGCTCTCTTCTATAAAAAACAATATGTCCCAGTTCTACTTCCTAAAATAAATTCAATATTTCCATTTGATAAGGAAAAAAAATGTTGGATTAATTTATTTTACTTCAACATTATTCCTTAGTTCTCTGTTTGCAGAAGGCAGACGTTTGGAGTTTGGACATGTAAACTAAATTTGTGATTCTCCTGAACATACTTCTATGTCTCCTGTAACATATATTTTCCCAACACCACTCTTAACCAACTAAATTTATCAGGGAAAATGGTGTAGAAAGATAGGTGACACCAAATTATTGAGAAATGTTGTACCCACAATGTTTTGCTTTGGTAGGGAATGCAAGAATGTTGATGTGTCAGTTGGTAGGAAAAGCAGGAAGAGACAGATTTATACAGTCCAGATCAAACTAATAGCTAATCATATGCATCCGAGGTGGCAGCAAGCATTCATGGATAAGTGTTGTAATCAGTTATTAATAAAACTTAGAGCTGAACTAAGTACCAGATCATATGTGTCATATCCATCACACTTGGAGGCTATATCCAGCAAGGCATCATCAGAACATTGCAAAGAACGCTTCTGAATTATATGTTTTAGCAAGGCACCACGCTCTGTCTCAGCAGGTGCAGACAATTTAACATGAAAGTCAAACCTCCCTGATCATAATAAAAACCATATATTAGGATTAAGAATTAAAGTATTGTGATATTAAAGCTAGAGGAGAACAGTTTAAACTGTCATAAGAGATAAAATTGATTTCTCCATAACAGATGATGGACTAACCAGAAGAAGTCAAGTTCTGTGGTAAATTAGTCAGAGACTGTGCACAAGCAATAAATGCAACTGGGCCAATCCCACAAGTGTTCCTCCGTTTTTCCTATTTAACACACAGAAACAGATTTATCAGTTAAAAGGATCTTTGAGGAAATCACAAAAGAGCCCAAGAGCTAACTGAGCTGCAAATAATATTGCAAACCTTGAATGTTCTTGGCTAAAAGTTATCAATGCACAGAGAGGTTGATTTTTAAAAATGGTGGTATTTTGGGTCAGCTTGTATGCACAATTATTCCACCAACTACCAGAATATGAGAATTTTCTACGTTTTTCTAAGTTCACGGAAAAAATAATATGGGAAGCAAGCTAAGTAGCATCATAATTGAAATAGAGAAGACACATGAATTTCACTGTTTCAAAATCCTATATGTTCTCATCAGTTGTGTTATTCCTACCTCATTCAGAAGCAACTATATCTTCTGCAAATTTTTGGGGAAGGGGAACTGAGTGGAAATCCTAAGATGAAAAACAAACCTCAAGCTGACAGTGGAAGTTCTAAAATCCTAGCTCATTTAGATCCAAACACCATCAAACACATCACGCCTCGAATAAATATTAAAACAGCTCCATACACAGGGTCAAACAAGTCTCACCTCATATTCATCCATAATATCAACAAAATTTTCTGCAAGCGCTGCTGATGAGGATGAAGGTTGAGAAGCCTCAGATTCAGAGGAGGTTACAATAATGCTATCAAGATCATCAAATACCACAACAGAAGGTGCATGATCCAAAGCCTCAGCAACATAGCTCAATAAAGCTTGACGAATGGTTGAAGGCTTTTCCAAAGCAAGTTTAGAACAAGATAAGAATATTCTGCAGAAAGAAACAAGAGTCAGGCTTCGTCCCTTGATACAAAATCATTAATGTTCAAACTGAAGCTTCAAAATGGAGTAAAGATGATGTCCAACAGAAAACAAAGGTTTGGTGAGATTGATGAAACATATCCTTACATATGGGCCAAGATGTCCTCACTTTCTTCAGCAAATTTAGCAGCAACTGTAGCTAGTAATGTTTTCCCTGAACCCTAAATCAGAAGAATGTCCAAATTGGGTTCATTCAACAATTTGTAATAATATTATAAGATTCACATTAGTCAGGATCAAAATCATAATAAAAACTAACCTAGATAAAAATAGAGATACGAATACACTTATCCACTTACATCTCATACATTACACAAATTGCACTTCTATGCATTAGCTCATTTGGGATCCGTAAGTTCCAGGACATATCTTAAAAGATATCATTACTATTTAAAGGAAGTTCAGCACTTTGTGACCATACACCTCCTTACTCCACATCCCTTTCATAATTGCTGTACTCAGTGTGTATCAGCAAGGATAATATACTTAGTTTGGGACTTCCTAGTTAGCATCACCAAGGACATAATATGATTTAGTCTACGCTTAAGTAGTCTGAGAAACTCAAAGAATCGGCATTTAGTGGAGCAACTGATCCAAATAAGAATTTCCTAGCTAGCAACTTCTCTTTTTCCATTAAGACCAAACAAGAAGTGAAAAGCCTAATTAATTGCATTTAATTTAGATAAATAGACCAAGCTCACATGTAGACTAAACCTTTTTTTTTATAAGGACCAAGCTGGCATGTAGACTGAAAGCCTATAATAAATCAAATTTAAGAATTAATATTACAAGATACACCAACCATATCTTCCCTTCTTATGATAAGACTAGTAAAACCTTCAGTGAAAGTTTTTTAAAAAAAGTTAAATATGTTTGTCTCTAAATGAGTGAACTAAGTGTATTTTTCTAAAACCAAAATTGATTTCCAATCACCATGGTCTCCTCAAATTCTTAATCTCAAAAATCTTAGCACTTTATTTCTGATTAGTAAAAAAGAATTTTTCTTCATCAATTTGGAATGCTTTAGACAAGTGTTGATATGTAAAGAGCATTGTTATAAAAAAGATATGTGTAGGTTATCCTACAGCTTCTCAAGAGTGTGAAGTAACTCAAAGTATCTATGTTGTATAAAACAATAAATATTTCAAATTAATCAAAACCGCTAATATGTACACTTTCAATATTATCCAGAAAGTGTATCAATGTTGTATACGAGTGCTACAGCTACTTCATTCTCAAAACACCAGCTTGTTTTCCATTCTAAATCATCCATAAAATACAAGGTGGAAGTCTGATACATATGCCTTTATACTGTTGTTTCCCCTTCTTTTCCATCCAGCATATAATAGCTTCCTTTAGGCTGCTTCACATGACTATTTCACATTGAAAATACCAAGGAACATCACCATAGCAGAGATGCTATGGTCACACTCTTGCATCTATTATATCCCACAGAGCCAGGTTTTAGATGAGTGTTTACTGTTAGTCGGCTTCCTCAAGAGAGTAGAAGCCATTCAGGTTTCTTCCTAAGATCCTAGTATTTTGTGGTTCAGAATTTTTTTTTTTTTTTTTGGTTTACACCGGGTGTCCGAGTCTCTTAAAGCCCCGACTAATCCTGGGGGTGCACAGGCCCTCGGCAAGGAGTTTCCCGCAAGTGCACCACGGTTAATTCAGGTTTTACCCCGATGGCCCTCAGAAATTGTTTGCACCCTGTGGGTTTCGATCTTGAGACCTTGAAAGGGAACAAACCCCAAGGCTCAAGTCTATTACCACCAGGCCAACCCCTGAGGGTTATGGTTCGGAATTTTGTTCTTTTCTTTTTCTTTTTCTTTTTTCAGCTTCTTCCTAAATCTCTATGTTCACTGGTAAAGAAGAAAAACAAGAAATAAGCATAACATATCCCCTGAAATAAGTTAACTCTACTAATGGTCCCTGCATTGTGGCCACTGGATCTTGTGGACTCCCGTGGTCCCTGCACTGTCTTCTTTTACTCGTATCATCCCTGCATTGTGGGCCATCGGATCTTGGGGTCTCCACGAATATAATGATGCAAAATTGCAGGGACCAAGTTAAACCGGAGTCATTGGAAGAATGCGCTAGACAATCAAAGCACGTAAACAATAGTGTAAGGAAGTACAGCTTGTTTTTCTCCCTTTTACTAAGTCAGACTTTTTATTATGATGACCCCTGGGCCCTTCCTTTCTTTCTCCTTCGGCTTAGAAGGCATAAAAGGAGAGATATATTAGTAAATATTTCTTAGACTGTTCCATCTCCAGAGGAATTAAACACCATACCATCAGAGAGGGAAAACACAAAACAATATAAAATTAGCTTGTAAACCATCTAATCAGTTCACTTTTAAGCTTCTTCAGAGATTTCAACATCCTAATATTCAGCACATACACATCAAAAGGAACTAGGAAAAAGGAACTCACAGAAGGACCATGGATTAGGATATGTCCTGGCAGCGGAAAATCATAAGCATTGGACAACATCCAAGATGCAGAAGATAACAACACTACCAACCCTGCAAAATGATGATGTTATTCAGTCAAGATGAGAAAATAGTACTTGTCTGATTAAAAAGGAAAATTTCTCCAGTCACAAAATTAACTTGGCAGACAACGAGATATAAATAAATGCACAACTCTCTGTACATACAACAGACTTGCATAACAGATGTTGTTCACAATCTTCTCCATCAAAGCTGAAACCTTTCAAGATCTTCATTGATGTCAATGAGTTTGCTAACTTAGAGTGTCAGTTTCTAATTGCAAAATGCACTATTCCATCCTTTATCCTACCAACCACATATTGGCTTATGCAAATTTAGTTCTCCATCAACTAACATGAACTAGAAATTTGAAAATCAGATTGCCAAAAGCATCAGAAAGAAATAAGTACCAAAATTGCACATTGCATTCTTATTCCAGCATCTTTCAATTCATGATCTCCCATTTGGTATATTTTCTAGCTTATAATACTTATTCCATGGCCCAATGACCCAAACCTAGTCCTTTTGTCATACATAGCATGTGACAGCCATCTGCCTTGTTGAAGAATGAAACATGGAAATAGTAAGAAAGTTCTACCTCTCCATCTCACATGAAAGCAACCTTCAACTATCACCCAAGTCCCAATGTTGAATAACCAAGATCTTTCACCACTCCAAAATTTCTCTCTCTTCTGACGCTAGTGGTTGCTGCTTCCCTCTCTTCACATGCCTATCCCTTCCCTTTCTGCATCGACTGTTCCCAGTATCAATCTCTTCACTACCCTCCAACTTATTCCTTCTCTTCTTTTTGTAGTTGATGAGGTAATATAATTTATAAAAAGCCAGTACCACAAAGATATAGAGGTACAGAGAATAGTACAATAAACAGGGGATTTACAAAATTCATCTATGACCCCATACAATCCAAAGAGTATAAAATTGTGCCATACTATCCAACATACGACCCTTACACCACAAGAATAAATTTAGTCAACGCGTATGTTTTACAAAAGAAATATAGTCTTTCTATCAAAGCATCTTTTGTTTCTCTCCAGCAAAAACAGTCCAGAAATTATGAAAAGGACCAGTCTTCCATATCATCTTAAGTCTTTCATCAATCCGCTGATCCTGCCAGCCTTATAGTAGACTCTTAATATCTCCTCGTGTATCCCTTCCTTTTTCCCTTTGTGTGCTGGCCCCCACTCTTACAGCACATACTCCGGCTTATCAGGCCTTACATAGACCAGAAACCTTTTTCAATGTACTAAGTCTCTGAAGCATGTTGCATTTCAGAAATGTAAGCATACCTTTCTCATACAACTTTACCAAAACCTTATTGAAAGAATATGTCATCATTTACACAGAAAAGATAGAAAAGAGTGTCCAATGGAAGAAAGAAGTGGAAAATTTGCAGGTGACAGGCTCATCATACATCCCAGCGCATTTAGAGTTAGGTTCAGATACTTAAATGTATTAACACAAATAAAATGAGGAAATACCTACTATTAATCACATCAGGTGCAGCCGTCCCCATCCAGTCTAATGAAGAAGTTGTAAGACTGGTGCTTTTTGCAAATAATTTCTCTCTGACAGTCCTAATGATAAGACCGTTGCCCAGTTGAAGCTTTCCAAGCCAAGGATCGAAGCTTTCTGGACTAGTAGTCAACTTGCTTCCTTCATCAAATGCAAGTTCATAAGCATCAATCTTTTCATCGCGTATTGAGTCATCAGAAATTGACAACACATACATGGCATCTAGTGATGCTTCTCCACCATTCATTGTTTGGACACCATGTTTTATGGATCTGTTGTCTTTCGTTATGAAGTGAAGCAAAGTTGTCTCTCCTAAAATCAACGATTTAATTTCCACTCCGGCCTTGGTTGTGACAGCATGTAGTTGTGCAAGGCACCATCTATGCAAAAAAGCTGCAATGTCCTTTTTGATATCAGACTTTATGATCGTTTCTTTGTCTTCCTTGCTAGATTCACAAGAAAAGGCTGCGACAATTTTCTCATGGATTGACCAATTACTAGTACCCATCTCAATGTCTGAATTGGTTCTCCGAAGTGTTGTTAATGTCTTATTATTATTATTCTTGCCCAAAGCCTCAGCATTATTTTCTTCAGACACCCCAGTCTCCTGCAATATCTTGAATTCACAAGGTGAAAGCGAAACTAGGGGAATCTCTTTCTTCAACGTGACATTGAATCTCTTCACATATACACCTGGAAACAGAGTAAGTCTTTTTAGGATTGCGGTAGGAAAAATTGAGGTGAAATAATTGCAAGATGACCAACTTCTATCTTCATACAGTCCTGGACATCACAGGACAAACATTTTAGTCCAAAACATGTCAATCGTAATTTAAACATCAAAAGGTAACCTTCAGAAAGCTCCCTTTAGTGACTTGGCTAACGATTTCAAATGCAATAATGTCTGCAAAGACTTTTTGAGGTTCTTCTATTGCTTTTCTGACAGGAGGATCTTTTGAAGAGTGGATGTTAGTAGGTTGGACAATAAGTAACACATATTATTAATCAATGAACCAACTGACAAAATGAATGTGATGTTCCCAATTTTTCTGTTTCTATGGAAGTTGGATCACAAAGAATAAAATAATCCAAATGGTATATGACAAAACAAAATAATAAGAAATGAAAAAGATGTCACTTGTTTCCTGAATACCAAAAAATTTTTGCCAAATAAAGAGTAATTACTTGAACTGCTTAGATAACACCAGCTTCTCTGAAGATGGTGCATCAATTTAAGTTCTGAAAGAAAAACCTACGTGAGTGTAACTCTGCTCTCAAATAAAGCCGAATAGACCGAGGAAGCATGATATGTCCTTTAGCCACTGATTCTGAAAATATTAGACGAACCATTGCTTGATGGACATCGTGCTTGTCAGGTAGAACCCCTACATTCCCTTCCTTTGAAGTTACACTACTTTTCCCTCTATGGCTATCTGTCTCATGATTCTTCTTGGTTTCTCTGGGAAGCAATCCGGGAGTTATTACCACAGTCTGAAGAGGTTCAAAAGAGTATATACTGGCTGTTTCAGGATGAATGAAGATAGCAGAGGTCAAAACCACTCTCATCTCGACTCCATCAGCCTCGTATTTGTGAATACATTGATCATCAGTATCTTGGACTCTCAATAGTGCCTTTGAGGCCGAAAGCTCATCGTCTTGCATCATGGAATCCTCACCCGAACTAATATTTCTTTTGCGCCTTTTTGGAGCAACAGCAACTTCAGTTCCAGGGACAAGTTGGACTGACAACAACCAGGCAAGGCAGATATTCACGATTTTGAATTTTCCAAAATACAGATTAAGCACATGAAAAGAACATTTTATATGTCCTACCACTGTTGGCCTCATTTGCCACCAACATGAAGTTAGAAGGAAGAGGTAAAAAATCAGACAAGCATATTGCAAATATGCAGCATTTCTCAAAATTTTACACACACACACCATAATCTTCTTTCACTCCTTAAATAGCAATTTGGTAATCGAATAATGAACGCAACAAGAAGCCTTAATCCATGAACTTGGTAAATGACAGTCCCTGGTAATAGATACTAGCAATTAGCTTCTCTTCCTAGTAAGTAATACAAGCATTTAGAGAACATTGTCAGAGAATACATGTAAGTTAAACTCCACAACATGCATCTTCCTTCAGAAACTTTATATTACAGTTGGGCAAGCTTTTAAAAAAATTAACCTAGTCTATATCTAGAAATAGAGTACCATTATAAGCAATAAATCACATCCATCAACCAATGATAACATCCTCTTACCTACCGGTGTCAGCGGAAAGGTTGAAACAACTTTAAATGTGACAATAGTTTGCCCATGCAGCCACAAAGGAAATCGCATTGCTCCATAGACAATAGCAACCTACATAAAACGTAAAATGGTTGAATATTGGTCAAATTCAAAAAAAATATATCATTCCCTGCGTTTCCAGTTAAACATTTTGCTTGACTTTCACTATTTTGTTTTTACTTTACACTGTTCTTGAAAGAAAATTATAGATGGAATAGTATGGTAACTTTGATTTGAACACGGATTACCTTCCAAGAAGTGGGTTTCCAGGTCGAGGTGATAAATTAATTTTCCTGATTTAACAAGTGGAGCAAACTGAAAGTGCAGCACCAGGAAAAACATGGTAATGTATATAATAATTGGTAATATGTTCTAATTACTTCTTTTCTTCTTTTAATAACTGTGAAACTTGGGCCAACTTTCTCACCTGGACTCCTACAATTGGCACCTACTACCTCCCATCAATACACACACTATGTGACTCTGTATTAACAAACAAACCATTCTAGCTAGTAGGTAGGATCTGAAACAAACTCAAGCATCCCCTCCCTCAAATTCCCAAAGCATAATTGATGCACATGCTTATTCTACTTCAAATTTTTAGTACTTTCTAGCAGGACTTCTGAGCAGTAAACCCAAAACTCAGAGCAAAGAGAAAGGATGCCATTCAGCAACCGATGGTATGATTCTTTTTTCCAGCAGCACAAGGTTGACTCAAGTATCCAAAGAATTAAATCCCATTTTACTGTCACAAAGCAGGTTGATCTTTCATAAATTCAACTATCAAAATTATTAAATAAAGAAGTTTGATCCATTGTCTGATAGCCTTGGCTTCTCTGGGTGAATGACATCTGTTGCCTTAAGCTAACAAAACTCCATAAAGCATCTATATATCCTTTGCTTGGTTATCTAAGTAGAGTCCATAGGTCACAACATTAATTATTTTATTCTTTTGATAACCATGGTGCCCGGTCCAGCTTTTACACGCGCAAATACTTCTTAAAAACTGTAAGAATTGAGATTTATTTATGTATCAGACTGAAACAAATATATAAATCTGTCAGACTAATGCGAGAAATCAGCCGAGCAACATCGAAAAAATATACAATTAAACAGATTGCTATGCAATACGCTACTCTTGCACTTTTTTCACCCTCTTACAGCCCCATCCCTACCTCCCCCATCTGCCCAGACTAAAATCCCATTAGGGTGGTTGTTCCAACTGTAATTGTCATTTCCTTTTTTTTCTTTTCTTTAAGGAAATAACCAGTTCGCCAGAATATATCCTGGCTCCAACACTAATGTCATTGTCTTATGCATCACCATCCTTAAGAAATTTTAAGTGATTGAGGATAAGGTTCACCTGAAAGATTATACCCTGGTAGTTTCTCATCCATTCCATTTTGTTCTTAACCATTTAGAAGCAAAAACTGCAGCAAGACTTGAAAAGACTCAAACAAATTTATATACCAGAACGAGGAAAAACTATTCTATTCTATGATAACAAACATCAAGGAAAAACTTTAAACAAGCTAAACAACAAACTCTCTCTCAATAAGACATATTAATAATTTTAAGCACCTGCTTTAAGATAGCCTGCTCGGCATGCTCAGCATTAAGCTCTAAAACTTCCCAATCGTCTTCAGTATCTGGCTCTATGGTAACCATGGTAGCCTTAGGCAAATTGGAGACTACTTTTACTTGAACCACAGTACGATCTGACAATCCAATACATTCGGCATACTGCTTCGCAATCTACATCCACACAAATAACGAAAATTCAAAAATGACCACTCTACAGTTTGTCTAATCATTCTATCGCCTTCGAACAGAGTCTATAAATGGAGAAATTGAAGGCAAACCTGAATTGAATTAGGAAAAGGATTAGATGAAGCGGAACCGGACCAAGCTAGACGCCATAGGTGGTTGCCGGATCGGAGCTCGAGAGCTAGAATGGGAGGAAGGTAGCCGGAAGCAGTGGTGGACTCAAGAGTTTGGATTAGTGTTACTGGTAGCGATACGAAGCAGCTCTCGATTCCGACGACTCCTCTCACCTCCAACTCCATATTTTCAGATGATTTTGGAGCGTGAGATTGGTGAATTGTTATGCCTTTTAGATGAGGCAGAACAGAACAAGACTGATTGATGACTAGAATGGTTGCTTCTCCCAAGGACTATGATCACTCAATCATCAATATGGTAGGTTGTTAGACCCGACCCGACCCAAAAATGGGTAACCGGGTCACCTTCGTTATCCGTGATTTGGGATATTAATATATCTTTTACTTTAAAATTATCAGAAAAGGTTAAAAAAAAAAAAAAAGTACTTCTAATACTTCATTTGTAATGAAAATTTCCTTCGATTTTTAAAGTTATGCAGTTTGTTACGCCGGAAAACGACCGACTCTTGAAATGAAATTAAAAGTTATGTTCGAAAGTCGAAAATTAATTCAAGACTCAATTGATTTGAGCGAAACCAATTCTCGAGATTCGAAATGACACAGACAGGAGTCGCCACCTAATTTTGCGGATAATTAGGAAACCTTTAAAATATTTTAAAAGATCTAACAGAAAAATCTTTTAAAAATCCAGAGTTCAGGTTCGGGTTCACATTTCCATTTCAAGAAGGTTTTAAGCACTTGAAATGGCTGCTAAACGCAGTTATCCGACGATTAGATGATTTGACTAACTTTGACTGGAAAAGAATTGATCACTTTTGAGATTGATTAAATTTTAAAGATTTTTGACACGATTTGAAAAGGCCTTTGACTAAACTAGACTCAAAGCATTTGACTTAAAATTAACCAAATTTGAAATTAATTAATTTTAAAAACCGAAAGCAATTGACTAAATTTGAAAAATTAAACTAAAATGATAAAATCTCATTGTTTATCTTTTATTTATTATCTTCTTTTTTTTTTTAATCTTTTATGCAAAAATCCCTTTTTCAAAATAACATAACATAAATGGTTTGACATACCGGGGAATTCAATTAGATTAAAACCAAGACAAAATGTTAATGTCTAGACAACTATAAATATACAAACAAAAATAAAATAAAAGAAGTGAGTTGAAGTGTTTTGGGCCTTCGTCCCATTTGAATCCCGTTGCAACTTTTGAATCTTATCATCGTGCTGTTGTGTATTGAAGGTTGGGTTGACTCAACGAAGAGGAAGTTTGGGCCCTCCGTGGCCCAAAAAGTGCAATAGGGAGCAGGAAAATGGGCTCGGTGCATTGTTCATGCAAGGAAAACAAACTTAGGATTAGCATGTGATGGAGATGAAAGGCAACATAGCTACGACAAACGTGAGCCAAAATAAGATCAGACCAACATGACTTAGTCATAAGAATAGATTGCCAGTAACCAGTAAATGGAAACTGGTCATGACAAATGAATCCTTTCATTTATTGAAATGAGAACACCACTGTGAAGTAACAGAACAAGAAACCAACAGCAGCTATAACGTGAATCAAATTATTTTATATTACTTTAGAGATACTGAAACAGGGAAGAGAACACAGGATCTGCACATGTACACAGCAAGCAACCTTTGCCCATTAAACTAAACAGCGTTCTAGGATCATCGCAGAAGTCCATCATCAAGTTAGGAATTCGACCTTAAGTAACAAATTCTTTGTATGAAAAATCCAGGAAAAACAGAGAATTGAAACACACTTCCAAATATCGAAATCATTTTAAAACATGATAGAGGGATACGCTATCGTTTATGACCAGAAAAGGGGGGTGCAGTATCCAACAAAACAGACCATTTTACTAGCATACCAACAGTTGTATTCAACTTGGAGCAGGCAATATTGTGTTTAATATGTGGACAGAAAACTTAAGAGTTTTAGGAATGGACTAAATTCATTCCTGAATAACATCATTTCTTATATGG
>JAPFFP010000080.1:16371988-16400064 GCA_026153255.1 Solanum medicagineum
TTTTATTAATATCAAAATATGGTGAACTATTTAACAGAGAAAAATTGAAAAAAAAAAATTAATATTCAAATTTGAGGAATGTTAAATTACAAAATAAAGAAAAGTGAGGAGTTAAAAAATAAAGCAGAACAACAAAAAATAGAAAAGGACAATGTTGATAAATATAAAGAAAGAAAAAAATACTAAAAATAAATAAAGGAAAAAATAACCTAAACAAGAAAAACAAGTAAATTGGTTATTTTGTGGGGGGTAAGATTCAAAATTTTCTTTTACGGCATGATATTTAGAGTTCAATATATATATATATATAGTACTTCCTTTTTGACACAAATATAATCATGAGAAGATATTAAAATAGTTATTAAATTTTATTTGTCAAATTTAAAGAGAAATTTTGTTTTAGTCTAATTTCAGTATTTACTTAACTTAAAATAATTGGCTGAGGTGATATTGTTACACCCCGAGCCTACACCCTAGACGTAACTGGCACCCAGAACCATTGATGGTCCCAAGCGAACCACTTGGTCTGGCTACTTACTCAGCGGAAGACTTAAATAATAGTGGAAAGGCTTTAAATAATAAACATAAGCTACTAAACTTGTTTAAATAAACTGAAAAGGGGAAATAATTTAACAGTTAAGTCTATCAACCAGAACTGAAATATCTAACACATAGTCTATGGAACCTCTACTAGAATAGTCTGAAAGGACGACCAGGACATGCCCCAAGTAGCCATAATCGAAAGTAAATGCTGGAAGGAAAACATAAACAACTCCAACCCTCAGACTGAGAAGAGGCCTAACCGATATCTGGAAGATGTCTGGTCCTCAACGAAGCGGATGCTGAGCGACTCTGTCACCTGCGTCTGCATCATAAAATGACGCAGGTCCTAAGGACGTCAGTACGTGGAATGTACAGTATGTAAGATGGCCAAAACAGTAACTCAAGATAACATAATATTTCCTAAAAGACATAAACATAACTCGGAATGAAGTAACATAATAATAAGTATTTTGTATGCTAAAATTAACATGTTGAAAACTTGTATGTAAAATATATCTTACTTAACTTGCGGAGTTTCTCTAACCGACAACCACCACTATGAGCTTCGTGGTGATACAACGTCTTACCCACGCTGCCAAAGCCGTCCTGTACTTTGCCGGGGTAGGGGATGAAGAACTAGGGGAGTGGCTCCATTGCAAAACTGGGTCATCTCAGTGGCAAATGAGGAATTGTCTTCTGGTACAATCCTATCATACGCTGGCTACATAGTTTATGAGTTCAAGTTATGATTACTCTCACTCATATTAGTGCTCAATACTACTCTTAAAATACTTTTATAATGCTCATAACTTCAAGAGTAAGACTTCTAAAGATGCTTCTTAATCTTTTGGGACTTAAGCCAACTTTAGCTTTTCTTAAACTTTTCTGAGCTGGTCTCTTTTCTTTGACCGAAAAAGGTATCATTACAGTTATCTCAAAGTCATATATGCATTATTTAGCTATCTTACAAAACATACAAACTTCAAATATTGCTCAGACTTACTCAAACTATAAGCTTTATAACTTTTCATGAAATAAATATAGGGTTCTCATAATTTCAACTATAACTGTAAATCTTGTCTCAATATTTTGGATCAGTAGTAAAATCAACAAGAGTCATGATCTTTATCAAGAAAATATGCATGAACAATTTTTCAATGAACTTGGCTAAGAAAACAGGGAACTTTGATCTCAACTTGTAACTGAAATCTTGAATGGAAACTAGTGATTTAAGTTTCAAAATAGTAAGAGGATAACTTTCAGATAACCTTACATACCGTACATTCTGCTCAAATTTCTTCTTTAATTGGAAGGGTAGTTTCGACCTTTCATACCCTCATTAGGCCTTAAATATTCAGTTTTCACGCGATTTATTCACAAAAACGCCTAAGTTCACCCTCAGAATTTAAAAACCTCCCAAGAAACTCAAGTGTTAAAATCAAGAACGTTAATTAGTACTCAAGAGTTCCTTCAACTCTTCAAGAACTCTTTCCCGGCAATGTAAGGACACTCCAAAAACTATTTTATAGGTATTTTAGAATTCATATGTTAGTTTTCATCCAAGAATTTTCAAATACAAGCTGAGATAAAAGTTCATATATTTCTGTGAAGTTCATTAAATTTCCATTCATACGTATAGATTCTTGATTCTTTATTTGTTATTTATAGTATTGCTATCAAGATTTATAGCCATGAATGATCTTCTGTAAATTTTATATGGGTTTTATTAATACCCATAAAGCTTATAGTTTGAGTTAAATTTAATAATTATTTTTTTCTTGAACTGCTTTTGCACTTTAGCTGAATAACCCACATGTTTGAGAATACTTGAGAAGATATTAGTTTTCTATCAAGCTTTAGAAGTTCAGATGAGAAAGTTAAATAGTAAGTTGCGCTATCTGTAATGACTTGACCGAACACTGTGAAGTATTGTCCGCTCTTGGACCTAGCCCATCACGGATTTATCCCTTTGGGCTCACCCCGAAAGGCGTCTCATAGTATATAGACCAATCCATTACTTTATATACCCGACATCTCTCATGTGTTTTGCCGATGTGGGACATCTCCTCTCAAGATGGGTTGTTACATACACCCCCTTTATGGACTCAGCGTCCTTGCTGAGGTTTGCCCCACCGCATGAGATTTGCCTAGACTCAATACTGAGGTTTGCCCTGTCTCACCAGGATTTGCTTAAACTCTTGTCCGCTCTTGGGTCTAGCCCATCACAGATTTGTTCCTTTGGACTCACTCCAAAAGGCACCTCACAGTATATTGACCAGTCCATTACTTTATATATCTAGCATCTCTCCTGTATTTTGCCGATGTGGGACATCTCCTCTCAAGATGGATTGTTACAGACATAGTGAAATCATAGTTGAAACAACTTGGAAAATCATTTATTAGGGGTAATATTGTAAAATCATAGTTAAAGTCAACAACTGTCTTAAAAAGATTAAACTAAAAAGTCCATGAAATATTTTTATAGCAGCTGAAGTAGATATGTTGATCGGCAATTGTACGAAATATTTTTACAAGAGCTGAAGCAGACACGTCAATGAAAAGATATTAAAATAGTTATTTTATTTTATTTACTAATTTAAAGAAAATTTTGTTTTATCTTAATTTCATTATTTACCTAACTTGAAATAACTAATTTTAGTGATATAGTGAAATCATAGTTGAAACAATCAGAAAATTATTTATTAGGAGTAGTATTGTAAAATTATAATTAAAGTAAGCAGCTGCCTTTCAAAGATTAAATTTACAAGTCTATAAAATATTTTTATAACAGCTGAAGCAGACACGGCAAGTGGCAATTGTCCTCTTAAGCAAGCAGCTGAAGCAGACATGTCGTCCAATAGCTGTCTACTTCAGCTGCTTCGAAACCGCTTATTTATAGTAGAAATTAGTAAAGTAATATTATTATTTAGTTAACTGCGGTTAGACAATTTAATGTGAGAAAATATATATACAATTAAGTGATTTTTTAATAGATAAAAAGTTCTTTTTTTTTTCAAATTTAAGTATTAGATGATTCAATATTCAAATGCAATGTAGACAATCAAAAAGCTAATATATATTATCAAATATATATAAGTGCTAGTTTGCCTTTACCATGAAAATCACGTAAAACTCTCATGTGTTGCTTTATTGTCAATCTCACGCCTTTTTCTTTTTGCTATTCGGCAATTGAATTCACATAATTTTTTGTTTCTGCACAAGGATATTATGGTAAAATTATATTTTTAACTTTCTAGTTGTAGCATGTACATGATACTCATGTCACTTTCCTTCTCGATCGTATCCTCGCTTTTAATACTTTCGTTCTCTGGAGTCGCTTTTTCCTTCTATTGCAGAACTTTTGTCGACAATAAATTTGTGTAAGTTCTTCGATCTCCCTTCATGTCAGATTTTCTCCTCTATTTAATCCCCTAAATTAAGCTGATATTCAATTATTTTATTAAGAAACTTTGATTTTCCTGTATTTCACTGAAAAAGTTTATCCAAAATCTTTTGTTGAAACAGAGAAAACGTGTTGCAAATCCCATAATCCCTAGAATATATATAAGTGATGGTTTGCGTTTACCATGAACCCACGTAAAACTCTCACGTGTACTTTTATTGTCGATCTCACACCTTTTTCTTTTTGCTATTTGGCAATTGAATTCACACAATTTTTTGCTTCTGCATAAGGATATTACAGCAAAATTATATTTTTAACATTCCAGCTGTAACATGCATAGGATATTCATGTCACTTTCCTCCTCAATTGTATCCTCGCTTTTAACACTTCCATTCTCCAAAGCTGCTTTTACCTTCCACTGCAGAACCTTTGCCAACGAAAACCTACGTAAGGTCTTCGATCTCCCTCCAAGCCAAACTTTCTCCTCTATTTAGTCCCTTAAATTTTATTTGAGCCCACATTCAATTATGTTATTAAGAAACTTTGATATTCCCAGATTTCACTGAAAAAAAGTTTACCCAAAATCTTCCATTGAAACAGAGAAAATGTGTTGCAAGTCACATGGCGTAATACCTAGAAGCAACATTCATTTTCCCCCTTTTTTTCCACCAATCCACCAACAATTTTCCACATTTATTTTTTCTTAAATTCCCTTTGAATAATCAAATTTTAAGGACAAGATTCGAGTCATTCAAACCTAAATCGAATTCAAATGATGTTGTTTCTTATACCAGCATCAATAAGAGTTTTTGCAATCTTCTAAGTATAGGGTAGAGTTTCTTAGATAAAGTATCTAAAAAAATTGGATTCTATCTCCTCTTTTTTTCTCCTCTCGTTCAAATCAAACGAATTTGTTTGAATACGTAATCTATATTCGAAAGGTAAAATTAGTTAATTGTTGAAAGGCTCAAAAGTCAAATCTGATCGAATCTGTAACCTTCATTAGCAGATTCATTTTCTGTGGTTTCCCTAATCAAACTAGAAGTTACCAAGGAACCATGCCCTTCTCGACGGGTGGGTCTTGCAGTCAAGCTCCCTTCTGCCTTTGCACTCGAGGGCCAATCTCCGTCCGGCCCGAGGAGGCTGAGAATGGACCAACTATTAAATCTTGGGTGGAAATTTCTTTTACCGATTTCTCTAGGTAATCTATTATTGACAACCTCGTTCCAACTTCTTTCACTGTAAAAGACCACAATATCCTAGATTCACGACTTGTCTCAAACAAGAGAAAGAAACAAGCATAAAATCTTTTTTATAGATATTCAACATATGCTCCCTATGATAAAGGAATTCCTAAATTATGGTCAACAAACAATACGAGCCGCCAGATACATCGGCCAAGGTTTCATCATTACCACCAAAAACTAGGTCATTATTGGAAATCAAACAAGCGTACAAGCAATTAGCGAAGAATTATCATTCTGAAGTTTCACCGCTAGATCGGGTTGAAGAGTATATCTAGAGGTTTATTCGGGTGTAGAAAGCTTATGAAACTTTGTTGGATCCTGGAATGAGAGCTAAATATATATAAGTGATGGTCTTCCTTTACTATGAAACCCACGTAAAACTCTCATGTGTCCCTTTATTGTTGACCCCACACCTTTCCTTTTTCCTATTTGGCAATTGAATTCACATAATTTATTGCTTCTACATAAGGATATTATGGTAAAATTATATTTTTAACTTTTCATCTATAACATGCACAGGATATTCATGTCACTTTCCTCCTCGATTGTATCCTCACTTTTAACACTTTCATTCTTCGGAGCCATTTTTACCTTCCACCGCAGAACTTTTGCCGATGAAAAACCTGCATAAGTTCTTCGATCTCCCTCCATGCAGGATTTTCTCCTCTATTTAGTCCTTAAATTGAGCCCATATCCAATAATTTTATTAAGAAACTTTGATTTTTTTGGATTTCATTGAAAAACGTTTACTCAAAATTCCATTGAAACAGAGAAAACGTTCAACTCGCATAGCGTAATCCGTATAAGCAACCTTCATTTCCCCCTTTTCCTACCAACTCACCAATAACCCCCATCTATTTTTCCTTAAAGTCCCTTCGAATAATCAAGTTTTAAGGACAAGATTTTCGAGTCATTCAAATCTAAATCGAACATAAACGATGTTGTTTCTTATGCTGGCATCGATAAGAGTTTTGTGATCTTCTGGTATATCAAAAACTGGGTTGTTGTTGGAAATCAAGCAAGCCTACAAGTAATTAGCGAGGAAGTAGCATCTGAATGTTTCACCTCCGGATGAGGTTGAGGAGTATACCTAGAGTTTTATTCGGGTGTAGAAAGCTTATGAAACTTTGTTGGATCTTGTAATAAGAGCTATGTATGATAGAGATATGGTGAAAGGAATTCACTTTGCTTTCTTTGCTCATGGGCATCATCAAATTGATGAGGTATCTTCTTAATTTTTGTTAGTTATTTTCTTTGAGGGTAATTTTACTTTTCTATTCTTTAATTCTAACTTTTTATATTATGTATTCATGATTACACGATTAAAGAATATTTTGAAATATTCTTAAGTATTTTTAGTTTGAGAGTATTATTTTAGAAAGTCATTCACTCAAAGACCATAGACTAAAATCAAAATCTGAAATTTGAAACATAAACTAAGGATTTGCTATACTCACCCAGTTACTCCATAAAAAGACTAGTAAAGACCATTCGTATTTTCAAGATATCTTCCTTTAAATTCTAAATTCTTGCTAATATTAGGATTTTCAAGTTATGTGCAGAAATGTATTTTCTTAATATTCTGATAACTAATCAGAGATGGTTCAACCAGAAAATGCCAACTGATTGTACAACTATAATTTGACAAACATAGTTGTTCCTAGTGTGAATATCTTTGTTATCGCATTTTCATCGTCTTTGGAGGAGTTTAATGGTTCAACTAATGCCAAGTAACCTATTTAATGTATTAAATCTGACTTACTAATTCCCTACTTCCATAAAAATTTAATTTTTTGACATGCTTGCAACTATTTTCTGCTTGGAATTACTATTGAAATAAAGTAGTGTTTATTGTGCTAACTTTACACTATCATTTTCCCCTTTCCTGTATTCTTGATTGTTAAGTGAAAACACTCTTTGGTTTTGTTTCCTTTCTTCATATTTCTTCCTTGCATTGTTGACTTTCTCATGTGAAAAATATAAACATAAAGTGAAATATGTTAGTTCTGAGTTTCTACTTTTGGTATTGACAGGTCTATTCTAACAGTTTTTGAGAGCTGTAGTTAATAGCCAGTTTTGACATTGAATTTGTTAACAATACTCTTGTATTAGAAAAAGAGTTGTAAAATTATTGCATTCTTCTAATTGGTTTATCTGTTTAACCCCAATTTGGTTATGATCGTACTAATGATGACTAGAAAGTTGTTCAAACATTTACTTTTCTGACAAATGAGAAAAAAATATGAAAATAGTGTGAAGATTTTACAGCTTAAACGCCGATTCTTGAAAAATGGGGCAGAGTTTGATAGTGGTTATGTAAACGCACATTCAGTGATAATTTATAATAGATCTCTCCACTATGAGTAGGCCGTTGTTATGCTTTAGTGTTGATACTGGTAGAAGTTTTGTATGCTCACTTTCAACCATTTCCTGCTTGGGATTGCCATCGCCCAATATAGTCATTTTCCTCTTTCCTGTACTCTTGCTTGTTAAATAGATTCAAGAATATGATAACTTCCAAGAATGTGTCAATCATTCCTAGACCAACTAGAGTTGCAATATAATTGACTTCCTACTTTCAGACCAATTTTTGACCCAATTTCATGAAATACCTAGGCCATTTTATCATACCCTGAGTCTACACCTTAGACATGGTCGACACTCGAAAACCATTTCTGGTCCCCAAGTGAGCCCTTGGCCTGGCTGACTTACTCAATTGGAAACTTTAACATGCATGCAAAAACTTTAGAAGATAAACCTTTTAAAATATTTAATAAAACTTAAAGAATCTCACTCATGTTGTATACAAAGTTTGAAAATATCTCTTTATACGATGGGTAATAATAGTTTCAATGACTGAATGAAAAAACTAGACTGACTCACTAACTTTGTCCATGAAGCCTCTACTATACTGAAGATAGATGTCGCAACAAGACCACAACTACCTACCTGATCGTAAAACAAAATACATAAACTAAACTAACTAGAATCCTCTGAAAGTGAAAAGGTCTCACCAAATGCTCCAAGAAGCTGTCTAACTGAATGTCTGCTATCATATGGATACCTGAATCTGCATCATAAAATAATGTAGTGCCAAAAGGCGTCAGTACGTGAAATGTATGATATGTAAAATGGCCAAAACAGGAAAAACTCGGGATTCACTGCTCAAAATCATAGGCTTAATGCAAAAATAATTCAATAACATAAGTAATGTGTGACGCCTGGTAAAATTACCAAAATACCCCTAGAGGATAGATGTGCGCATAATGCATCTTCCCATGCCTTGTTTGCAAATCTGAAACTGAATTTGCAATCAGCATAAAATATGGAGTAAGAAAATGGTCTCAGTTGATCTTTAGAGATACCAGATCGAAAAATAATTTTCTAATCCGAAAACTGAAATAGTGTTGGTGTGCGTCAGGGCCAGGCACCCTGGTCGCGGACCAACACTTATATTTTTTAAAATTTTTTCCACTAGGATTGGAAAAAACTCGTTTAGAAAATTTTTGAAAAAATTACACTACGGCGCACCAGACTAGGTATTTCCAGGTTCAATATTTTTCTTTTAATTCATGAGGGGCATTCTAGACATTTTCAAACCCCTCATAAACGTAAATCATGATTAATTAAGACATTTTTAGTCGAAAAGGGTTTCTAAAGCCCATTCTAAAGCCCCCAAATGCACAAATTAGGTTAGAGCTAATAGGAGGAGAAGAGAAGAAGCAAGGGTTCTTGAGCCCAAGGTTGAATCTTTCTTCAATTTCAGGTATGTACGGCTACCTAAAGCGTTGAATTACGTTCATCCACGCGTCCTTTCATTTACTTGAGTCAAAAATCATGAGTATAAATGGCATGTTTTAAATCCCATAGTTTTTGAGTTTTTAAATTCTTGTATAGGATTGCATTTCTTAAATATGTTTGAGTTAATTTATGAGTTCCGCTATTGTTACTTTGAGTTATGAATGTATTTCACATGCTTGATACTCTAACCCTTAACTTAGTATTTTCCTTGCTTACTGATTAAATTAAAATTATGAACCCAACGTTCTAAGCTAAGTAATGTGAACATGAGAAGTATGTTTTCTTGCTTAATATATGCATGTAATGAGTATCTATCATGTCTTATTTGTTGAGCATGGATATGATGTCACTTGATCGTAATTTGTAAGAGTCTTGTATGATCTGTATTAGAGTCTTGAATTGTATTATTTTTAGTTCACATTCTGAGTCATGGAGTTAATCGAGGAAGTTAATGTTAAGTTGATTGAGATGATTTAAAGAGTTGAGCTTGAGTTAACTTCATGAACACATTTTGGTCCTAGAAGGAGTATTGAGCACCAAGTTGGGTGGCTGAGAACCCCCAGAACTACGTTCTTAGCGTAGGATGGCCGCAAAGGATAATTCTGGTGGCCTATGTTCCCTTTTGAGGAACACTCTCTTAGGATCTAAGAGAGAGAGTTAGAGGTTGACGTTCTATTCCTTGGCAAGTTCAGGACGGACGTGGCAATGACGTCTTTTTGTTGTACATCACCAAAACCTCACGGTGGTGGAGAGTTATGTTGGTTACAGAAACTTCCAAGCAATACTTGAGCTGAGCATATTTGTGATTTTTGAACTGAGTTGCATTAGACACTGAGTCTATTTCTAAAGCATGATTTCAAACTTAAACTTGCATGATTTACTTGATTTGAGTTATGAGATGAGGAGTTGAGTCTCGAATTGAGTTGTCTAATTGCGTTTGAGCCTTTATTGTTTCCTTGAGCTATTTTACATATCGTACATTTCATGTACTGACGCCACTCGAAGTTGAATCATTTCATGAAGCAGATATAGGAGATAAAGGACTTCAGCAGGCACACCATTGAGGTTCAGAGCTCCCGAGTTCCATAGGTTGGTGATCCCTCCTTGCTATATGGAGGAGCCTTTATTTTATTTTCTTTGTTGCTTCTACTTTCTTTGAGTTGGGTAGCCATGGCTTGTCATGGTACCATCTAGAAGTTTAGAGTAGAGGCTTCGTAGACTTTGAATAGAGCATTGTGGAGTATTTCATTTTTCCAAACTTGATTTATTTTCTTGAGACTAAAACTTGATTTATTTTCTTGAGACTATTTTATGATATCTTTACCTTTCCCTTAATGTTTTTCTTGCATGAGTATTCTTCCGCTGTTGAATAAGATGTGACGATGAGGCCAAGTGGTTCGCTTGGGGACTAGTAATAGTCCTTGAGTGCCGACCATGCTAAGGTACCCTTCGGGAGCGTGACAAACTTGGTATCAGAGTATAGAGTTCAAGTGTCCTAGGGGAGTCTATAAAGCTGTGTCTAGTAGAGTCTTGTTTATGGGTATGTTGTGCACCACACTTCATAAGCAAAAGGCTATAGGACAATAAGAAGGATTATACTTCTGTTGTACTCTGAGTTCATACGATATAGTTTGACTCTATCAAACTCTTTTCTCATTTGTGCGTTGCACGCTTGCAGATCATGGCTCCTAAGCATACAACTGCCCAATGAGATTCCCGAGCCCCAACTACTGAGAATCCTCCACCAGAGGTCCCTACCCAGACAGGGACGAGGAGACAGGGTCGACCTGCTCGAACTGCTAAGGCTCCAGAGGTATCTCCTGCATAGCCGGCCTCCACCTCCGAGGCAAACTTCAGAGGAGCCATTACCCAGCTAGTGGCCTCCCAGAGTAGCAACTGAGGTCCCCAAGCACCTAACTCTAGTTCCTAAGAGCCCACGACTGCAACCAGGCTCAGAGATTTCTTGAGGATGAACCCGCCAGTTTACACGGGGTCAAAGGTTGAGGAAGACCTATAGAACTTTATCGATGAGATGTGTAAGGTCTTGATGGTTATGCATCGGACTAAGGTTTAGAGGGTTGAACTTACCTCCTTCAACTTAAGGATGTGGTGAATGTCCGGTATAACCAATGGAAGGATAGTTGCAGTGGGAATGTTGAGCCTGCTGAGTGGTGTGAGTTTGAGAGTGCTTTCCTCGACCACTTCTTTCCCGAAGAGTTGAGGGAGGCAAAGATTGAAGAGTTCGTGAACTTAAAACAAGAGGGTATGACCATAAAAGAGTACAGCCTCAAGTTCATTAAGTTGTCCAGGTATGCTCCAGAGATGGTCCAAGACATGAGAGCAAGGATGAAAAAACTCGTGTCTGGGTTGGGTAAGCATGTGAAGAGGGAGTGCAAATTGATCTCAAGTATGGATATCTCCAAAATCATGGTATATGCCCAGCAAACTGAGAAGGATAAGAAGAAAGATAGAGAAGAACATTTGAGCAAAAAGGCCAAGTCGACTGGGCATGAGCCTAGACAAACAAGCAGGATAAGGGAGATAGATCTTACTTTCAAAAGAGGCATTCGGGGTATGCACTATCCTCAACCAGTGCACCAACTCCAAATATCATTTATGATAAAAAAATCCCAAGGCCAGTCAAACTTTAGAGCATAGGGTTCTCAGGTAAGGGTGACCCTTGGCTCGAAAGGAAGCTACCCCTGCGGGAAGTGTGGCAGGATGCATTTGGGAGAGTGCAAGAACGGAGAAAATGCTTGCTACAAGTGTAGCCAGATAGGCCACTTCCTGAAAGAATGTCCATTTTAGGGCAACAAGGCACAGTCTTCTACTACCATGCCACCACCCAGGGGTAACCAGAAGGGTACCACACCGGGGAAAAGCAGAGGAACGAATCATCTTTATGCAATAGGGAACAGATAGGACAAAGAGGTTACACTAAAATGTCGTGATAGGTATGCTTCGAGTCTTTACCTTTGATTGTTATGTTTGCTTGATCCAGGGGCGACAGTGTCCTTTGTGACACCATATATGGCTAGAAAAATTGAGATTTCTCCTGAGTGTTTACTTGAGCCTTTCCATGTTTCTACTCCTGTTAGTGAGTCTATCTTATCCAAGAGAGTCCATAGGGATTACGTAGTGTCTATCTACCATAGGGATACTCTTGTTGATTTGGTTGATATAGAGATGATTGACTTTGATGTAATCCTTGGTATGGACTGGCTTCACGCCTTCTATGCCTCTGTTGACTGAAGAACCCGAACTGTTAGATTTCAGTTTCCAAATGAGCCTGTTATAGAATGGAGGGGAGATTCGACTGCACCTAAGGGCAAATTTATTTCCTACATTAGAGCTAGAAAGTTAATCTATAAGGGGTGTATCTAGCATCTCGTACGAGTCAAATCTGATGATGTTGAGCCTCCTACTCTTGAGCCAGTCCAGATTGTGAGTGAGTTTCTAGAAGTGTTTCTTGAGGATCTACTTGGAGTACCAGCTGATAGGGAGATCGACTTTGGGATTGATGTTCTTCCCAATACACAACTTATCTCAATTCTACCTTATAGGTAGGCCCACTGAGTTGAAAAAGTTGAAAGAGCAGTTAAGGGATTTGTTAGAGAAGGGATTTATCAGGCGAGTGTTCTCCTTGGGGTGCTCCCGTCCTGTTCGTGCAAAAGAAAGATAGGTCTCTTAGAATATGCATTCTTGGTCGTGTCCTTTGGGTTGATGAATGCACCTGCAGTCTTCATGGACTTGATGAATAAAGTGGTAATTGTGTTCATTGATGACATTTTGGTGTATTCAAAGGATGAGGACGAGCATATCAATCAACTCAGAGTTGTCCTCCAAACTCTTAAGGGACCAAGAGTTGTATGCAAAATTCTCTAAGTGTGAGTTCTAGCTCAAGTCAGTGGCCTTTCTAGGCCATGTAGTTTCCGATGACGGTGTTCGAGTAGATGTTCAGATGATAGAAGCAGTTAAGAATTGGCCCAGAAGGACCTCTCCAACTGACATAGGAAGTTTCTTGGGGTTAGTAGGCTACTACTGCAGGTTTTCTGATGGGTTTTCTTTCCTATCCGCGCCATTGACCAAATTGACTCAGAAAAAGGTCAAGTTTCAGTGGTCTAAGGAATGTGAAAAGAGCTTCCACGAGTTGAAGACTAATTGACTACTGCACCTATTTTAACTTTGCCCAATAGGACGAAGGACTTTGAATATATTGTGATGCGTCAAGAGTTGGGTTGGATTGTGTGTTGATGCAGATAGGAAAGGTGATAGCCTATGCTTCCAGACAACTTAAGGTTCATTCGAGGAACTATTTGACCCATGACCTTGAGTTGGTGGCGATGGTGTTTGCACTTAAAATCTGGTGCCACTATTTATATGGAGTACATGTGGATGTGTTCACTGACCATAAGAGCTTCCAGTATGTTTTCAGTCAGAAGGAGCTTAATTTACGACAAAGTAGATGGTAGGAGTTGCTCAAGGATTATGACATGGGCATTCTCTACCACCCGGGTAAAGCTAACATTATTGTTGACGCTCTTAGTAGGTTGTCAATGGGTAGCACTGCCCATATGGAGGAAGAAAAGAAAGAGTTAGTAAAGGAAGTGCATAGATTAGCTCGATTGGGAATTTAACTTGAGAAGAATGACGAGGGAGGAGTCAATGTTCAGAGTGGGTTTACATCATCTCTAGTGCAGAGGTAAAAGAGAAGCAAGATCGAAATCCTATTATATTATCCACAAACAGAAAGTGATGGTCTTCTCCAAAAGGGACAATGGGTTGTTGAGTACCAGAGTAGGTTATGTGTTCTTGATTTTGATAGTGTTCGAGAGAGAATCATGGGCAAAGCTCATAGCTTTAGGTATTCCACTCATCCTGGCTCTACCAAGATTTACCACGACTTAAGGGAAGTCTACAGGTGGAGCGCAATGAAGAGGGATATTGCTGTGTTTGTTTCTAAGTGCCAGAATTGTAAGCAAGTCAGAGTTGAGCATCAAAGGCCATGCAGATTGGCACAAAACTTTGAGATTCATGAATAAAAGTGGGAGATGATTAACATGGACTTCATTACTAGTCTACAGAGGTCCCGAAGGCAAAATGATTCAATATGGGTAATTGTGGAAAGGATGACTAAATCGGCTCATTTCTTGGCAGTCAAGACGTCAAATACTGTGGAGAAGTATACCAAATTGTACATCTAAGAGATTGTAAGGTTACATGGAGTTCCCTTGTCCATCATCTCGGATAGAGGAACTCAATTCACCTCCCAATTTCAGAGATCCTTCCAGAAGGGATTGGGTACGAAGGTGAATCTGAGCATAACCTTTCATCCACAGACGGATGCTCAGGTAGCGTGCACCATTCAGACATTAGAAGATATGTTGAGAGCTTGTGTCCTTGACTTCAAGAGAAACTAGGCTGACCACTATTGATTGAATTCGTATACAACAACAGTTATCATGCAAGCATTCAAATGGCTTCCTATGAAGCTCTATATGGGAAGAGATGTAGATCACCAATTGGGTAGTTTGAGGTTAGAGAAGCTGAGTTGATTGGACCTACCTTGTTCACCAATCGATGGAGAACATAGAGGTCATTAAAGAGAGGCTAAAACTGCACAGAGCCGCCAAAAGTCTTACACCGATGTGAGGAGAAGAGACTCAGAGTTTGAGGTAAACTATTGAGTGTACTTGAAAGTATCGCCCATGAAGGGTGTCATGAGGTTCGGGAAGAAGGGGAAATTGAGTCGTTGCTATATTGGCCCTACAAAATTATGATGAGGATTGGGAAGGTTGCGTATGAGTTAGAGTTGCCTTTTGAGTTAGACGCAATCCATCTGGTGTTCCACATTTTGATGCTAAAGAAGTTCTTGGGAGATATTGCCCTAGTGATCCCCATTGAGAACATTGGAGTAAAGGATAGCTTGTCCTTTGAGGAGATTCTAGTCTAAATCCTTGATCGTCAGGTTCGCAAATTGAGAACCAAAGAGATCGCCTCGGTCAAAGTCCTATGGAGAAATCAATTCGTTGAGGAAGCCACGTGGAAACCTGAAGAGGATATGAGAGCTAAATACCCACCCCTATCTGTGCCCACTGACGAGAACGTTGAAGGTAATGTTCCTATCCTTGACTTAATCGATGCTTTTATTCTTTAGTTGATGTATCTATCCTTGAGTCTGAGTAGAGTTTATTAAGGTCAATGAAGAGTCGAAAGAGTTTGAGTTGTCGAATGAGTGATGAGATAAGTCTTAAGTCTATTCGTGCATTTTACCCATCTCTACTCATCATTCGAGGATGAATGATCCCAAGAGGGAGATGATGTAACGCCCGATGAAATTATTAAAATACCATTAGAGGAGAGACCTGCGCATAACGCATCTTCCCATGCCTTTTTTTCAAATTTGAGACCAAATTTGCAATCAACATGAAAAATAGAGTAGAAAAATGGTCTCCATCGATTTTTACAACAATCGGATCAAAAAATAATTTTTTGATCCGAAAATCGAAATAGTGTTGGTGCACATCAGGGCCGCGACATGCCGTGGTCGCGGATCAATACTTATATTTTTTTCAATTTTTTCGATGGGGATTGGAATAAACTCGTTCGGAAAATTTTTGAAAAAATTACACTACGGCGCGCCGGACTAGATATTTCTAGGTTGAAATATTTTTTTTTTAATTTGTGAGGGGCATTCTAGATATTTCCTAACCTCTCATAAATGTAAACTATAATTAATTAAGTTATTTTTAGTCGAAAAAAAGTTTCTAAACCCTATTCTAAAGCCCCCAAATGCACAAATTAGATTAGAGCTAGTGAGAGAAGAAGTGAGGGTTCTTGAGCCCAAGGTTGAATCTTTCTTCAATTCTAGATATGTAACGCTACCTAAAACGTTGGATTACGTTCATCCACGCGCCCCTTCATTTACTTGAGTAAAAAATCATGAGTATAAATCGCATGTTTTAAATCTCATGTTTCTTGAGTATTAAATTCTTGTACAAGATTGAGTTTCTTAAATATATTTGAGTTAATTTATGAGTTGCACCATTGTTACTTTGAGTTATGAATGTATTTCACATGCTTGATACTTTAACTCTAAACTTAGTAACTTTTTAAGCTAAGGAATGTGAATATGAGAAGTATGTTTTCTTGCTTCATATATGCATGTAATGAGTATTTATCATGCCATATGTGTTAAGCATGGATAATATGATGTCACTTGACCATAATTCGTGAGAGTCTTATATGATCTGAATTAGAGTCTTGAATTGCATTATTTTGAGTTTATATTCTGAGTCATGGAGTTAATCGAGGAAGTTGATATTGAGTTGATTGAGATGAGTTAAAGAGTTGAGATTGAGTTAACTTCATTAACACATTTTAGTCTTGGAAGAAGTATTGAGCATCAAGTTGAGTGACTAAGAACCACCCCAGAACTACATTGCCAGCGTAGAATGTTCACACAGGATAATTCTGGTAGCCTATGTTCCCATTTGAGGAACACTCTCTTAATCCAAGAGAGAGAGAGTTAGAGGTTGACGTATTATTCCTTGGCAAGTTTAGGACGGACATGGCTACGATGTCTTTTCGTTGTACATCAGCAAAAATAAATGGTGGTAGAGAGTTATGTCGGTTAGAGAAACTTCCAAGCAACACTTGAGTTGAACATATTCGTGATTTTTTTAACTGATTTGCATTAAACACTTAGTCTATTTCTAAAGTATGATTTCAAACTTAAACTTGCATGATTTACTTGAGTTGAGTCTTGAGATGAGGAGTTGAGTCTCGAGTCGAGTCGTCTGATTGAGTTTGAGCCTTATTTGTTTTCTTGAGCTATTTTGTATACCGTACATTCCATGTACTGAAGCCACTCGACATCATTTCATGAACCAGATACAGGAGATAGAGGACTTTAGCAGGCTCACCGTTGAGGTTTAGAGTTCCCGAGTTCCAGAGATTGGTGAGCCCTCCTTGCTATTCGGAGGAGCCTTTATTTTATTTCCTTTGTTGCTTCTACTTTCTTTAAGTTGGGTAGCCATGGCTTGTCATGGCACCATCTAGACGTTTAGAGTGGAAGCTTCGTAGACTTTGAGTAGAGCATTGTGGAGTATTTCATTTTTCTAAACTTGATTTATTTCCTTGAGACTATTTTATGATTTCTTTACCTTTCCCTTAATGTTTTGTTTACATGAGTATTCTTCCGCCGTTGAATAAGATGTGATGATTAGGCAAAGTGGTTCCCTTCAGGATTAGCAATAGTCTTAGAATGTCGGTCACGCCTAGGGTACCCTCCTGGGGCATGACATAATTCATTATAGCAAAATATCCGATATAATGCCTAAATAAATGCAACTCTGTCTGTGTTTGAAAATAATGTATACTGTAACTTGGGAGTTTCTCTAACCGACAACCATTACTATGAGCCTCGTGATGATACAACGTCTTGCCCACGTTGCTAGAGCCATCCCATACTTTACCGGGGTAAGGGATAAAGTGCTGGGGATCCATATAAACTCGGTCATCTTAGTGGCATATGAGGAGTTGTACATCTGGTACAATCCTATCCTACGTTGCCTATGTAGTTTATGGGGTTAAAGTTATCTGAACTCGTACCCACATCGATACTCAATACTACTCCCGAAACATGTATTGTGCTTAATAACTGTAAAAATGTCCCACATTTGGGGGAAAATTGAAAATTTGCTGCTTGGAGCCTTGGGTCAAGATATTTTCTTTAAAGTGACATTTCTATCTCAAAACTGATAATACTTTCTGAAAACTGGTAATGCTTTCTTCAAAGAAAGAAAGTAGTCATGTGCTTACTGATAAAATAATGCATTTAAAAGTGTCAAGTTTTTTGAAACTCTGAAATTTATACATAATAAATAGTAATGCAAAATACCTTAACTGACTGGACTGCTTTTTCAAAACTGACATGCTATGCTCAAAAGATAGTGTAGTAAATAGACTACTTATATAACTCATGCTAAGGTACTTCTTTAATCAACTCATACTTTAAACCGAATGACTTTTCATGAATTCCATAGAGTCATAATCATAAGAACATAATGTCTTATCATTCAAATCTTAACTTGATAATAGAGTAATAGTAAAACGTAATAGGGAAAATAATTCTCGAACTAGTTAAGATTCTTGTAACTGTAGCAGTATTTCAAGAATTTAAAGGGATGTACTCAACACTGAAGTTCTTAGCATGATAATGATAAAATAATATTGATTTTATGATAAGGTTCTAGAATTTCTCCATAAAATCATAGGATTGAAACTTGACTCTTGACTAGAATTTTGATAAGGAATATAGATTAGGCACGAAAATAGGATTTTAGGTAACCTTACATACTTGGAATGGAAATTGAAGAATCAAATAATGAACATTAGCCTTGAATCTCTTAAACTCTATCCTCCTCTTTTCTTCTTAGGTCTAGTTCTTAAGATGAATAGCGTAAATGATTGAAATTCACGTTTAGGAATTGATATAAGGGTGAAAGCAACCTCAAAACGACATGGTTTAAGTCTAGGATGGGTGGAGAAAAAACTAGAATGTTCTTACTTTTAAAACTAAACATCAAGTACCATAATGGGGTAAGTCTGCAATGCGGGACTTGTCGTGCTTCAGTTTATTTTTTTGACTAAAAACTTAAAACGCGTTCAAAAACTATTTTTTTAATAAAAATACACATAAATTACATTTGTCAAATGCGTTTTATGTGTAATTTTTTGTAGATTATTTTTCGATTGATTTTTTGATTTTGTAGAAAATAATAGGACCAAAATTAAGTGCAAGTCTGCGACAAGTCCACGACTCGGACATGTCGTGCACTATTCTGGAGTTGCGTTTTTGCCTCAAAAATTATCTTTGGATCCGGTTGCTCTAAAAATCAACCAAGATAATATTTCCACATAATTTTTCGCACTAATCGCATTTCCAGCCTCAAATTTGTTAAAAGAGTTTAGGAAGATACATTATTCGAGCAATCTTTTATTTTAGTAATTTCTAGGGTGTTACACATTTTTTCCTCCTAATTCAATACCATCATTGACTTACACATATGTGCACCTGTATGCAATAGGCTCCCCTGTTTCCTGTCATGTCATGTTACTGTTATTTAAGCTCTTCTTTGTTCCTTAATGTCTTGATTTATATGTTCCACATGTAACTTCAATGACTGTTTAATATTGCTCCTTTATTGTTTCGGTTCCTTACTTTACGTTTGAAATCTAGATGGGCTTCTCAGTTGGTTCTTCCGTTCTTTATGTGCTTAATGTAGTCTCCCTTAGGTTGTTTGAGTGTCTCTTTCATACTGGTTTGTGCTTCGTCTTCACTGTTAGTTCGTCTTTGTTGTATTTTCGTCTCCTCCTTTCCATAGCTTTGAAATACTCCTCACTAGGACACAATCTATTTTGCTTTTATTGCTTCACTCTATTTCTTGCCTTTTATATATTCCAAACTGTTATTCTACAGGAAGAAAAGTTGCATACTTTTGACTTTGTGCTTGGATGCTCCAAAACTTTTGTACATATAACATTTGCAGAATCTTCTTGCTCGTGCTGATAAGGTACTCACATCTTATGCTCCACATATATTCTATAAATATACTTTCTATGTCATAATTCTCTTACTTTGCCTACATAGATAATAGAAAATCCGTAGGAAACAATTGCATTTTGCACTCTCAACATCAATATCAAACTTCAAAAAGTTTATGCACAACTACAATGTTAATATTTGTCTCCTACGTGACATTTCAACAAAACAGTTTATATTAATATTTAAACTAATAATGCCTTTTTTGTTTACATTTCAAGAAAACACCGTGCTCGTGCCTTGCGCAGGCACCATCCTCCTAGTATTAATATAATTACGAGACTTTTTTTCATCATCCTTTTTTTCTATTTCAATCTTTTTTATATTGTAAGCGCGAGATTTATCTTTTTCTTTTTTTTTCGTTTCAAGCCTTTTATATTGTAATTAGGAGTTAGAAAATGGTCCCTTTCCTTTTATTATTTTTTATTACTACAGTAAAAGTATATTCCCTGCGTTAAAAAGTTTTTATGAAAAATTTACATAGAAGATATAAAATAATACTAATACTTCCTCCGTATCATTTTATATGAGTTAATTTGACTTGATACGACGTTTAAAAAGAAAAGAAAAACTTTTAAAATATGTCTTCTAAAATACTCACTCCATTCCATTTTAGTTATCATGCTACATTTTTTGAAAGTCAATTTGACTAATTTTTAAAGTTAAATTAGATCAAATTAATTTGATATTTTAAAATAAAATTTTAGATTAAAAAACTATAAGAAAAGTATTATTGATTGCAACTTTTTTCATATCAATATGATCAAAAAAATCTATTTAAAAAATTGTTAGTTAATGTTTGCATGGGTTGATTTTAAAAATGAATTATGACAAGTAAAAAAGTATATCTTACAATATTAGTCAAAATTTACACAAGTCAACTTTAAAAATGAAAACTATGATAACTAAATTTAGACAAAAGGAGCTAGTGATTAGATATTTGTATGACTATAGATAATTACATTAGAATAAAATAAATATTTTAATGTTAAATTATTAAAAAATATAAAATATGTTTTATTTTTCTTTTGGGAATCGAGTGAATGAGATAAATAAGGAGAGAGTAGTGATATTGTATTGATCACATTCATCACATGAAAGAAAGTTCTTGACATACTGATATAAATGAAAATTTTAAGAAAACTTAAACAGAAAATATACAATATACGTCTTCTTCGATATCTCCGGCCCGGTGAGTTCGTCTGCTTCTCAGATTATTGCTTTTTTGTTCTTAATTCTCAAGAGCGAACGATTTTCTGTTGTCCAAGCTAAAGACTCATGCTTACTAGGATAGTTGTTTAGTGGGAATTGAGTTTTGATTATATGGAGAATGTTGGTAAGCAGGAATTGTGTCCTTGTAAAAAGAGGGACAAGTATGCTAGGATTCTTAAAGCATTGGAAAAATGTGCTTTTGTGGATGAAGATTATGTGAAGTATTTATTATTTATGAAGGATGGTGGAGTTGGCTATGGTGGTGATAACCCTAGTTGTACTTGTAATGATGTTGAAAATGACCCGCATTATATGAATTTCTTGGCTAATACTAAGCCACATGGAACATCATATGTTTCTAAATTTGTTGATAAGAATGGGTTTCCTGTGTTCATCAAGTATGAGGAGGATGAGGAGTTGGAGATTCATGGAGTTGGAAAAAGTCAGGATGATGTTAGGGGTAAATACAAAATAGGGGAGAGCCCAAAAGGTCTAAAGGATGATGCCAGAGAGACTAGGGAGTTGGAGATTCATGGAGGTGAAAAGGGTCAGGATAGTGTTAGGGAAAAACACAAATTGGGGGAGAGTTCAAAAGGTCTAAAGGCTAATGCGAGAGAGAGAAGGGAGTTGGGGATTCATGGAGTTGTAAAGGGTCAGGATAGTGTTCGGGAAAAATACCAATTGGGGGAGAGTTCAAAAGGTCTGAAGGTTAATGTGAGAGAGAATTGGATGAAAGATGGGATTTTAAGTAAGAAGCAAAGAAATGAGGATAGGGATTTAGACAACATGGAACAAAGAATTGATGTGAAGATTGTATCTGGTAAGGAGCAGAAGATGAAAGATGGGATTTTGAGTAAGAAGCGACGAAAGGAGGATCGAGATTTAGATAGAAGGAAGCACCAAAGTGATGTGAACATTGTACCTAGAAAGGAGCACCAGATGAAAGATTGTATTTTGAGTAAGAAGCGAGGAAACGAGGATAGGGACTTAGTTAACAGGAATCACAGAATTGATGTGAAGGTTTTACATGGTAAGAAGCAGATGATGAATGATGGGATTTTGAGTAAGAAGCGAGAAAACGAGGATAAGGATTTAGTTAACAGGAAGCACATAATTGATGTGAACATTATACCTGGTAAGGACCAGAAGATTCAGAATGATAGCAAATTCATGGACGCAGAAGTAAAAATTGAACCTGAAGAAGATTCTGATTGTAAGTTATTTGATTCCTGCGTAAGATCTTGTGTACAAAGATATCATTGTCTCAAATCTTCATTTGGAAATAATTGTAATTTTGTTTATGAAGCTTTCAAGGAGGCAATATCCCAAAGTGAAGTAGAAATCCTCGAGAATGTAGGTGCAGAGGGAGGCAGGGGCAGTAGCTCTAACCCCTTTGTACCTTCGGTGGAACATTGCCTGAATGTATGATTTCAATTCTTCTGTTACTTCCACTGGTTCTTTTGGTCCATCTTCTTCCTTTATTTTACGTTACCTCTTAGTTTGGTTCACCATGATAATTCTTGTAACTATTGGCTGCTACTTTGTGTATCAAGCTGGACGCAACAATCATAGATTCTAGGTACAGGAAGGAGGTTTTGAATTTATTGATGAGGCCCTACAATGATGAGGAGTATAAGAAGCTTTGGAAAGACATTAAGAGGCAATTACCATCTAGCTCAACCAATGGACGTGGGAAATCCTTTCTATCACTCCATAAAGGTAGGCTAATAGCCTACGGTTTGTTTTCCAGCATTGTGGTATCTCTTTTCATTTTGAATGTTTCTCTTGTGTTTTGAATTTTTCTCAGGCGATACCTTCATTTCAAATTTATGTTGCCACTTTTAAGATAGTATCCAATTTCATAGAAATCCTGCTCTCATTTAGACAACTTAATAATAGTTTCGTGTGTTTTTCTTTCTCCAAAAAATGAGCTGAACTTGCTAGCAAATCTTTACTGATCTGATTGATAAAATTTTCACCTTTTTTAATCTCACTTTCATGTTGCTCGTAGTAGAGTATGTTCTGCTTTTGTTTTCTCCACGCGTTTATAATTTTATTTTCACTAGGGGTGGAAGAGTAGAGGATTTTTTAGTCAATTAAAAAGGAAACATTCAGATCTTTCTTTTTTAAAAGTAAACATTGATCATTGATTCCCTTTTCAATTGACTAAAAATTTTATATGAACAAGGCATGACCAATGTAACTTTTGCTACACTATAATATTTACTCAGAGAAGTGCCAGTGGAAACACTAGTCATGTGAAGCAAGTGGCCTCATAAAAAAGAAGAAGTCATGTAAGGCAAGTGGACAAGTTGTGACTCCAAGAAAGGGCACAAAGAAAACATTTCTAGGAAGGAATTACTGCTTTCGAAGTCTGAAAGGCACACTGAGAAACAAAAGACTTAACTTGCCAAATATGCTGAAGGTCATCGACTCATCAATAATCAAAACAGGGGCTCATTGAAATCAATGTTGTCAAAAGGCTCATTTAAGGCGCATAAGGCCTAAAGCACAGAGAAGCTCATGGAGGGTGATTCTCCTCACTTAGCTGCGTTTCAGTGTAGGCAGCAAATTATTTGCACTGATAGCGTTACATCCACATCTTGGGTACGTTAGCATTACTAAATTGACATCCTAGAACCAAGCTACATGCTTTTTGATGCACGATGATTTCACAATATAGAGATAGTAAAGAAATTATAATTTAAATTAGGTGTTCAGCTTGTAGTGGCGTTTAAAATATACTTGTTTTCAATGGCCTTTTAAGTGACTTGAGTAAGTTTTCTGGTGCGCTTTTGGAGTTAATTGTATGAGTTATGCAAGAGAAGGAACTGCCATTTGCAGGTTCTATTTGTTTCACTTGGCTTCTCGGTTTAAGTGATTAGAAAGAAAAAGGAAATAAGAGTTGTGCATACCTAATTGACATTCTTTACAAAGGGCAATCAATAACGATATATCATACTAGAAATCTCCTGAGTGCTCTAGAAATGTAGAAAAAAAGAAAAAGGTCTCCTGAAGTGTACACAAATTGGTTGTCTCTTTCATATGTGCTCATCATTCCTATAAAAAAAGATATATGCTTTCATGATGTTTGATATGAAGGCATGTTTTGGAAACTCTAAAAGTTGCTTGCTACACTATGACCAGAAAAAGACATTTCACAGAGAAGGAGATATTTTGAACTTTAGGTGAACCTAGCCCCAGGAGTAGCAGCCCTTGTGCACGAAGTGCAGAAATTGTGAGAAAGCTACTGTAGCATGGGATAATCCGATTATGTTGACAACTCAAGGCACTATAGTCGCACAAGTTTTTCACATAGGAAAGTTGTTTTCCTACTGTTCAGGTTCAAATATCAAAATTAACGTACATTTGCTGGGGAAGGAGAGACTTGAACTTTGGTGGACTTAACCCAGTAGGTGTCAGTCCTAGTGTATGAAGTGCAGAATCTGAGAAATCAAATGTACTATGGAATAATCTGAGAAGAATAACAATTTAGAGCACTATTGATTCTGTTTGAATAGGAATAGGAATTAAAATAATATAAACAATCCTACTTAGAATAGGAATATTATATAGAATCTTACTTGAAAAAAGATTGTATTGTAGTGTCCTAGTTGGAAAAGGAGTCTAATGTAGTATCTATAAATAGGAACTCAATTTAATAATGTAGATACAACAATTCATTAATATTCTTCCCTAATATTTCTCACATGGTATTAGAGCTTCTACGATCTTGGTAGAAAATCAAGAGCTTCTGTTGCTAGCGGGCAGCTATGACCCATATATGCCGCCCGCCTGGACAATGATTATGTCAGTGAAATTTGGGTCACCGTGTGTCTTTTTGGTTACCATTTTCTCATATGTAATTTGCATAGCAGCATGCATCTTTCTAGTGACTACTTTCTTATATTCAATTTATGAAGCACCATCCTTCCGGTGATTACTTTTTTATGTTTTAATTTATGTAGCACCGTGACTATTTTTTCAAATCTAATTTGCGTAGGTCGTGCCATCATCCCGACCTTACCTATATAATTCTCTCTTTGCAGGGTCATGTCATCATTCCGACCCTACCCATATAATTCTCTTTCTCAATAGGTTTGTGTCATCATTTCGACCCTATTCATATAATTTTATTTCTCAATTTATGACCACTTTCAGCCATCAAATCTAATAATTTGGCTCATGAGCAAGTTCTAACCAGTTTTAAAGTGACTTTCTTGGAGCAATTTCAAGATCCATATATTTTATATCAAATTTCGAGCACTTTCTGTTTCAGATTTACTTTTGTCACAAAAAAAAAAAAGAAGAAGAAAAATGAACATTAAGAATGTTTTTTCTCTACGGTGATCTCGAGGAAGAATTTTATATGGATTAACCACCTGATTTTGTTGCTAAGGGGGACAAGAGCTTTGTGTATTGATTGTGTAAGTCGCTCTATACTATGAAACAGTCCTCTGAGCTTGGTTTGGGAAGTTCAACACTGGAATTCAAGAATTTATCACTCTGTGTTTTATCGACATTACGCATCAAATCCAGTACTTCATGGGAAGATCAAGCACATTGAGATTGATTGACTATGCATCAAATCTAGTATTTCATGGGAAGACTAAACGCACGGATTGATAGTCAATTTTGTGAAGTTGAGTGAACAACTTGCAAATATCTCACCAAGCTCTTCATCGGTCCTCGTATTAAGTAATATTTATAAGAAGTTAGGTACATATGACTTGTATGCACCAACTTGAGGATGGGAGTGGGGTGGGGGGTTTTGAAATAGGAACAGGAATACAACATTAACAACAACATACCTAGTGGAATTCCATAAGTGGGGTCTGGGGAGGGTAAAATGTACGCAGACCTTACCACTACCTAATAGAGGTAAAGAGGTTGTTTCCCGGAAACCCTCGTCACAAAAACCCATAAGCAGATATAGAATAGGAATAGGAATAAGAATAATATATACAATCCTACTAAGAATAGGAATAGTATATAGAATCCTACTTGAAAAAGGATTGTATTGTAGTGTGCTAGTTGGAAAATGAGTCTAATGCAGGATCTATAAATAGGATCTCGATTTAATAATGTAGATACAACAATTCAATAATATTCTTCCCCGATATTTCTCACAGTTTCACACGATTTTCACTGTGCAAATTCAAAAATAAAAATTAACATACTCAACCAACTGTTATAATAGAAAGAAAAAAATCATCTAATTCTTGTCCACTACTAGAATCCTGTGAATATTCTAGCATATATGTTAATATTGTAGGTAGCGTGATTTACTCCTATTGTAATTGCGTATTAATTTCCTTCCCTTTTAAGACATTAAAACTTAGCTATATAAACCCCAACAGCTTAAGGGAATAATGTAGCCGAGTTCTCCCTTATTTTTTCTTTCCATTTCACATGATGTCAAATCTTGGTTAAGGCCACCAACATTGGAAGTTCCGAACACGTTTTCTCCCCCACCCTATTTATCGTGGCTGCCTGAACAGATCTCTAATTTTGGAGGTGTTGTGATCAGACGAAACCACCACGAGATTCGGACCACACCGTGAGCAACACCCTGTCAGCTCTGCCACCATCGGCCAGTCCATGCACTCTCATGTGCTGTTCAGAGCTGTCAGATTCTAGCTACTGTTGTCTCAAGCGCTAGAGCGTGAGCCATGTTCCGATCAGTTTGTTGGCAAGATTCTTTTTCCAGCAGGATCGCCATCAATTCTGAGCTGATCAACACTGGTTTGCAGTTGAACCCGGGCGTTCCCGGTGCATTGCATGGTGATAACGACCTCATTTCTATCTAGGTTTTCCAGATTTTGGCAACTGTTTTGCTTCCAGATTCTGACGATTGCAGAATTTCCAGATTTGAGTAACATCTACATTATTTCCCTCAGTTCAGACATTTTTACTTCTTAATTCCTTAAAAAAAAAAAAAAAGAGGGAGGGAGACCTTTCTTTCCGGTGGGTCACTCGGAATCTTCCAGCCCCCGCCACCCCTATCATCCCCTCAGCTTCTCCTTACGAGATAGCTTTCTTTCCTTTACACCCCTAAAAATCTCTAATGGAAAATTGTATTTATTTTGCTGTTGGTTTCAAGTCTTTCGACATTGAAAGAATTTCGAGTACTCATGGGTGCTGGTACGAATGGACGGAAAGAAGCAGGAATGCAATTACAAGGACAAGATTTAGCAAAGAAGCCATGGAGTGGATAGTTAAGGTCTTGAAGGAGGCTTCCCAGACATATGGTAACTCAGTACGCAGGTGGAGCAAGACTAATGACATCGCGGAGGTCTATTGTGCACGTAATTACAACAAATATGGGAGGTACATCAGCCTGAAAAGTGTGAGGGGATGACGAAGAGCAGTTCTAATAATCCTAGAACTAACATTCAATGCAGGGTGGGTTGACATTGCAGAGAAGGTGGCCAGGTTCTTAAGCCTCCACAAAGTGGCTAAGATCACAGAGATGTTGAAACCCAGTGTTGAAGAAGTATCCTATGCTGAGGCGATAAGGCCATCGAAGTGGGAGAACAAAATAGGAAGAGGAAACAAAATAGAAGCATCGATAAAGAAGGAAGGAATCATCAGAATAAAGAACCCCTGTGTGAATACAATGAAGTTCTCAAGAGAAGCCTTGTGGGGAAGTTTAATGCAGAGGCGACTCTGTCAGAAGTCGGAAGATGGTCCCTAAGCGCATGGAAATATCCGTATGGTCTGAGTGTTTACGAAATGGGGAATAATAATTTTATGTTCGAGTGCAGCTCCAGGAATCAAGCTGAACAGATCATGGAAGGAATCTGGGAATGAAAAAAGATCCCTGTCTCTCTTATTTGGTGGAATCCGTTGGCCACCACTATAGAAGGTTTGAAGGGAATTGAGTCCACCTGGGTGAGAATTATAGGCCTGCCTTTGCATCTCTGGTCTCACACCACATTCAAAAGCATTGGTGACTGATGCGGAGGGTGGCAAGAAACAGAGGAGGAAACCACCCTTCGCAATCATCTCAAGTGGGCAAGGATTAGGGTGCAGGGTGACGGCAACACTATTCCGAGGGAGATTAGCGTCGAAAATGGGGGATTTATTTTCAAGATGCAGTTGTGGGTCGAGTAGCCGGCAAGAACTATGGTCGGAGAAGGAGAAAGTAGCAGTACTTTTACCCAAAAGTTTTTTGAAAATTGTCTGATGGTCAAAGGGGTACACACTGACAAGTTACAGATGACAAGGACTTCTCATAGTTCACATGGGAACCCATGTGATC
>JAPFFP010000080.1:16405537-16424980 GCA_026153255.1 Solanum medicagineum
GGCAACCTCACCGCGGAGGTTGAACCGCGACAGCTGCTTAATATATTATCAGGCTCCACTACCTAACAAGAGTCCTTGGTTGCTGGGGGTTCCTTTTCCTCAACCACTTGGGGAAAAGAAAAAGGAGGGGGTATTGAAGCAATATGCGTACGCTTGGCTGTCAAAAGTACAAAGATGATAGCTATGGAAAGCATTAAAAAACTTAAGTGAGGGGGGTGGTGGTGGTGGTAAAAGTTTCATTTACTTTTAAGTCACTATAACAGTTTTCTTGCTCTTCTCACACAACAGACTTTGTGAAACAACAAATGTCTAATCCTAAGAGACCTATACCTAAGTAATTAACTAAAAGCCTAAAAAAAATTTAAAAAAAGAAGAAAGAAAAAAAGAAGAATTCTTCTGCACTAGCAGAACAGTAAATAAACTAATGACACAACCTCATTTACAATGGTGAGGCTCCTCTAATCATATCACTCGGGCTATCAATAGGGAGATGAACCTGCAGACCTACTCCTATTTATCAGCCGCATGGGTTTAATAAGCTCATCGAGATCATCCAGTTCCATCTCCGCAGGACCACTCTTGCAAAGTGGCTTTTCCTCACTTCTCTGGTCAATAGTCTGTTCCTCTTCGTCACTACCATCTAGGCTAATAAAATCAACAAACTTCCCTTCAAGGAATATGTCATTAATCCCCCTGTCAGAAGGTTTTTCCAATCCAGCTGCTATGTGCTCAGTAACATCAATGTGAGAGCCAAAGTAACGACCTCGACCATTCTTTACCCCGCCCGAAGCTTTCCTTTTCGCTCCCTTCCTCCTGTTTTTTGGATGGTGAAGCTTGCATTTTGAACCTTGGGAACAGTTGCCAGTTGCTTCAAAAACAGGGCAGACATAGGTGTGTTTCTTCTGACACTGCATGTTTAGAAATATGATCCATTTCACAAGTTTCAAGATTAGTGTGTTGTGTGTTTGTGATGATCTACATCTATCGTATATGGAACATATAGAATTAACACAGACATAGTTGCATTCCGACAAAGAAGTGGACATAATAAGTCAAAATATTTGGCAAAATCACCAGCCCAAAATATAGCCATTTCAAGGAAGTCATTTCAAAAACAAAAAATGACAAGCAAGAAGAGGTAAGGGTCCCCACTACTTCACTCAGGGGGGTTGTGGAGACTAGCCTCATCAGGTTCTAACAAGTTCGGCTTAGGGACAAGCTTGTACAAGAATCAACCAAACATAAAACTGGGCGAACAAACGTAACTTAAGAAGACCACCTTTGCTGATCATCCAAACACTTCCTTCACTAAAAATTATTTCTACTTGGCACCATCTGGCATAAATTAGCGGTGAGCTATTAAAAGGCTTATCTAAGTGGAGTTTCGATCCTTTGAGTATCATGTAGTTGGTATTGGTTAATCTGGAAGCACAAAGCAAACAAATAATACCTCATTGCCATCAGCACAATAGCCCCTGAGAAAACCTTCACAGATACAAGCATTTGGATTCACATTTACGTGTCTATATGGACAATTCTCATTGGAGCATATTCCTGCGAAAGAGATTCAACTTAGCGCTCTAACATTTCTCTTGGTCAAATTAAATCAAAATATACTGGTGGTGACATAATAACACCCACCTTGCAGAAAATAGGAGCAGTCTTGCATTCTTTCAGGGATAACCTAATACATAAGGTGAAAACAAGTAAAAAGGCAAAAACTAATCTTGCTGCAGCCACATCAATTATACGTTTTAAGAAGTAACATACCTCGTGAGTCAATTTACAGTTAGTCTCAGAGCAAGAACCATTCAGAAATTTAGTACAGACGGCGATTTTAGATGGGTCATGAATGTAAGGACATTTTCCATTGTCCTTGTTACACTTGCCAAACCTTGTAAAAAACTGGCAATACTGTTTCTTTCTTGCCAACCGAATTCTAGCAGTGTGCAAACTCCAGCGTACTTTCTCACTTGCTAAGATGCGTACTCGTCTCTTTGGATTTCTAACCAGCTTATTACCAGTGCCGACCCGTACATACCTACAAGCAGTTACAAGCTTTTATATTTTCAAGGCAAAGTTTTATCCACAGGAATTATTTATATTTATCTTATTTCATCTCTTGGAAGTAATTTTTTATATAATTCCTTCATATTGGCCACCTCTTTCGAGTACCTACTATTATGAAATCTAATAGAAAAGATTGTGATATAAGCAACACCACAAGTAATAAGAACTATGAACAGCTCATACTTCCTGAAAACTAAGAGATCTCAAGAAAAAAGTTACGTAAATCAATATCACAGTACGCAACAACCCAATACTGACTCAACGCCTGATGATTAACCAGCACTAGGCACAACATTGATAATGAACTGAAAACAAAAGTATTATACGTACTCATCATTCCCAATCAATAATCTTTTTGGGATGTAAGATTTCTTTGCCTCTGGAACTGACACCGATGGTTCCTCATCTGTCCATAAAACAAGGAGAATTACAGAGTCAAGCAGCAAATAATGTTAAGTGACAGTTGCTGGAAATAAATCCAGAACGTCACTGCCACTCTTAGAAATTAAAGAAAAAGAAACTGATCCCCACTTCTACAAGAATAAAAAAGAACAAGACAAAGTATGTTTGAGCTCAAAGTCTGTATTTCAAAGAATGATTGATCAAGATAAAGATGAAAAGTACTAACCCAGACTCCAAAACCAAAACCCCAACCCCCCAAAAAGAAAAAAAAAATTAAAGGGAAAATGTCGATTCAAAATAGACAGCAAGGGCATTAAGAAACAGCTTCTGCCGTTCTTCTTCCCTCAAGTGAAAAGCGGTAAGAACCAATTTGTAACTTAGGTTCCAATAGACATGCAAAACTTATACAATAAACTTCTCATAAACTTTACATTTTATTTTAATAAAGGAGCTTCTCAAAATGTTGACTTCCATGCAGAGGCGGATACAGGATTTAAAGATTACGAATGCCATCTCACTTTTAAAAGACGTATTGACTAGATTGATCAAATTTTTAACCTATTTTTGACCTTGTAAGTTGCAGCTTGAGACTTCCATTCGGTTATTCATCTTTTTAGTTTATAAAGAAAATGAATAAAAAATAAATATAAAATATGACAACTTGGGGCAAAGAAAAAAACTTATAGTAATATCCTCTATAATTGCACTCGATGAGTATTCATATTCTAAATACACTTAATGATGAAGTAATTATTTCTACTTATTAATGCTTCGCGCTCTATATAACACACTAAATATAAAGTGGCCTAAATTTTTTTACATACATAATTTTATTTAAACTTAGATGAAATAAGTATTTACATTTATTAATACTTCACCCTCTATATAACATATTCTAAATACACTCAATTAAATCATGTTAAAATATTGACTCACAACAATAAAAATCTAAAAAGACCAGCGAAATCTTATAAATATAGCTTCCATGTCGTCCTTTAATGCAACATGCATTTTATTTTGTCAAGTTGAATGCTTGATAAAATTTGAATTATCATAATCTAAATTATTTCTTTTTTCATATGCATCCAAATGATTTACATAATAAAACAAAGAGTAAGAGGAACTCCACATCAATTTCCTAAAGTTTTCACAAAAAAACAAAGAAAATTTTGAAGGAGAAGCTCTAAAACAAACTTTAATCATTAGTGTGAATATAAATAATTTCATTAAGTGGTAAGAGGAGAATTATAAATTAAAGTTGTTCTACTTATAGAAAAGTAATATTTTTTAGGATGGTCTAAAAAAGAAAAATGTCATATAAATTAAGATAGGAAAGCAATATGTTATGTTTAAAATAATAAGAATGATAATGATAATGATTATTAATAATTAAAAAGAAGTTGGCAAAATTCAAATTGAGCAAGTTTCAGAACATTGATATAAGATATTTAAAGTACTAAAAACCATGAATTGCCCATGGCCTAGTGGATAAGTTTTTTTTTCTAATCCTAATGTTGATGGTTGCGTGTTCGAATCCATGTAGTGAATCTGTTGGTTTGCAAAAGGGAAAAATGCTATTGCTATGGATATAATAAAAATGTGTCTATGTAGAGTCGAACCCATTTCCTTGAGGACAAAAATTCCACCTTCCACCACCCGCTCTACGCTTATATTTAACATTCTAAGTGGCATGTTTAATATTTCTATGCTTTCTGATACATATATACATATATAGACAAACTTTTGACCGAGGTAACCGGGTGTCGTGGCACCCCCACTGCTATACATCGATCCCCCCCTGCTTCCATGACCATAGTAGATAAAAGACCTGAAAGACTTGGTTTTATCAAAGAGCTAGCACCCCTTCCCGCACCTCCACCAAAAGAGGAGTGCCCACTCCATCCAAAAAAGCAGTCAATTCAGAGAATTTTTTTTTCATTGAAAAAATATGAGCATTGATAAAAAAAAATATCATTGAGTCAATGTTGCGAAAGGCGATCACCTTGTCGCCAATGGCGAGAGGCGAGGAGAGGCAACCCTCGATCGCCTTTTAGCTTTGTGGTGAGACATTCTTGAAAAGGCAAGGCCATAGCGGCAATGGCAACAAAGGCGAGAGGCGACAAAGGCTAGAAAGACGTCGCCTTTTGTATTTTCTTAAGAAAGCAACAAATTTAGGTGTTTTAAAAGTTAAAAGGTAATTTTAGGATTTTCTTTCCAAATTTAGGGTGCACTCATGTCTTTATAACTTGAGTTATTATTGTCTGTCTTAAATTTGTTACTTTTATTGTATTTACATATTATCATTTGCTTTTCACTTTAGTCATTTCTCTTTCATATCTAGTATCTTCTATACGTTTGGGGCTGATATTTTTGAGATGAGGGTCTTCCGAAAACCTCTCTATCTCTATGAGATAGTAGTAAAGTTTGTGTCCACTTATGGGATTCCACTAGGTATCTTGTTGTTTCTTTGCAAATTTGCACTCTTATACTTAGACTGCGACTACAACCAAATGACCCAACTAGACTTCTCCAGCGACCCGCCAAACTTTCTTGGAGACTCCAAAGTCCAACCAATATGCATTTCTTCTTCTTTCAGATTTCATTTTCTTGTGTTTCTTTTATCCTTCTTCTTCGGACTTTAGAGTTACTTCTACCTCTGTTTTTTCTTGCTATTGACTTTGATTTTGTTTTATTCTCATTCAAGTTCTAGACTTTAGGTATCTACTCTCCATTTTCAGTTTTTTAATTGACATATTTGTTAATATGTTATTGAGACTGAGATTTTGATTATTTATATATGCAAATATTTTAATTTTTTCGTATTAATTAATGTCGTACTTCAAAAAGGCAAGCGCTTGGCCGCTTGCATTGACTTGAGGCGAGGCAAACCCTTGGCGCCTTTTTGCGGTCCAAAACACTGCATTGAGTGAATAACACATTTCCTCTATAAAAGAATTTTGCTATTTTTATAATAAGAAAAGAATCTTACTATTGAGATAGGTGTCCAAGTTGACATTATCAAAGCTCATAACTAATGTTTATAAAGCACATTAGTGCCCTTAAGAAAATTTGCACTATCCAAACTGGATTTGGTTTCAGAACTAACAGAGTCAAACACTTCAGACAAGGTTCTCTAGTAGCCAAAAACAAAATTAGGAGTCGTGACCAAGTAGATACATTTCAGCAACTTTAAGTTCAACAACTATCTCCGAAACATGAAACACTACTTTGTAGCAAGTACTTCTTTCAAACTTCATTGCAGGGGCATATTTGTAGCAGACTAAACGAAGAACTCCGCAGATTCTCTATATGGGTAGTGGCACCAAAGAAATTAGACTCTTATAGCAAAAGACAATGCAGTAAAGCTGGAGATTATCCACTTTATATCGAAATTCCGGCATATTGATTCATGAATCAAGTAACCAACATGATTTAGTTTCACTTTTGAAGGGCACAATGAACTAAAGGGCTTGAAAGAGATGCATGATGGAGGCTTTAAAAACTGAAAACCTGCAATCTTATGTACTCTAGTCTAGATATTGAGAAGCACGTGACTATGCCAACTGGCCTTAGTGCTATTAAGTTCTCAGAAAAGATGGTTTTAGGGATAAATGAGTCATGTTGATCAGTTTATGCATATCCATTGTTAAGCTCTCAATATTTATAAATCGAACCAGTAGTAATTTTCCAATCCAAAGAGGCTTAAGACAAAAACTCCCTTGTCTCCCTTCACATTCTATTAGAAATGGAAGTTTTAGTTATGCATTAACTGTTGCTATCAGTAAAGACTAGTTAAGAGGCTTTAGTATTCACCCCGGTGAAACTAACCATTTGGAAGTGTCACATATTATGTGCTCATGAAGGACAAGCAAAGCAACTAAAGGTGTTACAAATTGTTTTTGGAGCCGCTTCTGGGCTGATGCAACTTATCAACAGTTTGTTTTTCTGCTTTTTTGATTGGCTATTAAGAGCAGTTAGTTCCCTGTAGGGAATAAGCAGATATTGATCAACATATTTGGCTAAAAGGGGGAATACTTTTCCACTGCCTACGCTAGTTCGCCACAGTATAGTGACAGAATTGGACAGACTCAATTTTGCAGGGGTGATTCTAAAGCATAGGAGGAGACTATCTACATAAAAGTGCAATGACTTTCCATGGGAGGGAACACTTTGATTAACAATATACCATGATCCGACATTCCAAGTGTACAATGCAATGTAGCAACTCATAAGGTGTGAACGGATTTCAGGTGGCATGGGAATGATGAAAGAAGAAAGAATTCATATGGTCAAATGGACAAAAGAGCACCTAAAAATGCAGAGGTATGGGAGTGAAAAACGTGCTGCAACAACACCATACCCAGTGAAATCCCACAAAGTAGGGTCTGGGGATAGTGTATGCAAACCTTGCCACTACCTCGTGGAGATAATACACGGGAAAATATTCATTTTAAATAAACATGATGGCGAAGTGATTGATCAAGAAAGCTGCTTCGCATAGCAGCACAGCGCTTGTACTGCTCTGCGACCAACCAGACATTGTCTAGCCAGCTTCAATCCTCTCAATACTTCCTCAATAATATCCAATTCAGGCAAACCACGATTTAATCCTGCAAGCTGCTCTAGAATGCCGGCTGCACTGATAGGAACACCCCCTGTTTTTTTCATTTCTCATAAGTCACTGCTATTTCCATTAAATGGGCCAACCAACATATTCAATGGCAGCTGGATTCCGAGAATGATCAGGAAGACTTGTTTAAGAAGGTATCAAAAATATGTATGAAATGGAGGGATTTTGGTCCACCAATGGAGTAACTACTTCACATGGGATTGCACTTTGGAAATATAAACAGAAGCACTGAGACAAAGAAAGCTAACTCGGTTTTCTCTCTGTGAGGCAAGACAAATGGTGTGAGGTGGAGTCCCTAGCACTAAAGTTCAAAACCTACACATTATACAACTGGACTTTAGAGTGCAGACTGGACGATGGATGAAGAATTAATTTCAGAAGTACCCTCTCTTTCTGGAAAATCAGCACGGGTGCCATTCATGTGCAGGAACGAGGAAATGAAAGAACTGGAGACTAGGGATCTAAGGTTCAAATGAAGCAAAAATGGTGTGCTCTGAGTCAAGTCCTGTGAGATAGAGTGGAGATGGCCAACTACAGTGCAATGATCCACTAAGACCATGTGATCCAACCACCATGTGAAAAGAGAATCATTTGACACAGCCACAAAACATAGGAACTCAGGAAGGTACAAGAGTTCCCACAAAAATATGAATGGCTAGATTTCAGCTCTGTAAGCCAAAATAAAGTCCTGCTCATTGCTTCGACTATCACAAACAAAATCAAAGCATTCTCAAAATAATATTGCAGGTACAAAACACAATATGATAACTTAAAGGAACTTACATTCTCACAGTAACACTTTATAAGGCCAAAGTGGCAAATAAGCATCATCCTTGAAAACATCAAAAGAAAAAATATGCAATGGTGGAAGGAGAAAAAAAAGAATCAGCCAAAAAAGGAGCAAACCACCTGAAATTCTTTGCAGTGTCTTCCCAGAGGAGTCCATCTTATAACGCTCGCAACCAATGCGGAATATCCTTTCTCCTGTAAAAGTTAGAAGACCATCATAGTGCTCAATTAAAAAAGAGTACACCATTTGGAAAACGTACATAAAAAGGACATCACTTTTGTGGTAATTATTAAAAAGGACAAAGCTGATACATTGACATCCAATTACTTGGTACAAATTTTCGAGAAACTTAGAAAAGCATGAATATGCCACACCAGGGTAGAGAACTGGCCTACCTGGGAGCAGCTTTACACTATAAAACTTACGAGAAACATTGTTTCCATTCATTGAGTCAGCATTAGAACCATATTGTCCCCTTTTCCTTTTGTCAACAGCAGCAACTGCTAGTGCGGCTTCCTGCAAAAAGGCCTTAACTTTACAACTCAACTCCTACATCCACTCGCAAATTTTACAAGCCCAAAATAAACCCTAGTGCAGCTGGACAAACCTCAGCAGCCTTCTTTGACCTTTGCTCAATAGATTTTGACCACTTCAGACTAGAGCCAGAGACACTTAACACCTTAGATCTTCGTAAAGAGAGTCCATGAATTGACCTTGTGTAGATTGTCTCCCGCTTCTTTGAGAGCAGTAACTTCCGTCTAAAAGAAAATATACTTAAGTTACAATGTTTGACACCAAAAAGAAATGAATGGGACTGAAATGATTTCTCACCTGATAATAGAGGAATTGTAACTTGGAGGCGAACTCAGGAAACTCCTCCAGTAGCTAGATCTTTTCCATGGAAATAAGTAAGGCCAAAGTTTCTCATATTCTACGGTATCACCATATTTCCAGACCAATGAGAACTTTGACAATTTAGAGGTCTTGACTAAACCTGTAAAAGGTAATTAAGTAAAACCTTGTCTGATTAATGATGATATTGGCATTTACTTACAAAAATGGTGTTCTAGGCCAAAACAAGTATATAATGTCTGAATTAAAAAAATTAACCCATCGTGAAGTAATTTTGGTTTAATTAAACACTCTCTGAGAAAAATAGTACTGGGGGTCTAGCGGAAACAAGCCTCTCTGCCCCCCATAAAGGTAGGGGTAAGGCCTATGTACAACCTACCCTCCTCGGTCCCACTAGTGAGATTACAGTGGGTATGTTGCTATACTCTCTGACAAGAATAGGTAATGTTAATTCCAATCACCAGTTCCACCAAACCTAACCCTACAGGCTGTCAGGTCGTAGACAAAGCTATGCCAGGATTAAAATGCTTGATTTTGTAATATTGGAACTAATAAATCCTTTGAAGTGCATAAACTTTTTTTTGGACAAATGGTTGGTTCATTTCATTGAAAAAAGGGAATATACATATAACGGAAAACATATGTTTGGTTGAGGTTGGATAAATATCTGTTTACAGTTTACTTCAACATTTGAAGTAAATAAGAAAAAAGAAAGATGCATTAGGTATTTTCTCCAAGGATTTTGCTAATCCCAGTATTGACTTTCATGCCAAATCCGGCACAGGATATTCTCCAAGGAGAGCTAATCCCAGAATTGACTTTCATGCAAAATCCGGTGCAGGATAAACTATGGCATAAATAATTCTAATATTGCTTATACTGGAAATAGAAGTCCTACCAAACACGGGATAAAATGATTTGAATATTTTCAAGTACCCATATACAAACCCTAAATTGAAGACCATGTAGAACCTATGATTGTCATCTCATTGCAATTGACTCTTTCTTCATTATCTTGTGAAGTCCAATGTTTTGCAAACTAACGCAAAAAATAATGCTCCATGAAGCTACTAGGAATTACCACATTACCCTCCTTGTCACCCATGTCAAACAGCTACATACTCTCACGGGTCTCCCCACAGTATGCACAACAATACGTTTGAGCTCGAGGAACTAATAAAGTTTTCAGCTGTCTTTAGAAAACATCCCTGTAGAACCCTAGAGGCCTAGACTAGTGGAATATCTTTCACCAAGTAAAGCTGGTTTTTTTGTTTCAATGTGTAGCTAGAAATGCTGCAAACAGCCACTTTGAAGTAAAATAAAAAACAAGTCCTTGACAAAATAAATATATATACAAAAAAGCATGATATCAAATATTTCAAACTGACAAAACAGATCAATCAACTAGACTTTCAGCTATATAACTTCTTTATATCCACTTCACTCTATTTAGATCTATTTCAGTCTAATACAAAAACACCAACAAAACATTGATTGGATTCAAGCGAAGGTTGCTTGGACTCAATCATGGTTTGTTTAGTAACTTACTCTTTATCCCCGAATCCAATTCTCAATTCAAATTCTTTGAAAATCCAACCAATGCTAAATTAATATAATTGCCACACTGCATAGGCTTAATTATGATTTAAGCAACAAAAAGTCTAAAACATGAAAATTGAGTGGAAGCAAGCAGATGAAGCAGAAGTTGGATCATGCAAATGCCTATGGCGCCAAATATGATGAGTTGTAAAATATATCCTTACCAATCAGCCTTTTCGTACCTCTTTGGAAAGGAACTATATTCTTTGTCGTGGCAGCTCTTTGCTTCATATGATTATTGCTAGATGCGCGAATCAGTTGATTCTTTCTCCTCTTATAGTAGCCATCTGATAATGTCTCGGTCTTGTCTGAAGATGCAACTAACTGATTCAATCTTTGCTTCACATAAATTATATTCTTTCTGGAACTGCCTTCATCTAATGTATTCTGGCTTCCAGAATTGCTTCCCAACCCAATTTGACATTCAGGAACTGTAGAAGATGTTGAAGGATGCTCAGAAGGCTTCAGCGCCGAAATATTGTCAGTTATTTCCATAGGATCTGAGTTTGTAGCAATACTACCATTTCTAGGATGATCTACAACTGGTGAAGATGTAGACGTCAATGTAATGCAACTAAAAGATTCGCTTTGTGATGGGGTTTTGGGTCTCTCTGAAGGAGCATTTACTTCTGGAGTTCTCCTGCAACAGGGTGACCCAGTTATCTCAGTCCTATTCTCAGATTTTCTCTTCATGTCATTCACACCGGAAGAGTTCAACCGGTAAGCTGAAGAACTTGGAGCATGGTATCCTTTGGAAAGGGAACCAACAGGAGAAGAATTTCTGACAAGACTGTTACCCTTGCGAATGTAAGAGCTCACTTTTGCAATGTCCTTAGGTAAATGGCTTTGAGGAGGTAGGGAGTTCATCTGGGAACTTCGTGCAACAACAGAGGAAGAGCTATTACCAGTTCTATGCCATGTCAGTGGCTTCTTCGGAACGGGCACATTCCTTGGAGTGATAAAACTCGATGGGCGAACAGAGAAAACCCTAGATCCAGCAGGACTTTGCTGGTTTGCTCCCAGATTTGGTTTCCAACCCTGTGAACTCACATGCTTGGAGGACTTTGCTGTATTATGTGATGATGATGGCACAGTACTGACGTTAACCAGAGGATTGCCACCTTCTTTATGATCTGAACTTCTACCAAACTCAGAAGTACCTGGCGATGTTTTCACTGAAGAAGGAATATTGTCATAAGCTGTTATGTAATTTTCATCAACACTGGGGGCTCTTTCAATAACTATTTCACTAGACATTGATGACTTATCAATAGGTTCCTCAGAGACTAAGCTATTAGGTAAATCAGGAAACGACACCAGCGGCGACATATCAGGCGGAGATTCCATGCTTTTGACACTTACTTTGTTGGAAAATAAAGAGAGATTATCTGCCAATAAAGGTGTGCTATCCCTGTCAAGCACATAATTGGAGCTCTCGTGACCTTCCGAGGCCAACTTTTGATCTATTCCAAGAGAGGAACCTTTGTCATCACTTACTCTATAACCCATTCTTAGCATCTCAACGGATACAACTGAAGTTGTATTTTCTTGTCCCACTGCTCCCAGTTGAGAATTGTGAGCAATGACCTGCTGAACATCTGAAAAGTGATCCATCAAGCCATCTTCAAATGTCTCAGTCTGACATACATCCTTGGCAGTACTGTTGCTCGCAAGCATTATGAGTGATGGACAAACTAGTGGACTATCATCTACATTAGACATTGTATTTTGAGACCCTAACTCTGTCACAGAAACATCATAGTTCGTAGGAACTGTAATTGGCCTGCTAGAAGGTTCCTCATAGGTGGTAACACAGGGTACAGATTTAACCTTAGCTGGCGAAGGAACTTCCCTTTTCATGGGACTCTTGGTAGAACATGAATCGGAACCATCTTTAAAACAATCCTGAAGTGACAGCTCCATTTCTGAAGGCCTTCCATGTGAGTGATCCCCCTTAAGTGAGTCAGTCCCACTACCAGAAACTGTAACGTCCTCTTTTCCAGAGGCATGATCTTCTGTAAAACAACTGAAAGTTTTACCTTGGCCTAGCAAGGAAATAGCCTCATTTTCCTGTGTCTCACTCATCTTTGTAGTGGGAAAAACAGACTCGTCATCCATAATCTTCCTCTTCCTTGTGACCTTACATAAACAGTCATCATCCACAATAGTGCCAACATCATCTCCAACAGAAACCACTACATTGATAGTTGCTTTAGTATGTCTCATCTCAGGTGACAATGTGACTCCATCAACACATGATTCTAAACTACCGCCAAAAGTACCAGCCCTTGGATCACTATTACCCAAACTCTCTGCAGTTTGCAAGTCATTGACAACCACAATTCTCCCAGTCTCATCAGAATTAGAACTACTGTCATTTTCATTCAAAAAACTCTCGCGGAATCCTTTCTCAATATTAGTCAACAGCGGTACAATGCAGGGGTCACTGGATGGCTCCCCAGAACCTGCTTCAAAGGATCCTATAGCAGCAAAGCCATTCTTCTTTACATCAGAAAACCCCGACTCAGAATCAGCAGAGATATATGTATCTTCAATTGATGAAGATATTTCATCTTTGTGAAGTTTTCTCCCATCTCGGCTTGACAAGACAACACTTCTTTCTACACAAGCCATGGCCTCAACAGATTCTTTAATTGGACCATACTCAGACACTTGAAGCTCAACCGCAGAATGCCCTCCAACATGACCAGTATTATCTGCATCAAAACTAGTAGATTTGTTTTGTACTTCAATCATAGATGTCTCAGAATTCAACATGGAAGGGACAGTCTGAACTGATCTGCTGGTATAATCAGCAACATCATTAGTTTCAGAGTCCACGCTTGAAGAAACCAAGACTTCAGCTGGACTAGCTTTCTTCTCATCAGAATTAGACTGCTCTACAGACTCATCTTTACTAACAGCAGCCAGTTTAGAAGGTTTTTCTAGTTTGCTAACTCCTCCATCTGAAGGCAATTTCACATTGGTAGGGGTTATGACTTTCTTCTTAGTCACTTTCTTCTTCTTTTTAACTATGAATATAGGTATTCTAAACTTCCCAACATGACTGCCCTGATTCAAAACCTTGACCTCTGGAGATTCCTTCCTTTGTTTGTTTCCAGTTAAATCATTTGTCCCATTGGAACTCAGCAATGAAGTATTGTTAGATGCACTACTAACAACAGAAACTTTAGCTTCATCAGGCAGAAGTTTAGGCTCCTTATTCAAAGTACCGTTAGATGCGCGTCCAACAGAATCTGTAATTTTATCTGCCAAGTGTCTTGAATCCTTGTGAGAATCCAAAGTGCAATTAGACGAACTTCCAACTGCAGAAACCGTAATTTTATCTGCCAAACATTTGGACTCCTTGTTAGAACTGGATCGGCAACCAGAATAATTTGCTGAATCATTACCCTTTCCCAAATCGTCCCCAATTCTCTTCGTTGGAGAATCAGAGAAATTCACTTTTCTAATCTTCTTACATCTAGGTGTTTCACTTCTGTCTTCGTTGATGGCGGAGCTTGACGGAGTCATAATGGCCTTCGCCACAAGTGCATTAGATTTAAATGAAACATCAAGCTCCATCTGACTTCCATCTCTTTCCTCAACCCTTCTCTCCAGCCTCTCAAACACATCTTTCTGCTTTGCCCTTGGCCCACCAGAACACAAGTCATTGTCCTGATTTCTAGTCCTGTTGCTAGCTTTCCCACACTGTATCCTGAGTAATGCACTCTTCTTCTGCACTTGCTTCTTCTGCGGAGACCTATGAGTTTCCTCCTTGTCCACTCTTAACCTACTGCTAAACCTAGCATCACCGTAATCATTACCATCATCCAAAGACGACACTTGCCTAGAAGAACCAACCAAAACCTCATCAACATTACCACCATATTTCCACCTCTCAGTTCCATATCTATCATCACGCAGCTCATAATTACCCGGACTCAATCTTAAATCCCTCGATGCATTTACATCAATATCCATTCTACGCCTCTCAAGACGGTACCTTTCATCATTATCATAATTGCTATTCACATCTCTCCTAACCCAAAGAGGTTCTTGACTATCGTTTACAGAGGTAGCACGATTCTCTCTCAACCCATTTGGGATAAAATTATCCACGGTAAACCTCGGTGAAGGAGGAGGAGGGGGGTTACGGTAATGGTCATTATAAGGAAAATTTTGGGGATGGGGGTGAGGAGGCAGGTATGGAGGTTGATTTAGGATTAGATTGGAGGAAACCCTAGGGGGGGAGCGATTTGGGAGATAATCGTATCGACGGTCTTCTGAGAGGCGAGAAGGAAAGGAGAACTGGGATTTGTGGTGGAAGGGAGGGGATGGGGAAGGAGGAAGAGGAGGATGAGAGATGTGGCGCTGAGGTGGTGGTGGAGGGAGATTGGAGATAGGTGGTGGTGGTGGTGGTGGTGGACGTAGCTGCGGCGGCGGCGGCGGCGGCGGAGGAAGGTGGTGGAAGAAATTAGGGTTATGGGAAAAGTTCGGAGGGCGTTGAACATACCTGTTGTGATGCTGGTGATGGTGCTGATGGTGATGGTGATAGGGAGGAAGATCCATGGAGACCGCCGGACCAAACCGGAGAAGAACAAACCGGCGGCAATGATGGCGGCGACGGCGACAGCAGCCTTTGTTTGAATCTTTGTGAAAAAAAGAACCTTTGGTCGCATGAGAAGTTAAAACCACAAAAATTATTGAGTTTGACAATTTTAAAGTAGAGTCGCGTTGCCCAAAGTGGATATTCTTTTCTTTCCCGCCCAAGGGTGTAAGTGGGGTAGTTATAATTTTATGCGGATTGAAAATGAAAAAAGTCATCATGAGATTCGAAGCAAAATAATTAAAAAATTTTGTGAATTGAGCTCAGCCCGCTCTATTGCCAAACAAGCATATCGACAAGATCTCTTCTAAAATATAGGTATAAGAGAAAAAAGTTTGTCGTCGTATAAATTTCATTTTTCTCTTATACTATATTTTAGAAGAGATCTTGTCGACATGCTTGTTTGGCAATGGAGCGGGTACAGAGTGGGTTGAGGTCAATCCACAAAATATTTTAATCATTTTGCTTTGGCTCGCATGATGATTTTTTTCATTTTCAACCCGCATAAACCCGTCCTGTTTAAATTTTAAAGTTCTTTTATTTTGTAATTAAATTTAGATTTTTTTTGCTAATTAACATCTCAAAAACTAATTAACTATTTGAAGTTGACATTTTAACAATTGTTTCTTCATCTTTACTTAAAAGTTTTAAATTAAGATTTTAACAATTAGCAATTTATCGTACATATCTAGTTTAAATTTTAGAGAAAAAATAAAGTTAAAGTCAATGTTTAATATGAAAAGTTTATATATATATAATTCAATTTGGACCTGGGGCCCGTTTTATTTCTTAATAACGCAAATTAATCCAGGTTAAACCCATTACAATTTGTTGCCCTATCATCATAAGTCGGTTGTAAAGACTTAAATAAGCTAGTGGACAAAAGTAGTAACCTAGGGTTACTTTCCAAATCAAAACCCCTATTCCCTATCCCCTTCATCCGCCGCAAGACATGCTTCCTTGGAAGCCGGCTGTTCATTCCCTCTTTCTTGACTTGTGGGTGTCGAACTTCCTTCATGATGTGGCAAGCACCAAATGTTTCAGCTATCAAAGGTTTGGCGCTTTGCATCTCGTCTCTAACATCTTCATCTCTATCTTTGCTAACTTCACCTTGACTATTTCCAGGTGTGAGATCTGGTGGACTTATGAATTGAAAGAAAAGTGAGGACCTAACCATATCACTCCACAGAACACGTAGGTCTTTCAACTCTATTCTCAACTTAGCATTCCTCCTAATATCAGCCTTCTCATTTTGTCTCTGTCTTCGCTTTTTCAGAATAACCCACGGAGAAAAGGAGTTGCTCAAGAGGTGGATTTGGTGGTCTGATCTTGGTCGAAGTTGTTTATTTCCCCATCTGGTCATGGCTCTTCTCTTTTGCTGGTTTACAACTTTTTGAGAACTGAATAGCTTAGGAGTAGCTTTTTTTTGTATGAATATATTATGGGCGACTCTGTATATCTAATGTGCGTACTATGGCCTCTGAATTTGTGCAGTACTTGCATCTGATCTTTTACTGTTACTCCTAGATTTTATTCTGATAGAAGGAATTCTCTGTTTGTCTATGTTCAATATTTCCCTGGCTAGGCTAGGCAAAATATGTACATCTCTAAACATTTGCTTAACTTCTGATCGTACTGATGTATTAGCTATAAAATCTACTAGTTGATTACCTTCCCTAAGTATGTGTTTTATGTGTATGTTGCATGCTTCCGTTAACTTGAAGATATCCTCAACTATGTCAATGATTTCCCAAGGTACTTTCCACAGCTTAGTTAAAATGTTTGCTAAGCTTAAATAATCCACCTCCACTTCCACAAAATGAAAGCCCTGTGATAGGCAGTAGCCCAGCCCTTCCTTGACTGCCCTTGCCTGAAAAGTTTATATATTTGACTTTTACTAATTACAAAAATTTAATTTCTTCAAATTACTATTTGGTTTTTTAAACCCGCAACCTGCCCCACACCCGCATAGCTCTAAACCTGCCTCATACCCGCCCTGCCCGTTGCCATCCCTAGTTTCATTTCTTTGAGGATATATCTATTTTTCAAATGTATGTTATAATTGCGTGTAATCTTTATGTGTTCTTAATGAACACATCGGCCTATTGTCACGGACTTAGAACTTTCGCTAAGACCTCCGTGCGGCACTAGTCAATTTGCTCATGAATCTTTCACGATCTTGCAAATACTAATAAGCCTTTCACTATGATCGCTAAAGGAACGCTAGATAATTGAAGACAAGAGAGCTTTTGAAAGAAAGAAGACTTTTTGATTGCTAAGAGAGAATGCTTTACAAGGCATTGATTACTTTATGACTTGCTTGGTTGCAAATGAATGCCAAGGAGGGGTATTTATACTACTCCACCTCCTCAATGGACAACTAGGATTGATTTGATCTAACGACTACAATTGAGTCTTCTAGAAAGCTCCTACAAAAATATCTAAGATATTTATAAGTGCAAGACTTATCTACACATTTCTACAAGTCTCTGGAACCTTCCAGGCCTCTCTAGTCTATTCTTCAATCTTCTGCATTATTCTAGAGAATTCTAGAATCCTCCAGAGCACCATGACACGTTCCTGCGCATTTTGGAGCAGAATTCAGGCGGGACGTGTCATTCTGCCCCACCTGATGATGCGACGACCGTGGAGCATTGTTGCTGTTGCAAGAACTCCTGTACCTTGTCCCCGAATTGCCACAAGTCTTCATATCTTTCCCAAGTGGCCTCCTCCGATGACTGACTGTGATGACCCAAAATGGGCCATGAGTGGCACTCACACTTACCCTCCTAGGTGGGAGAACTAACATATAAATCCCAATCGATACTAACAATTCACTTATAAAATATAATAATAATCAAAAAGATTAATTCCATAAAGCAAAAATAACCCAAAATTATTAAGTTTATTACTTAATGTTCCCCAAAATCTAAAAATCATCACATCAGGACACTAATATCAAAATGCCAAGTCTAAGAATATCAACTCCAAAATGAAAGAACAAGTGGTTATGTCCGAAAGCTAAGGACACCATGACAAGACTAATAGGATCTAACGATCTAGAGAAATAGCTCACCTTGGAACCTGATGTGCTGCAGACTGACTAGAGCTGAGGCCGAGCTGAAGTCGGTGGAACACTCGCTGCACTCCACAAAACAAAACAAAAAAAGTATAAGTAGGGGTCAGTACGGGCAGCATGTACTAAGTAGATATCATCGGTCGACTCAAAATATAAATCAATATGCATAAAATAAAAGCAGGAATCAACTATAACGCTTAATAGGGAGCAACAACAGGGACAAGTACACAACCAATCAACGATATCAATGATACACATAAGGACTCAAGCCTCCACATCACATTTCTTTTGGGAGATAGGTTCTTTGAATTTGAGTACATTAAATTATTTTAACAAGTTTTCCCTTATTATTATTATGTCGGAACATGACACCCGATCCTATAAATATGTGTCGAAACATGATACCCGATCCTATAATATATGTGTCGGAACATGACACCCGATCCAATATATATAATTCATTATTCTTTATTATACTTCTCCTTACATTACCAATATTTTATCCAGCCTTCTTTATTCAATGCATCATTGTAAGAGATCAAGTTCAAATTATGAGTTTCATGGTCTTGGGATTGCAGACCAATCATAACGATACATCAGTCAACCAAACCACAATAATTAAGTGCATAGAAAATATCACAGCTTTACTTAATGACTACCAATTGTTATTAAGAGTCTCCCTATTAGATAGAACAAACCACAACCTACCTCAACAAAGGAACCGAACTCAAGTGAGCTACTCCACGTATGCTTTCCCTTTCCTCAATGCCTCAAAACCTTTCAAATCTATCAAATACATAATATTCATAAAAAAATGATCTAAGGACACCCACATTACTATATGTCTAATCTAACTCAAAGATTCACCTAATTCTATAATCAAGTTCCTCATTTAAGCCCAAGTTAAGTCTTAATTCCTCCAAATAACATAACTCTAATGATATTCATATAATCATATGTTAGTATATTAGAATGTGAATTATAAGCTGACATGTACATAAACTCTTAGGCGTAGCAACTCTTAACCACAAGATTTACCAGTATTGTTATAGTAATTCTTAACCACAGATTCGTTCTCAACATACATTGTAACAATTATCCCTCCACATGTTCACCATTCCAGCAAACTAAACAATTATCTTGACATGTACCCATTGCTCCTTTATACATGGTTTGTAATAATAATACAATGATAATAATAATTAAATTGAAACCATTATTGACAACCATAAACCAAGTTTGCAACAATATAGAATTTCTCACTAATTGTCACTAACCCTGTTATAATTGTATTGTCTGCATTAGCTATAGTTCTTTTGAATTCTTATTTCTTTCCGGTTAATTAGCATAGGTTGTCTAACTTTCAAATAAAATAACATTAATAATTGATAAGAGTAGGCATACATCACACC
>JAPFFP010000080.1:16426704-16438945 GCA_026153255.1 Solanum medicagineum
ATAGGGCCCCACTACAATTTAATCTTAAGGACTACACTTAGGAAAAATTTTACATTTGGTCCCAAACTTTACCAAATCGAACCAATTAAGTACTTACGAGTTCTAAATTACAGGTTGTAACATCGGTCATCATACCCATTATATATGATTTCAGTGCAGGGACGGCGATACGTAAAGATTTCAGTGCAGGAACGGCGATACGTAACGCCTGTAGCTCACTTAGGCGAATCCCACATCGGAAAAAGAGGGGGAGTTTCTGGCTATATGTTGAGTTTGGAACCTTACATGTGCATACCCGTTTTCCCAGGCTTGCCTGGGAGGAACAAAACCGTGCGGCCCTGTAGGGCCAGAGCGGACAATATATGCTAGTACGGTGGTGGGGCAAACCTCAGTGAGGACGCTGAGTCCCTACGGGGAGTGAGTGCAGGGACGGCAATACGTAACGCGAATCCCACATCGGAAAAAGAGGAGGAGTTTCTAGGCTATATGTTGAGTTTGGAACCTTACATGTGTATACGCGTTTTCCCAGGCTTGCCTGGGAGGAACAAAACCATGCGGCTCTATGGGGCCAGAGCGGACAATATCTGCACGTGTGGGGCCATGTCTTACACTACGGTTAGAAGAGCCGACCTTGATTGCCCACAATTGCACCTTATTTATGACATATGGAATATGATGATTGAAAAGGTGAAGATGATTGTGTTTGAGCATGAAGGAAAAGATCTTATAAATGGCCAATCAGATTTTTTTGATAAAATTCAAGAAATTCTTGTGGCTAGGTGGAATAAGAGTAATATTCTGTTACATTGCATGGCACATTCCTTGGTTCCCAAATACTACCATGAATCATGGCTTCAAGGATAAAGTAGCGGGATAAGAAGACTTGCTCCTAATGAAGATATAGAGGTTTCTTTAAATAGAATCATATGCTTCCAAAGATATTTCAAAGATCCAAAATGGGTTAAAGTAAACAATTCGCAATAACAATAGCTCAACAATCACTCATCTTCAACTCAGAGTAAAGGATAGAATTCTATCACCTCACTATTCAAGACATCATACAATCACATCAACGTACTATCAACTAGGAAACCTATCTGGGAGTTTCTATAATCGACAACCACCAGTTATGAGCCCGGTAATGATACAGTGAAGAGATGTCGCTGCCACATCCATCCGGTACCTTGCTGGGGTGTAGGACGAGTCTATTGGGGATCCCAAAAGAAGTCTGTCAAGTCCGCTCGGGATAAAGGAAACATCCACTTTCGCGGTCCAATCCTATCCTACGCTGGCCACGTAGTTAATGAGTATGAGTGGGACTCACTCTTACCCATTCCGGTGCTAATACTCCTCCTAGGACTCAATATGCTCATAAGTCTATCAAGGTCAGACTGGTTATATAGTTGACCCCCCTCTCAGGCAGGGTCCTCTTCTCATCTATCATTCTATCAACTCAAGAAATAAATTCTTCCTTTCAAACTCTTATTTAAAACTCATTTAAACTTCAAGGATATCAATTTCATCTATTTTAGACATCACATCATTCATCTCAAGACTCGACTTCATCAATCATCACATTTAAACAACCAAGACTCCTAACATTACCCCTAAATTCGTTCTTGCAGTGTTAAACAAGGGGAAATATGCAATTTAGATAAACAGGCATATAATAATGCATATAATCAGTAGATACAAGTGTGATGATCATCAATTTGAGATAATATATATAAATTAAAGATATTGTTCAAGAAATAAAAATAATGTTCAAGAAGTTCTCTAAGAATCACTACTCAAAACCCATCAACCAGCAATTCACAACTTAATCTACACGTTGGGGCACATGGAAGAATAATTCCATGTTTTTGGGTAACCTTTACATACCTAGGATTTAGGGAAAATACAAACTTCCTTAAGAATCTAGCCTTGAGCTTGGAAACCCTCCTATTTCTTTCTTCTCTCCTCTCGGAACGTACGTTTAACTTAAGAAAAAGATGAGTTTTTGAAACCCTTAGTCGTAATAAACAACCTTTAAAACATGTTTTTGGAATTAGGAATGGGTTGAAAATACCCAATATGCCCTTCCCATAATAAAAGGAAATTTTAAAAAAATTTGCACACTGGTCCTTGTCGCGCCAGGGGTGTGAACCAGTGTAATTTTGCATTTTTTGTCAAACATAAATTCCAGTCGAATTTTTTTTAAAAAAAATGAAGTGCATCTCTGCATTCTGTCCGCGTCGCGCCCAAGGATGCGGACGGACACTGTTTTTCATTTAATTAGTGAAAATTTATTTTCACTCCGATTGCTCTTAAATCGGGTCAAGACTATTTTCTGGCTCGATTTTTCTCACCGATCGTAAATCTGGTCTCGAATTTCCCATCAGAGGTTTGGAAGACGCATTTTGCGCACGATTACGTTTTAGGGGTGTTTTGGTAATTTCACGGGGTGTTACATCAAAGCTTTGGATATTGAACTAGTGTGTATTCTATACCGATACTAAAGATACTCTAAAAGGAATGTCACACTCATATAACTACATTCCAAGGTTCCAAGAAAGTATACCAGGCACAAATTCAATAGTTTATACTCACACCATTTTTATACAACAAATACACTAACATCAACCAATATTATTGTTGTTTCACCAATGAGTATTTTTTACAAAATCGATGCGAAGTTTAAACATATCGTATATTGTAAAGGTGTTATATCAATTTCATATAAAACACTTTCACAAAAATATACCGGTGTCAAGTCAAACAATCTATATCCATACCAATTTATACAAAAGCTACACTAATAACAACCAATGTTGTTGTTGTTCTATCAATTTCATATAAAATGCATTCACAAAAATATACCAATTTCAAGTCAAACAATCTAGATTCATACCAATTCTATACAAGAAAAATACAGCAACAACTCCTCTATATGCATATCAAATTTATACCAAAGATACACTAAAAGGCATGTCACGCTCATACAAACCTCATTCCAAAAAAATATACCAAGCACAAGTCCAATGGTTTATATACACACCATTTTTATGCAACAAATACACTAACAACAACCAACTATTGTTGTTACTGCACCAGTGTGTATCTTTTACAAAATTGATGCAAAGTTTAAATATATCATATATTGTAAGGTATTATACCAATTTCATATAAAATACATTCACAAAAAATATATCAGTATCAATTGAACCAGTCTCTATTCACACCAAGTTTATAAGAAAAATAAAAAATAAAAAATACACTTATAGCAATCAATACTGTTGTTGTCATACCAATTTAATATAAAATGCATTAACAAAAATATACTAGTGTCAAGTCAAAAAGTCTAGATTCATACCAAATTAATACAAAAAAAATACAGTAACAACAATATTATGACTATTTTGTATAAACCAAACTCATGTCAACCAATTCGGATTCATACCAGGTTTTAACAATGTTAAATAATTTATATATAGATAAAACAGAAACACTAAAATTAAATAAAATTTATGTTGATTTTGATTTTGGTTCAAATCAAAATTGAAATCAGAGTTCAAAATATCGTTCGAAGGAGATTTCACCTTCTTCTTCATTTTTTTCCCCTTTTAACATAAAGAAATTCGGATTTGATTTTTCTTCGATTGTATGACATTGTTCTTTATCAAAGTTTGTGCAAAAAATTTAAAACTTGATGGTTTTACTTCAACACAATTTTCTTCATCAACATACTTAGGACTCTTACTAGGTATAAAAATAGCTTCTTGATTCTTGATCATGACATTTAGATTTTTTATTGTAGAGAGAAGATGCGAAATTAAAGGAGTATTGGACGAGTTTGTTTTCCCCCAAAATCTAAAGAAGAAAGATGTAGAAAGAGAAAAAATATTTCTGACTTTGATGATGTGGGAAGTTAGAGAGCGGTGTGAGATTAGATAACATATCCGTAAATTGTAGCAATTAATCACTACAAAAGGGAACTAACAGTCATTTCTCTCTCCAATGGATATTATCTTACCATTTAATAATCACTTAAAAAGAAAGTATAAATACTATTTAAAATAAAAAAAATGTTATAACTTGTAATAAATACTTTATTAGTAGTCATTATTTAAAAGTAGATTTAAAAGTTATAATATTTACTCTTAAATCAATATGTGGGGTGATTTTCTCTAAAAAGTGACATATAAAAAAGACCAGGGGAGCACCTTTTTAAATTGTAATTTCTTTGAGAAGAGTACAAAATCAACAGAAATACTTTCTCTGTTTCAAAAAGAATATCTTATTTTTTAAATCTATTTTAAAAAATAATATCTTATTTTTTATAATCTGTTTAAAAAAAACCTCTTTTTTGATAATATTTTAAGGAAACATAATTAAAAATATATTAATATATTTGACCTAACTTAAATTGCCATCACAATTTTTTTATATTAATTTCGTACCAAATTAAAATGCAATATAGTTTTACTAAAGGGAGAAAATAAATAAGTATTGTTGAAAGATGAGACATAATTAATCCGAATGTAACTATTCTATCCCAATCTTACTCGAAAATAGAAACAGAAATAGTTTTGGTATATTCAATCCCCACCCTATGAGGTAAGAGTAACCAACCCCAAACAGTATTCTGACCGTTTGCTCCGGTCACCCGTCAACCTTTTCTCCCAGATCTCTTTTGGTATATTCAAAATCATTCTCAATTATTCTTCGCTTTTTACGGACACTTTGTTCAATCGGCGACGACAACATGACATCAACGGCCGGTGAATTCTCTAAGCTTAACATCACTGCCGATTGGGCTTCCACTGCTCCCAATTTACAGAAAAATCTCTCTCTTCTCTCCCCTCAACAGGTTCTTATATAAGTTTTTTTGGTGTAAAGGTTTTTACTTTGGTACAATGTATGTTGTATTTTATTGTTACCGTGTGAAAGTTAAACGAATTGATGTTGTTTTTTTCTTTTTGGAATTGAATTGAAATTCATGTGTGTGTGATTTTAGGTAGAGTTGGCGAAGGTATTGATAGAGATGGGGCAAACTCACTTGTTTCAGCATTGGGCGGAGCATGGAGTTGATGATGAGGAGAAGCGAGCCTTCTTTGATCAGGTTCTCTTTTTCGTTTGAGTGAATTGGATTCTATGGTGTATCATAAACTGGGTAGCTTGACTATGATCAACTTTTAGTTTTCAAGTTTCTTTTTTTTCTCCTTTGGAGAAAAAAAATCAAATACTTAGACTCACACAATTATACTTCCCCCTTTCAGGGCATTTACTTTCATGTTGTTGAATCTGTAATGTATCCCCAAAGATAGAAAGAAATCAGAAAAAAGAATTTCATCCTCAATAGTTTCAGTGAGGATATTAATATGATGAATCCATAAACCCAAAGCGGAGTCTATGTTGGTGGTCAGTATTACTGGTGGATTTTGGATTACAGGCAACATGTCATATTGGCATCGCAAACATGGTGCTCAGGCAACCCTCCACCTAGATGATCATTCGTCTTCCATTCGTGGCCCCGATATCTCCTATGATGTCAATGACTAGACCAGGATTGGGACCTCATGATCTAGAGGTTGCTTTTATATGGAAATATAGCATGTCATGAAGTGAGCAATAGGTCTAAGACAGGACAGGAAACAGGTTCTGGATTGTGTTTGTTTTCCCTGTTAAATAATTCACTGACCAACTAGGCTTTGAATTTCAGCTGAACAGTGCAAGCAATTTCAAACTCCCATTAGGTAGTTTTGGTACTTGGTGAATTTCGCCATTTCAGGATGATACAGTTTTAGTTTGCAGTTTTGCAAAAAAAAAAAAAAAAAACTTAATCTTGTTTCTCTTTTGTAGTCTAATAGAGTATATGTCAATTTATGTGAAGTATTTATTTCTTGCTTAAATATTCAAGCGATAAAGTAGCCAAAAAAGAGTATTGTGTTTGTTGAATATTGTACAGCTGTATTTCATGGCAGTCTTGTACTGCCGGAAATATTATCATTTCCTGTTGAGCTTCTCTCCAAATGTTCTATGCTTGTGTTCACTTCTACTTAAATTTGGGCTTGTTTCCATGTTTTCTATGTTTGTGGTCACTTCTACTTCAATTGGGGCTTGTTCCATGTTTTCTATGCTTGTATTCACTTCTAGTTCAATTTAATATTTATGAGCAGTGAAGTGTTATTGTTTGTTTCAGATTGCTAAACTTAATTCAAGTTATCCTGGAGGGTTGGCAGCATACATTAACACTGCTAGAAAGCTTTTAGCTGATTCAAAGGCTGGAAAAAATCCGTATGATGGTTTTACACCTTCAGTAAGTAACTAATCCTGTGTTACAGCTTCGGCAAAACTTATTTCGCTAATTATCATTCTATAGAAAGTAACTTACACTATAAATTTTGTCATCAAGTGACACACAACTCACGTTGTGTTTTTATCTTAGTTATTGGATTGGGTGCATGTCTTAATGTTGCAGTCGGGTTTTTATTTCTGTTAGAAATTAGTGCTGTTTCTGCTTTTAAAAGATAAGCCATCCTTCACAAATCTCATGTATATTTTTCATGCATCTACTTTTCTCCTGGCACTCTGCATGCTACAGTAATTTGTTCTTTAAGTGGAGTGTGAGAAAAATATGAAGCCACTTGAATGCTTCTAGGGTACAACTGCAGCAGATAGTAGTAGTGAATGTTACATTAGTGAAAGATGCCAAAACTACATTATTCACTTTAGTTAGGTTGCCATGCCTGTTGGTCCTGTGGACGTACTGGAATGCATGGTTTAGCAGATTTTGGCTATTTTTAGGTGCTTCAATCCTTTACTGAAGGTCAAACTAATGAGGTCGTGCTTTTTAAACCCAATCTGATTATTTCTCTTTTCCTTTCAGGATATTATGATATATATCTCCAATTTCAAATTTGGAACTTTTTATATCAAAATAAGTTTTTGTTGTCAATAGTCTTTCGTGTAGCTTTGTGAAATTGAGATGATGTTATTTCATTTTTTATATAAACATTGCTCGAGGCTTGCTACTGACTGTTCGTAGTTGAAGTGCTAACTCGGTTCCCTAAAGCAGAAATTTCCATTCAGAATCAAAAGAAAGCATGTCCACAGTTTCTAAATGGATAGAAGTGAGGGTGAATAGTGTAGCCGTCTTAGATTTGTGATTTGAGATTATCAAGTCTTTTGGACTTAATTTCCCTCTCAGCATACTTGTTAGTAGCTTGTTATAAAGAATCTACAACATTTTGAGTAAAGAAGCAACAACAGTGGGTGGTAGAACCTTAAAGCAGTTGCTTGGCGAGTTTAAATGTCGCAAAAATTTCATTGAGCATGTTAGAGGAATGAGACCATATCTTGGCCATGGATTAGATGGGGGCTAAGAGAATTTTTACAGTCATGTAGAGAAAAAACAATTTGTGACTCTTGAGATCATCTTGAACGAGGGAGTCATGAATGTTTATGACTACAACATACCGGTTTTTGAAATTCATGGAGTTTGTGTTGGAGTTGTTCCCAATTTTGTTGAGACAAAGTGGAATAATGAAACATTTATAGCAAAATTGCTCAATGAACGTTGGCATCTTAAGGGTCGAAAAGAGGACCTTCCCAGAAATGAGGCTGGTTCCACGTGCACATCTTGGTCGCTTGCAGAAATTTCATTTTGAATCAAAAGAAAGTGTATCCATAGTTTCTAAATGGATAGAAGTAAGGGTGAATATTGTAGCCATCTTAGATTTGTGATTTGAGATTGTCAAGTCTTGTGGACTCAATTTTCCTCTCAGCATACTCATTGGTAGCTTGTTGTAAAGAACCTTTTTCTAATGATATTTTCTTCGGACATCCTTGGGTTTTAATCAAAAACAATTTTGTTCTTTAGCATTCTGGATAAACTAGCAACACATATTCTTGTTTTTCTTATGAAATATGATAGTTGATGCTCTCTATGGTCAGATTTTGATTATATTTTCTTGCTCACTCCTTTGATTTGGCTGTTTAATGTTATTTTGAAGATTGCTAAAATGCTCGATGAATGGAGGTGAAGTACAATGATTTTAGCGTACAAGAACTAGGGTGATATCCAAAATTGTAACAATTTCAGGGATATCAAATTGCTATGCTACACTATGAAGGTCTGGAAGAGAGTGGTGGAGATGAGGGTGAGGAGAAGAGTGTCCATTTTAGAGAATCATTTCAGATTCTTGCTGGGGTGATCGACTATCGAAACAATTTATCTCGTGCAAAGACTGGTAGAGAAATATAGAGCTGGAAAAAGGGACCTCGACGGATGTCCTTTAGAGGTGTTTTGAGGGTAAAGGTGTCCTGGTGTTGTATATTAGGATGATAAATGATATGTATTATGGAGCAAACTCAGGTTAGAATGGTGGGAGGAGACTCGGAGCATTTTCCTGTTGAGATGGACTATATTAAGGATCAATTGCTGAGTTCTTTTCTTTTTGCCTTGGTGATAGCTGAGCTGGCACAGTCTGTTCAGGAGGAAGTTCCATGGTGTATGTTATTTGCAGATGATATAGATGATTAATGAGACATGGGACAAGATTAGAGGTTTGGAGACAAACTTTGGAGTCCAAAGGGTCAAATTGACCAGGACCAAAACAGAATATTTGGTGTGCAGATCAGTGTTCTGATGGATGATGTAGACATGGAGGTGAGACTTTCCACTTATTCCCAAGAGAGAAAGCTTTAAATATCTTAGATTCGTCATCCAAAAAGTGGGGACATCGATGATGATGTCACGCATTGCATTGGAGCAACATGGATAAATGAAGGCTTGCCTTTCGAATATTGTGCAACAAGAAGGTATTATCTAAACTTAAAGGTAAATTCTACAGAAATATGGTTAGACCATCTTTGTTATATGGGGTGGAGCGTTGGTCAGTCAACACTCATATGTTCAGAAAATGCATGCATGTTGTGGAGATGAGGATGTTAAGATGGAGGTGTGAAAATACTAGGAGTTATAAGATTGGGAAGGAGGTTATTTGATAGAAGTTAAGAATGACCTCTGTGGCAGGCAAGATGTGAGAAGTGAGACTGAGATGATTTGGACATGTGTAGAGTAGGCGTGTCGACATCCCAATTAGGAGGTGCGAGAGATTGGATTCAGGGGCTACGGAAGGCTAGGAGTAGACTGAAAAAGTATTGGAGAGATGTGATTAGATAGGATATGACACAGTTTCATATCACAGATGACATGATCTTAGATAGAAAGGAGTGAAGGTCGTGTATTAGAGTAGAAGGTTAGTAGCGATATAATATTGTCTTACTTTGTGATGGTTTTTAGGTTTGTCATAGGATTAATCGTGCTATTATGGTGGTTGTATTACTGCTCTTCAATTGTTTTGCTATTTGACTATTCTGCAACTTCTATTGTTTTTTCTTGTAGAATTGACATTGCTCTTCGTTTTGGCCATTATTCTACATCTGTTATTTTCTTCTTTTACTTTGGAGGGATACATTTGAGCCGAGAGTCTTTCGGAAACAGACTCTCTATCTCTGTGAGATAGTGGTAAGGTTTGTGTATACACTGCCCTCCCTGACATACTTTGTGGGATTTCACTATGTATGTTGTTGTTACTCACTCCTCTGATCACCTTGAACAATTTGAAAATAATGTAAATGCATTGATTCTCTTCTCTAGATTAGTGATGCATTCTAAGATGGATGTGAACTTCTGCAGGTTCCGTCTGGAGAGGTTCTGACATATGGTGACAATAATTTTGTTCAATTTGAGGAGGCTGGCATCAAAGAAGCACGGACGGCTGCTTTTGTTCTTGTTGCTGGAGGCCTTGGAGAACGTCTTGGGTACAGTGGAATAAAGGTAGAGCACCTAAAGCTTTCATGTGGTTGGTTTAGAAGTTTTGATTTTTGTCGTCAGTAGGTAAAATACACAGAATATTTTGCAACTTGATTAATAGTGTTAGTCTGTCATTTCACCCTGTAACAACTAATCTAAGGATGTGTGTCTGCATAGGATTGAGTTCTTCTGACCATTCATTCTAATTATTTGCAGGTGGCCCTTCCTAGAGAAACAACTACAGGGACATGCTTCTTACAACATTATATTGAATCTATTCTTGCTTTACAAGAAGCCAGTTGCAGCCTTGCCGGAGGTTGGTAGAAGTGCATACTATGATTTTGTAAATATCCATCAGGATGAAGATCAATATTAAACTGTGTCTTGTTTTATCTGAATTTTTTATCAAACTACTAGCCAATTAAAGCAACAAATTATAGGTGGCAATCCCAAGCTCCATTAGGTAGTCTTCCTCAGCCCCTGTTATGTTAGGGGCCAATAAGGAGGTTGGGAGGGGTTGTTGAGCAGGGATCCCATCATAAGCTTAAGATTTATGAAGCTGCTTCCAAGATTTATTGGCCACTGTTTCTATTTGTGAGTTGCTAAGATTTTGATTCTTTGCAAACCTTTTAGAAAATTCACAGAACAATTTAACTCCTATGCACAAAGTTGTTGGATAGTGAGGGTTCATAGAGTCAACCCAAACTAGCTTGGGATTAAGGTGTTGTAGTAGTATCAGCAGTAGAAAAAAAAATGCTTCTTATGGATAATTATTGTGCTAAGAATTGTTTTCCTTGGCTTAGCAAAGATAGTACAAGCTAACAAGGATTGGCTGAAAAGAATTATGTTTTTGCATGGAGATGCCTGCTAAAATATCAGGTTTCCAGACACCTAGAAGTCTGATATATGTCCTTAGTATACAGTAAATATGTACCCAGCAACTAAAAGCTTCATTGTATTAGGTGACTGCCAAGCGGAGATTCCTTTGGCTATTATGACGTCAGATGACACACATTTACGTACTCTAGAGCTCTTGGAGAAAAACTCTTATTTTGGAATGAAACCCACACAAGTGAAACTGCTTAAGCAGGTGAGCACCTGATCTCACTGAAGAATTAATTAATAGTATCAGAACATATAAATTTCTTGATTTTCTGGCAGGAAAAAGTTGCTTGTTTAGATGATAATGAAGCACACCTGGCTCTGGACCCCCACAATAAATACAGAATTCAGGTGGATAATTCAATGCTTAGAAATGTATTCTTGTATTCAATTTATGTCAGTACTTTTTAGCTGATTTGATTTTCCCCCTTGCCTCTGCTTTATCAGACAAAACCTCATGGCCATGGTGATGTCCATTCACTTCTTTACTCAAGTGGCCTTCTTAAAGTTTGGTATGCTCACTCCTTCTCCCCCTTTTTGTTGCACCTTTTATTTTTCTGTCATTCTCATCCACTTTGATGTGATTCTGGATGAACCCCTGAACTAGCACCTTTTAGCTTTACATAAAAGTTAATTAGTTAGAGAAAGATGGATACCTTTATGGATCCTAAGCTTGTAGTGTATCCATCTTTGAAAATTCATACTTTCATGGCTTTATCCCATTGTTTTTGCGGAAATAAAAGCTGATGTTAAACCTGTTATGTAGCCTGTATCTGCATCACTAGTGCATCCAGTTTGCATTGATTTTTCAAGAGGTGCTTTCACTTTAAAAGAGAAAGACGGTTAATGTATTTCTGTGACTTGGTGGTCCAAATTTTGGGCAATCTAGGCATGATGCAGGCTTAAGATGGGTCCTTTTTTTCCAAGATACCAATGGTCTACTTTTCAAGGTTAGCTGGATTCCTCTTCTTTTGTTTCTTTTTGTTTTTTCCAATTGTTTTGTATTCTGCTCATATATGTTAGGCCAATTTTATCAATCTGTACATTTCATTGTGTGTCAGGCAATTCCAGCAGCACTAGGCGTCAGTACCACAAGACAATACCATGTCAATTCTCTTGCTGTTCCTCGGAAAGCAAAAGAACCCATTGGTGGCATTACCAAGCTTACTCATAAAGATGGTGGGTAGATAAGTAGCTTACATCTACCTTTGCATCTTGTAGTGGCCCAGGGGAAAGGTAAAAAAAGAAGTAATAAATGCTGAAAAGAAAATAACGCAGGATCATAGTTAGCAGAAGATTATACTAGGCAGGGGTCATGCAGTCATCACCACCTACTATACAGATGAGCTACTTCACTACAATTTTGAGTATTGAAATTTGTAAAAGCTTGGATAATCTGATGAATAGTGCTAGAAATAAAGTGTTATGCAGGGGTAGGAAATCCCTAAACCAACTATGGAAAGATAACAGTTGAACAATTAAATACAACAACAACAACATACCCAGTGTAATCCCACAAGTGGGGTCTGAGGAGGGTAAAATGTACGCAGACCTTACCAC
>JAPFFP010000080.1:16439045-16460728 GCA_026153255.1 Solanum medicagineum
TGGGTCATCTGGAAACAGTCGCTTTATGTTTTTAAACATAGGGGTTAGGCTGCGTACATCCGACCCCCCCTCACCCTCAATGAGCGGGAGCCTTTTGAGGCACTGGGGTATGTGGTTGTTTGTTTGTTCATTATATAAAAATTGTTCGTAGTTGAAGTGCTAACTCTAACTCGATACACTGAAGCAGAAATTTCCATTCTGAATCAAAAGAAAGTGTGCCCACAATTTCTAAATGGATGGAAGTGAGGGTGAATAGTGTAGCCATCTTAGATTTGTGATTTGAGATTATCAAGTCGTTTGGACTTAATTTCCCTCTCAGCATACTTGTTGGTAGCTTATTATAAAGAACCTTTCACTAATGATGTGTTTTTTGGACAGCCTTGGGTTCTGATCAAAAACCACTTTGTTGTTTAGCATTCTTGATAAACTAGCAACACATTTCCTTGTGTTTCTTGTGAAATATGATAGCTGATGCTCTCTTTGGTCAAATCTTGATTATGTTTTCTTGCTTACTCCTTTGATCACCTTGAACAATTCGGAAAATAATGAACACAAGCGACCAAGATGCGCACGTAACACCTCTGGGAAGGTCCTTTTTAGACCCTTAAAATGCTAGTGTTCATTGAGCAATTTTCTTAGTAGATGTTTCATTATTCTATTTTGGCTCATCAAAATTGGGAACAACTCCAATGCAGACTCCATAAATGTCAAAAACTGGTATGTTGCAGTCATAAGCTTTCATGATTCCCTCGTTCAAGATGATCTTAAGAGTCACAAAATGTTTTTTCCTCTTAAGTCCATGACTGCGAGAATTCTTTTAGCGCCCCACCTAATCCACGGTACTACGATATGACCTCTTCCTTTAAACATACTCAACGAGTCTCTGTCCCATTAAAACAAACTCTTTGTCCCATTTAAGGGTCAAAAAAGGACCTTCATAGAAATGAGACTGGTGTTGCGTGTGCATCCTGATTCAAGAGGAAGTGTAGCCATCTTATATTTGTGATTTGTGATTATCAAGTATTTTGAACTTAATTTTCCTCTCAGCATACTTATTGGTAGCTTGTTGTAAAGAACCTCTTACTAGATACTTTTTTTTGGACAGCCTTGGGTTCTGATAAAAACCATTTTGTTCTTTAGCGTTCTGGATAAAGTAGCAACACATTTCGTTGTTTTTCTTATGAAATATGATAGCTGATACTCTCTGTGGTCAGAGTTTGATTATATTTTCTTGCTCACTCCTCTAATTAGGTTGTTTAATGCTATTTTGAAGACTGCTAAAATGTTTGTCGAATGGAGTTGGAGTACAATGGTTTCAAAATACAAGAATAAGGGTGATATCCTAAATTGTAAAAACTTATAGAGGTATCAAACTGCTAAGCCACACTACAAAAGTTTGGGAGAGAGTGGTGGAGATGGGAGCGAGGAGAGGAGTGTCCATTTTAGAGAATAACTTCGGATAAGCAATCCATCTAGTACAAAGACTAATAGAGAAATATAGAGAAGGAAAAAGGGACCTTCATATGGTGTTCATTGATCTTGAGAAGGCCTATGACAAAGTGTCGACGAATGTCCGTTGGAAGTGTTGTAGGCTAAAGGTGTCCTAGTGGTGTATATTAGGATGATAAAGAATATGTTTGATGGAGCCAAGACTCGAGTTAGAATGGTGGGAAGAGACTCGGAGCATCTTCTTGTGTGATGGAACTACTTTAAGGATCTGTTGTCGAGTCCTTTTCATTTTGCCTTGGTGATAGATGAGTTGACAAGGTTTGTCCAGAAGGAGGTTCCATGGTGTATGACAATTGCAGATGATATAGTACCGATTGATGAAATACGAGATAGAGTTGATGATAGATTGGAGGTTCGGACACAAATTGTTGAGTCCAAATGGTTCATATTGAGTAGGATCAAAATAGAATACTTGGAGTGGAAATTCAGTGTTGCAATGGATAGTGTTGCAATGGATGATGTGGACATGGAAGTGAGACTTGCCACTCAACCTATTCTTTAGAGAGAGCGCTTTGAATATCTTAGGTCGATCATCCAGAGTAGTGAGAACATCAACGATGATGTCACGCATTGCATTAGGGTAGCATGGATGAAATAGTGGCTTGCCTCTGGATTATTGTATGGTAAAAAGGTACCATCTAAACTTAAGGGTAAGTTCTATGGAATGGTGGTTAGACCGTCTTTGTTATATGAGATGGAATGCTAGCCAGTCAAAACGCACATATTCAGAAGATACATGTTGGGAAGATGAAGATGTTAAGATGGATGTGTGAAAATACTACGAGTGACAAGATTAGGAATGAGATTATAAGGGAGAAGGTGGGAGTGGTCTCTGTGGTAGGCAAGAGGATAGAAGCGAGACTAAGATGGTTTGGACATGTACAAAGGAGGTGTGTCGATGTCCCTGTAAGGAGGTGCGAGAGGCTGGATTCATGGGTTATGCGGAAGAGTAGGGGTAAATCTAAAAAGTATTGGGTGGAGGTGATTAGATAGGATATGGTGCGGCTTCATATCACTGAGGACCTGACCTTAGATAGAAGGAGTGGAGGTCGCGTCGCGTCTTAGTATAGGAGGTTAGTAGCGTAGAATATTGTTTTGCCTTGTGGAGGTTTTTAGGTTTGTCATAAGATAAGTTATATGCTATTATGGTTGTGTTGTTACTGCTCTTCGATTATTCTGCTACTTCTATTGTTTTTTCTTGTAGAATTGACATTGCTCTCCGTTTTAGCCATTATTTTATATCTATTGTTTTTTCTCTTACTTTGGACGGTTACATTTAAGCCGAGGATCTTTTGGAAACAACCTTTCTATCTCTATGAGATAGTGGCAAGGTCTGCACATACTCTACTCTCCCTAGACCCTACTTTATGGGATTTCACTAGGTATGTTTGTTGTTGTTGCTGCTGCTCAGTCATCTGATCACCTCAAACAATTCTGAAAATAATGGAGCACCTAACTAATACTTATATAAAATATATGCACTTAAAATGTAGAATGCACTGATTCTCTTTTCTAGATTAGTGATGCATTCTAAGATGGATTCTGCAGGTTCCATCTGGAGAGGTTCTGACATATGGTGACAATAATTTTGTTCAATTTGAGGAGGCTGGCATCAAAGAAGCACGGAAGGCTGCTTTTGTTCTTGTTGCTGGAGGCCTCGGAGAACGTCTTGGGTACAATGGAATAAAGGTAGCGCACCTAAAGCTTTCATGTGGTTGGTTTAGAAGTTGTTTTGATTTTTGTCTTTATTATGTAAAATATGCAGAATTTTTGCAACTTGTTTGATAGTTGTAGTCTTTCACCCTGTAACTAGTAATTTAAGGATGTGTGGCTTCATAAGATTGAATTCTTCTGATTATTCGTTCTAATTATTTGCAGGTGGCCCTTCCTAGAGAAACAATTACAGGGACATGCTTCTTGCAACATAATATTGAATCTATTCTTGCTTTACAAGAAGCCAGTTGCAGCCTTGCCGGAGGTTAGTAGAAGTGCATGTTATGATTTTGTAAATTCCCATCAGGATGCAGATTACTATTAAACTGCATCCTGTTTTATCCCAATTTTTCATCAAACAACTAGCCAATTAAAGCAACAAATTATAGGTGGCAATCCCAAGCTCCATGAGGTATCTCTCCCTCAACTGCTATACTAGGGGCCCGATAAGGAGGTTGGGAGGGTTTGCTGAGCTAGGCTGTCCCATCACAAGCTTAAGATTTATGAAGCTGCTTCCAAGATTTATTGTCCAGTGTTTTTCTATTTGTGAGTTGCTAAGATTTTGTTTTTCTACAAACCTTCTAGAAAATCCAGAGAACAATTTAAACACTGTATCCTATGCACAAAAGTTTTTGGATAGAGCGAGGGTTCATAGAGCCAACCCAAACTAGCTTGGGATTAAGGTATTGTGGTAGTAGCAGCAGCGGACACCAAAAACCAAAAAAAAAAAAAAAACAACAAATGCTTCTTATGGATAATTATGGTACTAAGAATTGTCTTCCTTGGCTTAGCAAAGATAGCACAAGCTAAAAAAGGATTGGCTGAAAAGAATATCTTTTGGCTTAGCGACCTGCTAAAATATCATGTTTTGAGGCACCTTAAAGTATGATACATATCCTTAATATATACAATAAATATGTACCCAGCAACTAAAAGCTTCAACATAATTAGGCGACTGCCGAGTAGAGATTCCTTTGGCTATTATGACGTCAGATGACACAAATTTACGTACTCTGGAGCTCTTAGAGAAAAACTCTTATTTTGGAATGAAACCCACACAAGTGAAACTGCTTAAGCAGGTGAGTCCCTGATCTCGCTAAAGAATTAATCAATAGTATCAGAACTTGCATATTTCTTGATTTTTGCAGGAAAAAGTTGCTTGTTTAGATGATAATGAAGCACACCTGGCTCTGGACCCCCGCAGTAAATATAGAGTTCAGGTGGATAATTCTATGCTTAAAAATCTATTCTTGTATTCAATTTATATCAGTAACTTTTTAGCTGAATGTACTAATATTTATTTGACTTTCCCCCTTGCGTCTGCTTTATCAGACAAAACCTCATGGCCATGGTGATGTCCATTCACTTCTTTACTCAAGTGGCCTTCTTAAAGTTTGGTATGTTCACTCCTTCTCGCCCTTTTTGTTCCATCTTTTTCTTTATCTTCTGTCATTCTCATCCACCTCGATGTGATTCTGGATGAACCAGCCCCTTTTAGCCTACAACAAAGTTAATTAGTTAGAGAAAGATGGACACCTTTATGGACACTAAGCTTGTAGTTTATCCATCTTTGAAATTCATATTTTCATGGTTTTTTTCACATCGTTTTTGCGGAAATAAATGCTGATGTTAAACCTTTTTTGTAGCCTGTATCTTCATCACTAGTGCACCTGCACCCAGTTTGCATTGATTTTTTTAAGAGGTGCTTTCACTCTAAAGGAGAGAGGGTTTGTGTATTTCTGTGACTTGATGGTCCAAATTTGTGCAATCTAGGCATGATGCAGGCTTAAGATGGGTCCTTTTTTTCCAAGACACCAATGGTCTACTTTTCAAGGCTAGTTGGATGCCTTTTCTTTAGTTTCTTTTTGTTTTTTCCAATTGTTTCGTATTCTGCTCATGTATGGTAGGCCAATTTATCAATCTGTACATTTCACTGTCTTCCAGGCAATTCCAGCAGCACTAGGCGTCAGTACCACAAAACAATACCATGTCAATTCTCTTGCTGTTCCTCGGAAAGCAAAAGAAGCCAATGGTGGCATTACCAAGCTTACTCATAAAGATGGTTGGTAGATAAGCAGCTTACATCTACCTTTGCAACTTGTAGTGTCCCAGGAGAAGGGTCAGAAAAGAAGTAATAAATGCTGAAAAGAAAATAAAGCAGGTTCATAGTTAGCAGAAGATGATACCATGCGGGGGGTCATGCAGCCATCACCTATTATGCAGATGAGCTACTTCACTACAATTTTCAGTATTGAAAATCGTAAAAAACATGGATAATGTGATGAATAATTCTAGAAATAAAGTGTTATGCAGGGGTGGGAAGTCCCTAAACCAACTATGGAAATATAACAGTTTAACAATTAAATAATTATTTAAAATGCTGTAATTCATAATAGAATGGACTAAACTACAGTAATTGACCACATGACCTTAAGCTTTTGACTCCACTTTTTTGTTCTTAACTCTTTGGGATGGCCTAGTGTTTTTGGCTTGGGACTTCCGTGCTGGAGGTCTCAAGTTTGAAATCCCTTGCTGGGCTTGCCTAATGATGGTTACCTTTCCTATGTGGATTGCAAGCTATTGCATAGGAGCGGGTGGGGGGGTGATTTACCCTTTGCGCATTCAAATGGTAGCGACTGTGGGTTTCACTTGTCATCAGAAAAAACACTTTCTTCTGAGGCTTCTTTCTCTATATACATGGAGAATCAATAAAAGAAAATATAGAAAGGTTGAAGTTGAGTTGTAAAACTGCAATAAAAGGGTTTTTTAAATTAAAAATTAAATAGGTTAAACGGATATAGTAAAAGGTTTGACCTTTTTTGTGTTTCTTTACAATCCATCATTAGCTGTATCAAGAACAAATACTGAGCTGTTGGGATCTTGAAGTTGCGTTTAGCCATTTAACTGTTATATGCCAATTCAGACCTGTTGTACTCTCCACAGATTTGGACTAATCTTCCTGTATGTTTTTAATTGAATAAACTGCTATGGCCTATAATCAACCTATATCAAAGTGGGGGGTGAGTGGGGGTGGGGGGTCTTGAAATGATTTCCATCTTCTGAATCATCAAAATGTTAAAACAATACAATAAGTTGCTTATATGTTGTAAGTTCAATTAATTACCAGTTTCAAAAAAAAAAAAAAAGGTTGCAATACGCCATAGCATGCCCAAGTCACCATAAGTTGGGAATGATTTCCATCTTCTGAATCATCAAAATGTAAAACTAATAAATTTAGTTGCTTATATGTCGTAAATTCAATTGGGCAATGCTAACTATATGCCATAGCATGCCCAAGTCACGATAAGTTGGGCTGCTTCTGCCCTATCAAGAGTAGCTCATTGAGCACAGAAATCATGTTTTCTAACAAGGTTACCATTCTAGTTCTTTTAATCTGTATGTTAATGTTAATGTTTAGGGCGAACAATGGTGATCAATGTGGAGTATAACCAGCTTGATCCATTGCTTAGAGCTTCTGGATATCCTGATGGTGATGCCAATGCTGAAACAGGCTATTCACCATTTCCTGGAAATATAAATCAAGTATGTGTTAGTCTTCATGCTGAACTGTCTTTTTGTTTTCTTTCTTGCCATTCTTTTCCCTGTAATGACTTCAAGTTATTTGCTGTATTATGTTACCAGCTCATATGTAGTGCAGTCATTCCCCAAGTTTGTCGAAATTTTGGCCCATAATCCATAATCCCTGTGGTTACAGCTATCATGAAACCTCCATTCTTTGAGTTATGGGTGACAAAACTCCTTAAAAACCTACAAGTTGACCGATGGGCAGCTTGATCTACTTTCTTTCCCTTTGAACCTTCAGAATTGAAGGCCTTTTATATTTGCTTCTTTCTGTCTAGCGTAGGTTACAGTTTATATGCAAAACAAGAAGACGATATTGAAGTTGGGTACCATATTCCTGTATGTAGGAAACAGAGCAAAATAAACGGGGAAAGGTTCCACTAAGAACCAGATTAGTGGGCAGTCTTCTTCTTAGGTAAAGGAACAAAATATCTTCTTAGATCAGCTTTATACTTGGTTTGAAGTCTCACTATCATCTAAGGCAGTGGCTTGATTCGCCAATGGGATTGTGTCATTAATCTTCCAAACAATGTTTGTGATGCGACTCTTCTACATCCTAGTTCAAAATATAAATTTACCAGAATCAATAAATTTGGCTTTTAGATATCTCTCAGACTTTTTAATACTAGAAGACGGTAAAGTCTCCTTTCTTACCTACACTGAGCTTCTAGTAGGTTAATGTGTCTATTATTGCTTTGCGACATAGGAAGAGTTGATTTTAACATGCAGACTGATTTCGGTAAAAGAACTAGGTACAACATTCCAATATGTTACTAGATTATGTGAGTGTAAATCTAAAGAGAGTGCATTTTATTCCTAGAGGATATGCAAGGAAACACATGAAAAATTGTAGCTGGCAATGCAATTAAGAAAGGTGGATATCTTCTCTAAATGTACGGAGCTATTTGAAAAATCTTATATAAATAGTTATTTGGGCAGTGAATCTCATAAGAAACAGAGAGGTGAAGTACCCCTTCTATTTGACAGCGGTCTATAAATTTTTGAGCATGTATATACAATTTACTTTGGAGGATGTGTCGTGCAAATTTTGTTGTAACAGCCAATTTCCTTTGTTGGATAACTTTCCTATTTTGTTACTTTCAGTTGGAAAGTGATTTATTGCTTATATATGGCTGTCTACATTGCAATACAGTTGATCTTTGAAATTGGCCCATACCTTGAAGAACTCAGAAAAACAGGAGGTGCAATCACTGAGTTTGTTAACCCTAAGTAAACACCTACTCTTATGTCTACATTTAAGATATGTTCAAAGTTGTGGTGTCATGTCGCTTTTTTTTCCTTTGAAAACATATACTGGATTTTCCTCTTATGGAGTACTGACTCTTTGCAGCAACTCCTGGGAATTTTTCGATGAGATAAATATGTAGGGAAATAAACCATTGAATTTGATATATTGCTAGGAATGATAAAAACAAATTGCAAATGAGCTGAACTTCATTGTCATAATCAGAAATACTGATCCACTTCAGATGTGTTAGATCCAAATGTTCTGTCACTTCTAAGACATAACAATATATAGAAAACTGGAATTCATTCTGAACTAATCACCTAGGAGTTATATCATCTATGCCTTTCCCAGTCCAATTTAAACCTCTGTTTTGAGAACAAATATTTTAAGGGTTTGTTAAGATCATATGGAAGAGAAGACAGCGGTGACAAAGTCGAAGAGAGTATAATTAGAGTGATGTCATGTCACAGTTCCTAGTTTGAGCGCCGAGCGGAGGTGGTGGAGACTGGATTTGCAGAAAGCAAAAACACTGGTCATGGCGCGTTTGAATGCCTTGATATTTCCCACTTCGCTCCGTCTTCCTATTCACTGTTTGGTCTGTTGAATTCAAGTGTTTTGTGCAGTGTACCAAGATGGATGTCATCCAACAAACAGATTCTTGTAAAGTAAATCCAGCTGAGCTCTCTGGAAGAAGTTATGACTCTTCACTTTCAGAAGCTGGCTGAATCTTTGTCCTCTGAAGATCTGGAGTAGATTTATTGATTTGAGGAAGCAACAAGTACATCTTCTCAAAGAAGAAAGGAACTTTCAGCTTCCTTATCCTTCAGAGGAGACATTGGTTACTAAATCATGAATACTGACCATGGCACTGAAGCTATAGCTGTTGCTGCAAGTCTGCGACTGAGAAATGGGATTGGAATGTGTTGAATAACCTCAGCTAGCATTTCATGAGCTAATGAAGCAGCAACGTGTAGAGTTCTTTGTATTTCAGGCCTTGTGTGTGGGTTTATGTTGCTTAGATGAACACTGGTGCAATTTGTTCATAGGGATACTCTGCACAGCACCTTTCTGGATCCCATTTTCTCGGAAGGTTGATATTTATTATTTTGATAAGACTGAACATAACATCTGATGAGTGATGACATGTAGTTCTAAAGGGTTGGTGGGTTGACTTGACAATTAGGAGGATTTAGAAGAGAAATGGTTCTGCCAAATTGGTTGGACACTACTGTCAATAAAGAAATGGAAGAAAATGTGGAGGTGAAGCTGTTCAGACTGCAATTAAAGTGATTGATAAGAAGCTTCTATATCATAATTCATATGTTAATCTGCTGTCATTTTGTAAAGCTCAACAATTTTAGGGCATATGCCGCGTTGAAATCCTATCTCTCCGTTTTCAGAAGCTGTTTAACCTCTCTTTGACTACTTTTTGCATCTCTTTGTAGGTACAAAGATGCTACCAGAACTGCTTTTAAGTCCTCAACTCGACTTGAATGCATGATGCAAGATTATCCTAAAACGTTACCTCCTTCAGCTAGAGTTGGATTCACTGTAAGTAGAAGATATCATTACTGCTTTTGGCTTCTGATACTGTTACATATGTTGTGAAGTCATCTACTGTCAAGTCATCCAAGTGAGTGGATCATAATTCTTCTTACAACGACTCAGGTGATGGATGGTTGGCTTGCTTATGCACCTGTGAAAAACAACCTAGAAGATGCTGCCAAGGTATGATGAGCAGTTTTCTGCAGTGAAATAATTCTGCTTATCTTATGTAGGAACATAGTTTCAGTGAATGTGGCAGATGTCTTTAAATTGGGGCTGGCATAACATTTTGATTGTCTGACAAAATCCATTATCCCCTACTTCTAGTTGCTTCTCAATGAAAGATCTGATGATTTAGTGCTGACCATATGTAACCAATATTTGTCCCTACTGGTTACTGTGCTCCATTCTGAAACTTTTCAGTACACATTGCAATGAAGAATTGTTGCTTCTGGCTTTTTGTTTCTTAGAATTCTGCAGTTAATTTTTCGTCAATAATTAGCAGAAATTTTCCGATTTAGATCGTTATCATGTGTTTTCTCTAATGATTTCGGCTTCAAGCTCTTCTGTTGAGTTGTTTAGATCTTGTGCATACTTGTCAGATACTGTAATTTAGTTGTGTAGGTATTAGTATCACAACCAAGGTATGTTTGCGGAGGCAGTCATTAAGCTTATAATTAGTTGGCAAGCATTGGTAGAACTTAAATTAGAAGTGAAAAATGCAGTGGCATATTTCTTCTACTTTACCTTTTCCTTCTTCGCTCATAGCCGCTGTCCTAACCCTCTTTCACCAACTAAGAAAGTTGAAACTGCTCACTGACGTTCTTAACTCTAATTTTTGACTAGCATTTCTTGGGCTTGATATTTTTTTAAGTCTTTCTGGACAGTTATTACTAAAAACAACTTTTAGGTTGTTATTGCTCTTGATGTGATTTCACTTCTTAACTGTTTTTCATTTGTCTCCCTTACGACGAAAGGTGCCAAAAGGAAATCCCTACAACAGTGCCACTTCGGGAGAAATGGCCATATATCGCTCTCACAGCCTCATTCTAAGAAAGGTATTTCTTTTCTTCTGTAATTTCAAGTGGAAAATTGAACGTCTTCGGATTATTTCTTTCTTGAACATGGGAATTAATACGTTATGCACCCAATTGTCGTGCAAACCTCTATATGAGGCAGCATAAGGAAAAGATTGCTGGATTCTGAAAGAAGTCTTTTTGGCTTTTCTATGTCCTTGGTACTTTTTAAGTAACACGTAAATCAACATAAAAGACAATAGAGAAAAAAAGGCATAGCAGAAATTAGAAGGAAGAGTTGCTGCTCATCACTGGTTAGAGAAAAGTAAATCAGAGTATTACATTTAGTCACATTTGTGAATGAGTGGTGAGCGAGCCCAATGCTAGGTTACAATTATGACTTATATCCTCCATTAAGATCATTGTGTTTTGCAAAATAATAAAACAATTGTTTGTCCTGCAATTTATTGCTTCAAGACGGGGGCAGATCTAGGGGGTTGGGAGGTTTGTTCACCCAAAGCCCCTTGGTAAAAACTTATGTTGTATATATGTGGTCTTTTTTTTGAAATTATTTTTCATGTATATATAGAGATTTTGAATCCCCTGAAAACTTAGTGGTTTAGGGGATTCATAATTTGCCTACAGATTCCAAGTTCAAATCTTAGGCACTTCATTTTATTTTTCGAATTTCGTTGATGAAAATCCTAGATACGCCACTGTTCCCGGACCACCTTTGGGACTTGTTCCATGGCAAAAAAGATGGGAAGAGTTTTAATACTGTGACTTCTGTTTTTATAGTATGAAAGACAATTCTCGACTCTTGAAAAACTTCCCCAACTTTTCCCTTCATAATAATTGCTGCGACAGTTTCATATGAGTTCAGTTGGTAAACCTATGTCTATCTAGTCTCTGCATCAATTACTGCACATTTCTTTTTATTACAGGCTGGTGTTAAGGTAGATGATCCAGTTATCCAAGTATTTAATGGGCAGGAGGTAGAGGTATGGTCTCGAGTTGTATGGAAGCCGAAATGGGCACTTACTTTCACAGAAGTAAAAAGTAAGGTGAGTGGAAACTGCTACATTTCACAAAGGTCTACAATGGCTATCAAGGGGAGTGATATTGCCCTTGAGGATCTCTCTCTGGATGGAGCTCTAATTATAGGGGCTGTTGATGGTGCTGAGGTACGTCTCAAGTCCTTCATCAATTTATTATCCGGATGAGTATCAACACCAATGATGTCCTTTAATTGATACATCATACCTATATGGTTGTAATCTCAAATTCTCTGATGAAAACTTTAGGTTGATATTTGATACACTAGCTGATAATCATGTGTGTTTTAACAGGTCAAAGTGGGAGGCCCCGTGCAGAACAAGGGTTGGATAATTGAAGATGTCGACTGCAAGGATACTTCAATACCAGAAGAAATAAGAATCAGGGGTTTCAGATTCAAGAAGGTTGAGCAGTTGGAGAAAACATATACCGAGCCTGGGAAATATTGTTTGAAGCCATAAGGTTGACACATTCCATACTCCGTCGGAAGATCTTGAGCTCCAAAATTTTGTAGGAGCTCTGGAAGCTTGGCTAAACTGTTGATATTTATAGCAGATTTTGTTGCTTAGTTTATGTTTCAGATTTTCTTGCAACATCGTGATTCTTTCCCCTTCAATTATTTGCTACTTAGTTAACGAAACAGAATAAGGTCATTGGTTGGTATTATTGAGTAATAAGTCCTTCTGAAAATCGGGGCGACTGGTTTAGAAGTTGTTTTACGCTATTACAAGTAGTCTTGAGTAAATGTTAATCTAGGCCTAAGGATGTATATGCTTCCTCTTGTCTTGGTATGAGTACACAAAAGTTGATTGCACAATTGTTTGATGGAATATTCATTGTTCACTGTTTGCATCTGCAATGAGAGCATTTTTCCTCCATGTATTGATGTTTAATTGCAGCATGTAGCTGCAGGAAGGCAATTTATTAAAGTGACAAATATAATGTCCATTACAATTACAACAGCTTTAGCTTCATCATTTATTCGAGTTCCAAATTGGTGTATGTATCTAGAAGGGATCGTAACATGTCTGTTGAGCCGAAGGGAAGGAAAATCGATGGTGAAGCTCCTCAGTGCAGTAGTTTCATTCGACCACCAAAAAGGAGAGCGATTGCAGCACCACATACAACAAGCAACATCAATCTCAAGCAAATACAAGATAGGAATTCTGCAGTAGCTCAAGCACAACAAGACGGCTGCACCGGCAATTTTAGGATATTTGATTCTCCATTTGGAAATTTTCTTGTACCTGTTATTCCAACTCCTGCTGAACTATCCGGATCCCATAATCCATCCAGGCTTTTAAGTAAAGGTAATCTTTGTTGTTGTGGTAGCTGTTTGAGAATTTTCTAGCTTCTCCTTTTTTCTGCGAGGCATAGAATTGGGAAGAAGCTTGATATTTGAAGCATCTCTGGATGTTTCATGTCTATGTGGTTTAGAAACAAAACAGATTTACAACAATAATAACTGCACAGTTTATTCTCATGGTCGGGAGAACTTGACGATACCAGACCATTGCCTCAAGTAAAGCATAACACAAATCAAGTATGCAAGCTGAAGAAGCTATACTAAAAACTAATGGAGATGAGAACTGTAGCAGCAACAAAATAATATGATGACCAAAGCAAAGGGGACAACATGTGATGCCAAAATTGAAGAATAAGATAGTCCTGGAGTAATAAGAAACAAAACAGACTCTTCTATCTTAAACTAAAAACAAAAACAAGTGTATTATAATTGAACTGCTCATGCGATTGAGTTAACTATTTTTAAGTATATGAGAAAAGCATGATAGATGTAGCACTTACCTCTAGAATGGTTTAGATGCTCCTTTTCTCTGTTCTGGATTGAACATCCTACATTTGATGCAATTATTATTCATTAGGAGGTATTGTACAAGAATATGTTGGGAAAGTTCAATCCTTCCCTGCTTTGAAGTTAAGATAGGCACTTTAGGAATTAACGTAATGGTAGGAGTGCAAGAGTTAATAATTCTCCAAAAAGGAGGTTCTTCCCCTATACAAAAGAATAGTAGGATTACAAGAATATGTTTACAAAAAGATTTCCTCACACTAAGGTGGCTTACAAGTTTAAGGATTAAGACTTCTTAAGCTTTACCGGCAGCATTCATGAGTCGCTAGTTCAACTGTCCCTCGGAGACAGGGTCGAGAAGTACCATGCATGGTTGCCCCCCGTCCTTTCTTTCTATCAGTCTCACCCAGCAAGCCACACTCTCACTAATAGTGGATTGCTCTCAAGTGGATTGTTTCTTTTCACTTGGATTGCTAGGACTCACTTGGGTGTGGATTTTACCTCTAGCTCTAAAGTGGATTCTTACTTCACTTGGATTGCTAGAATTACTCTTGGATATCTGTCAAATGGATTCGTACTTCACTTGGATTGCTTTCTTGGATGGCTAGGAATGAAAGCTTCTACCTCTATTTATACTACTCCACCTCCTTAGTGAATAGTGGAGAAGTTGTCTCTAGAATGTCTTTTCATTCTTGACCTCCTATGGAAAGTTAATCCACTTTGTTTTCCCAGAGAACTTCCTGAAAAAGGTTTAGTATCTGTATATGCAGTCAAGCTTGATTTGCTATGTGACCAGTTGTAGGATTTCCTCTTTTTTCTACCTCCTTGTTGGACTGAATACAGGTGGGAATGGTGACGTGATATTAGAATGTACACCTACAATGTGGGATTTGAGTGCTCTGCAGCGTCACATTGTGTGTTTTCTTCCCTACTGCACGATTCTGTTGCAGAATTAGCTATTAATTTAATTTACCCTGTTATTGATTGATATATGTTTCTGCTTTAGGGGCTTGATATTTTAAGAGGAGGATCTTCCGGAAACAACTTCTTTATCTCTATGAGGTAGTGCTAAGGTTAGCATACATTTGACCGTCCCCATATCCCACTTGTGGGATTCCATTGGGTATGTTATTGTTGTATTGATATATATATATATGTGACACACTTTGTATTCTAGTTGGGTAATTTTTGTGACATGTTTCAGAATGCAAAAAGGGGAGGAAATGGGTCTTCGCGGAGGAGCCAACAAGGTTAAATTGTAGTCTCTCTTGATCTTTAGAGTCTTTGGCATATGTATATCGTTTGGCTTAATTTAACCTAAACTAAGGATGCTTCGCTTGTGTGGCAGGTGATCCAAGTTCCTGTTGGTACTGTCATTCATCTAGTAGAGGGTGAACTTCCATCTATAGTAGAGAAGAGTCCGATTCCAGGTACAGTTGTGAGTTGTTATTGATTCATCAGAGTTTTCTACACAATCAATTTCGGCCGACCAAACCAGGTCAAAAGTTGAGAAGAAAGTCAAATCAAGTGGTGGTGAAGAGTACTCTACAGCCAGGACAAGAACTTTTGATTTCCCAACCAGTTGTCATACTCCATGCTCAATTGCTGGATACAAATTTGAAAGCAATGATGATGATTTGAGTGATTGGGAAGAAGAAAGCTGTGGACAAATGGAAGAGGATCAATGATATTATGAGAACTCAATGTGAAGATGAGTTGGAGTAAACTGGAATACAATGTGGCAGAGTTAACAGAACAATAGTTGTTGCTCGTGGAGGGGAGGGTGGCTTAGGCAATCTGTCTACCGTTGAATATGACGCGAAAGGGAGCCAATTCTGATGATGAAGTATCTGATGATTGTGATCCTGCATCATGAATTGCCTGGCTCAGAGGTGCTAGAACTAAAGAGCATTGCTGATGTGGGTGTTATTGGGATGCCAAATGCCGGCAAAAGCACCCTTCTTGGGGCATTGTCAGAGGCTATACCTGTAGTTGGTGATTATGCCTCACAACACTGAGGCCCAACTTAGGTAGTGTAAATTATTACGATTTTTTTTTTAACTGTAGCTGACATCCCAGAGGAGCCCGGGCATGCTTTCCTTCGGCACATAGAACGTACAAAACTTCTAGCATATGTGGTGGACTTGGCTGCAGCACTGGGTGACAACAAGGGAATAACTTGATTTTGGAACTCGAGTACTATTGCGAGGGTTTTTCTGATCGACCATCCTTAGTGGTGGCTAACAAAGTCGATGCAGATGGCGCTGAAGTGGTGTATAAAGAACTAAAACACCGTGTATCTGGTGTGCCGGTTTTCCCAGTTAGTGCAGTCCTACCAGAACTGAAAGATGGTGCAAGGATGCTCATCAGTGGTGAACAAACATACAGGCTGAAATTAGATGGTATAGTTCTTCACCAGGATGCTGCTTTTGGGAGCATCTAGTCTTGTATCCTTTCACTTGAAATGAAATATTTTTTCCACTTGGGAATAAAGTTGCATATATTTGTTTAGCATATATCTCTTATGACCACTTATAAATTAAATGGAAAAATGACTTTTGTCAGATATCTTATGTGCAAAAATGAAAATCTCTTATAAAATCAAAATCTCCCAAGTATAAATAACCAATTGTGAGTTTCATTTCAAATATCTCAAATGAGTTTAAACTATGGCAAAGATTATTTGTTATATGTAAGCAACAACACTTGGTAATGTGTAAATCATATTGAAATAACTTAATGTCGTATATGACTCTATGGACTGCAGTCGCGAAATCAACATTTTTGTCAAGGGTGTTCATACTTTTAAACATGGATGGGTGATTTTTATATCAAGGGTGTTGAACAATTGATATATATCAAAATATCTATATTAACATATATATTCGAAAAAGAATTTCCAACGAAGGGTGTTCATCTGACTACCTTTGGATGAATGCAGCTCCGTCGACCCCTGCTATGGAGTATACACCACGATATCATGGAACATATCGTAGTAGTGTTAAAAGAAGAATATTAGAACTTCTTATCGTGTACGAAATAGTGATATACTTCTCTTTTAATTATACAAAAGAAGAAGATAGATGCATCCTCTTTTGGTAAAAGATACGTGAAAGCTTTGATGAGCATTTTCAAAAGCAAAATGGGATTGATGAGTTGATAGTTAAATTTCACTCCCATTTCTTCTTAGACTATTGGATCGACCGTTCAACAATTTGTTTCTACGAGGGGTCATTTGGTTCGAAACGAATTATTCTGAATCAATTATTTCAGGATAAGTTATTTCTCACTATGTATAAGAGATAACTTATTCTATCAATATGATATATATAAATAGTGGGACGATAATAATTCAAGGACTACTTAATGCTTCTAATTAAATGCAAGACAAATTAATCATGTATTTTAACCCAAGAATAAAAATATCTTATATCTCACCCAAACGACTCGGAATTGTAGGTGTGGTATGTACCTGAACATGGAGAAGTCTACTACCTTTAGCATCATTGAGGGTGTCGCACCCATCAACAAGTATGTATACATATATTTTTCCTCCTTTGTTGTATTATATATTTATTATAAGTAAATTGGGAAAAATTAAAGAATAATTGGAATACTGAATTAGCAGGATTACTTAGTTGTAATGTAATAAAATGTTGCAGGTATGAAAGGGTTGAGGAGAAAGCAGCAGGAGAAGGATGCAAATGTGGATCAAATTGCACTTGTGACCCTTGTAATTGTTAAGAAAGAACATATAACTATGCTTTTATTTGCTGTAATAAATAATAAGACTATTACAGCCATAGAACTGATTATGATGATCATGATCACTTCTTAGGTTTGAGGGTGAGATTTGGGGTTGTAACAGAAACACATCATATATAATACTTACCATTTAAGTAGTTGTGCTTTCAGTATTAGTCGTTTTTTTTTTTTTCTTTTTTCCTTTTTTTTTTCATATCTAGTATCTTCTGCTTATGGGGCTTGATTTTGAGACAAGGTTTTCTGGAAACAATTTCTCTATCTCAATGAGATAGTGATTATAAAGTCTGCATATATTTTACCCTTTCCAGATCCCACTTGTGGAATTCCAGTGGATAGTTGTTATTGTTGTTACCATTTAAGTAATTAATGCATACAATTTATCTATTTATTAATTACTCATAGTTAGTTAATGCATGTTTTTATTTTACTCAAATCACTTGATCATACTAAATATTAATTCTATAAGGTATACATTTTGAGATGATGTTTAATAGTTGTTAATTAATGGCAATTGATGGAGGGTTAATGGTTGAAAATATTTTCTTTTCAAACCTTTTTCACTCTGCTGAAAAGTATAAACAGGGATGATGGTTTCCAAGGAAAGATCATATTTTTCTAAATAATATTTTTTTCCCATACAAGACTTGATAGATAAAATTAGTCAGGAATAGCTAAAGTTTGCAATCTGAAGTTCTTGTTTCTAAGTGAGTTTTGAGAAAGATTTTAGCAGGTTTGTATTTTTCTAAACTCATTCTAACGATCAATATGTAGAATCAGAACAAGTAATTGCTGAGATTCGCGCAGGAATATCCACTTTGAATTTTATATTTTCGAGACGAGATTTTTTCAGAAACCGTTTCTCTATCTCTATGAGATAGTGGCAAAGTCTGCATACATTTTACCCTTCCCAGATTCCACTTGTGGAATTCCACTGGATATGTTGTTGTATTCTCTTATATAATAAGCCGCTACATTGATGAATGTAGGGTCATCATGCCTGCTTGGCTTGATGGTTCAAGCCTAACATCTTAAATTTAATGTTTAGAGATCAAACCTCAACATTATCAATATTTTTACATCGTTTCTACTAATAATTATGTAATTATTTCTTCACCTGCTTCAATTATAAAATTACAATAACATGTCTACTTAATTTTGTGTCCACTTAATTTTGCGGTGGCTATTGAAGTGTGTACTTAAATTTACTATATCATTTATATTAATCATTAGGGAAAATGCACAAGTACCCCCCTCCCCCCCGACTATAACTAAAATCCCAGAGACACACTTAAACTTTAACTTGGTCCTATTACCCTCTTGAACTTATTTTTTCCGTAATTAAATACCCTTTTTTATCTAGTTAACACGCATAGCCAGCTAAATTATATTGTGTGTAGTACACGCGCGGACCCAACATACCACGTAGGCAAATAAGGGGCATTAAATTACTAAAAAAATAAGTTCAGAGGGGTAATATGACCAAGTAAAAGTTTAAGTGTGTTTCTGGGATTTTGATTATTAATGTTAAAATTAATATTTTGAATGACCTCTATAATAAAATAAAAAAAATAATCTAAATGAATATAGTTGTTGTAAAAATATATCAAAAAATTTAGCCCCCTTGCATGAACACACTTTGCACAAATATTGCACAACACTGCATAGTCAAAAAAATGAGTATAATTTTTTATTTCGTTATATACGTGTGCAATATAAGCATTTTAATCAAGTTTTGAAAGAAAAAGAACTAGAAGATCGGTTACTTGAAGTCAAGTAGTGGGTTGTGACATATTGCTTTCAAATTTCCTCCGCTAATTTTTTTGATCTAAAAACACACTCTGATATTTTCTTTAGTTCGAGCATATCCCTAAAACTAATAGATCAGATTATATAATAAAATTTGGTGATATAAAATAATTACTATTTTTAAGTTTGTGTTACTTTTTATAAGCAAACTTTAGATAAATATTTTTAGTTATTAAAAGTTATAATTTAAAATGCACAACTACCCTCCCTGACAATAACCAAACTCTCAGACACACTTAAACATTTACTTGATCCTATCATCCCCCTGAACTTATTTTTTTGGTAATTTAATGCACCTTATTTACCCTTAACCACACGCCTAAGTTTTTGTGTGTAGTACACGTGCGGACCCCACATGCCACATAGGCAAATAAGGGGTATTTAATTACGGAAAAAGATAAGTTCGGGGGGGGGGGGGGAATAGAACCAAGTTAAAGTTTAAGTGTCTTTGAGATTTTGGTTATAGTCTGGGGGGGAGGGGGCGGGTACTTGTGCATTTTTCCTAATTATTATTTAATTATTTCTTCGTCTACTTCAACTATGAAATTACAATATTACCTATAATAATTCTTTTTCTCATGTTGGAGTAATGTGTATTATTTAAAAATTACTTAAAAATATGATAAATTCAAGTAATTAAAAAAATTAAAAATATATTAAAATTATTGACTCTCCATATTTTATCTAGATCACAAAAATTAAGAGAGAAAAATAACATATATTGAGCCCGTGCAATGCATGCAAACCACCTTAGAAACCTCTCTCCCTTACCCCATGCAAACCGCCTTTCAGGCAGAGCAAGTTCACAGCCAGTACCTCCAGCACTTGGACCTGCTTTACCACCACTGCATAATGCAGGGGCTGACCCAAGCTGCACCACCACCCTACCAATCTCTCTCTGAATCGGGATCGATGGGGAGTACGAGCGTTCAAGCAACAGCCTCAACCTTCAGTCCATAGGTACCCCCCAACATAAACCTATTGCCCATTATTCCAGTCCGTACAGCTGCTTAGGAAATAGACGAAACACTGGAAGTAATGAGAGAAACAAAAACAGAAATCTCGACCCTAAAAGAAATAAAAATGATGGTTTATCAAGAGAAATATGAAAAAAAAGTTGAGAATCTCTTCAAGACATCGATATACATCAAGATTTCAACTCAGATGCAGGGAACTTTGTCCTAGTCATGAATCCAGCCTTGAGGGACATTCTAGACTTCTCCTTGGAGACACTTTTGAATACCCTGATGATAACCAATGGGATCGGATAGATCTCTAAACACTATAATGTGGAACTGTCAAGCGCCAATGGGCTAGACTTTAGAAAGAAAACTTTAGTGATCTTCTAGACTGGCACAAACCACTCTTGGTAGTTCTTTTGGAGACAAAGTTGCAAAACCACCAACCCTTCCTCGATGATTTTTCTTTCAATTCAGATGATTGAGGTCGCTATCATAAGGAACTCAGGAGGCCTGGTTGTTCTCTGGGACAAAAATATGTTGGAACTTGATGAAGTCTCTACTTCTAGATAGGAGATTCATGCCATAATCAATATAAGTATGAACAAAAGATCCTTGGCTCTTTAGTTGCATTTATGCTAATGCTAGTAAATGTGCTTGTGTTTCCCTTTGGGACAACCTACGTACTATTAAAGATGACTATAAAGGGAAATGGTTGATTGGGGGTGACTTTAACAAAATTCTTAATAAAATAGGAAACAAAAGTGGCAACCCCATAAATACTACTCATAGTATGGATTTATGATACATCCTTAACTATTGTGAATTTATTGAATGGGTTTTAAAGAAAGTATTTATACTTGGATTAATGATAGTTTTAAACATAAAAAAGCCCTTATCTTTGAATGTTTTCATAGATTCTCTGCCAATAATGACTGGATGCTTCACTACCCAGACACCCAGGTAATCCACCTCCCAAGAATCCACTTAGACCATTGCCCTCTTCTGCTCTCTCTCTCTCTCTCTCTCTCTCTCTCTCTCTCTCTCCTCTCTCTCTCTCCCCCCCCCCCCCCTCCCCCCCTCTCCCCCCCTCTTGCCCCCACTCCTCCGTCTCTGTGCCCTTCCCCCAAATATAGAATTTTTACGTAAGAAACTATGTGGACAGTGCACCTCAACTTTCTTATTGTCATAACTAACGCTTGGAGTAACTCCCCAATCCTTCCCAAAGTGATTGAAGAGCTTACATAGTTGGCGAAAGTCTGGAATAGAACCACATTTTGTAACTGATGTCGCCCAAGTTACACCTCCTTTTCGAAGGTTTAAGCTATCATTGTCATGATATATAACCTCACCAAGGTTAGGGTCGAACCCATAGGGAATATGCTCAGACTCAGAGTAATTGCAAGCAAGTTGAATGAATTAACCTACTTATCTCCCGAAAGGAGGAGGGGTTTGTAATTGCAAGAAAATAAACCTAAGCTAGAACAACTGTTGTGAAATCGGTGAGAGAAGTAACTAGGGTATTATTGTCACGCCCCAAACTCCCGTAGGGCGGACCGGCACCCGTTACCGATAGGGCTTCGGGAGAACCAACCTATGCTCGTTCTATCCATATTATGCGTAGTTTCTATCCTTAACGTGTCGTAAAACAGATAGACCGTGATTATAAGCAA
>JAPFFP010000080.1:16482452-16495464 GCA_026153255.1 Solanum medicagineum
TATATGTATATATATATATTTATGAAATTCGCAAATTAAAGAATAACATAAAATTTTGCATATATAGTACAATATGATTAATATTTAATTAATTATATATTTTATAATATTTTAATTTAATGCATAGTTAATTAAATTTAATATTCAATAAGTAATGACATAAGGGTAAATAAGTAATGACATAAGGGCAAAAGGGTAATCCAACTTTGAGCCTAGCACCCTCCTACTTTTAGTTATATATGATGATATGATATAGATTAATATCACAAGTCTTTTACCCTCTCTTATATTATATAGGAAGTGTTAGACAACCATGTCATATGGACTTTGGAATAACCTACAACTCCTATATAACTCAAGCTATGTAAATATGTTGAGTCAAATGAAGTTTTGATGATGACTTCTGGATCATGAAATATATTGCTTAATCTGGTTCTTCAGTACACTTTCTCTAAGACGTGAAGACAAGATGTCATGATGTGCGAAATGGATAAAGCAATAGGAGATAAGGACGCACCAGCAAAATATGAAGTCAGTTTCTAAATTACAACTATGGAAGAAGTTACTGGAAAAGAGAGTTTCAAGCGAATTCAAATTCAAATAAAAGCTTGAAACAAAAAACAAGGAGGCTGACCAAGTGAGGACTTCTTTAGCCAAGAGATTAAAAGGAGCAAGAATACTTAGTCTTTCTCACCGAGACAAATAGCAAGAAAGTGAGTCAGTCAGGTTCGTCAGTCTTGAGTCATTTGCTTAAATTGTTTCTTCGTTTTAGTTTGAGTATTGGAAAACTACTTTCGTTGTTTTTATTGAGTCATGTTGTTCTACTTAGCTCAATGATCTATAAACTGAGAGTAGGAAGTGTCTTTAAATTGTGGGCAACTCGAAGACATGGGGAACAGAAGCCTGGGGAGGTTTATGCATAGTGTAGGTTGTTTTGAAATTGTTCCATCGTAGATTACTAGGTCTTTGTAATATTTTATTTGAGGATCATGTTGATTTAGTGAAGTTGGGGAAAATTCCTGTAGGTACAGGTCGTGGTTTTTCACCTTTTGTGAGTCGGGTGTTTCCACGTAAAAATATTGTGTTATTCTGTCTTTTTACTTTTGGGAAACACGTCTGCAAATTTGGTTGCAAATCCATAGATTGTGCAAATCTAACAAAATATAATAAATATGTACAATTACTAGGAGGTAGAGATAACTTAGCTAACATGAGCTACAATGGAGTCTCTTTACAACTCCAAACATAAAATTCCAATCATATTCCTTATAATGTTACTATGGAATACAGAGCCATGACAGGGCATGAAAACAAACAAACTAAGCCAATAAAAGAGTTTGCCAAGTGGACTAGACCGCTGAAAGGCTACAAACTCAACAACGATGTGTTGTTAAAAGAAAATAGCCAGCTTTGAGGCATAGGGGGTGGGGTCATCAGGGACGAAAACAGAGACTGGATTTAGGGTACATGGACAACCTTAAGGAAGCGTGCAATATCAAAGCAGAACTACCAGCTCTCTTACAAGGCCTCAAATTAGCAAAGCTTCACAATTTGACACCACTTGAGATAGAGGTGGATTGTAACGATATTATACCATTTATGCTAAATAATAACTTTAAATTTTTTAATATCATTGTTGATTGCAGGGATCTTCTCCAGCAGCTGGGGAATCCTCCCATCCGCCACAACTATCGTGAAGCAAATAGAGTGGCAGATGCACTCGCAAAGGAGGGAGCTAATATGCATATATCAATATCTACTATGACAGTTCTGCCTGTGTTTGTTCGTGACAAACTAGAAGCAGAGAAATCTGGAACGTTTTTATTAGGATGAAGATCCAGCGAACCTATAGTACTTGTGCTACGCTAGAAACATCTAATTTTTGTTTACTTACTGAATGTACCCCTCCCCCAAATTACCCAAGCAGAAGTAGTGCATCTGCTCGTACTATGTATTGACTCATATTAGTTATCTAATATAATATTTCATTTTGCCATCCCCCCCCCTCCCCAAAAAAAAAAAAGAATATGTAGCATTGAGTAAGAATTCAAGAACATCTCTTTTACTCTATAATTTCTTCAGGGTATCAAAGTCAAGGTTCAATTAAGATCATCCTGAAGATATTCCACACTAAACACTAGACATAACCTCATCCTTAATACTCCCTCCATTCCATTTTATGTGTCACCAGTTGACTTGACATGATGTTTAAGAAAGAAAGAAAGATAGATAGAAGGAGAATTTTAAAATTGAATTGTTTATAATTATAACAAGGCAACATTTGACTAAAACAGGAAAGAATGCCACGTAAAATGGAACAGAGGGCATACTAGCTTAACCTCTCACCATCTTCACTTCAAGAACTTAATGTTCCTTATCATTGGATGCACTATGGGCAAACAAATATGGGCTTGTCTTGAAGATACTTAGTTACAAGCAAGCAAGGATAAGGAGTTCCAATTGAAGGAAAAGCTTCGCATTGTGAAACTGAGAACAAAATCTATAGATGAATACCTAAAGGAATGTGTGATAACCTCATGGACATACACAAACCTTTAGATGAATATAGCAATGTTATTACTTTTGCTAGAGGTCTTCAAAGCAAATATAAGACCCTTCGAACTGTTATGCTAAATAAGTCCCCTTATCCCACATTTAGTCAATTTGTTAATGCTCTTAGGGGACTCGAAGATGGAGACAAGGAAGAACCTTTGGCCTTATGACTAAAAAGTGGCAAGGACGAGGGCTTGGTAGTTATTATTGCGTAGTAGAAGGACAATGAGGCAGAGGTCGATCATACAATCAAAAACAATATAATACGTAGGAATTTAGTAAGAAGAGAGTTTTAAATCTAACCCATGTCAGATTTGTGGTAGGATCCATCATATAACACACTCTTAGTTTTACAGATGGGACTACTCAAATCAAGCACAACAAGAAGTACCTCAGGTGTTAGCATCAATGTCGTTTAGTGATCAAATTGACAACAATCTCTCTATGGATTCCGGTGCTAGCAATCACATGGTACAGTACTCTCTTAAATTCAATTCCCTTGAAAGGACACGATTATGCAAATGGCGATAAACTCCATATTACACATGTGGGAGATAAAACACATTGGAAGGAGCTTACATCTAAAAGATATTCTCAAGAAGAGTCTGATTTCTATTAGTCAATATGCAATAGATAATAAATTTCTTGTCCTCGTACACCTGAACAAAATAGAGTGGCCGAAAGGAAGCATAGACATATAAATGAAACAGGCTTGTTACTACTCTTCAATGCAAACTTGCCATTGTTTCTTTGGGTTGAAGCTGTTATGACAATTTAACACAACGCCTACTTTAACCTTGAATATGCTATCTCCCTTTGCTAAATTATACGGAGAGATTTCTGATTACAACACCTTGAAAGTCTTTGGCTGCAAATGTTTTCCTTATCTCAAGGGCTGTAACAAAGATAAATTTTAACCAAGGACATCTCCATGTGTGTTTATTGGTTACAGTCCGCTTCATGAAGGTTATAGGCGTTAGCATTCTAAGTCTAGAAAAGTTTTCATCTCAAGACACGTATGTTGGAATTTGAAAAAGGAAGCTTCAGTCAGAATTCTTTTCATTCATTTTTCATATCTCAAAAGGCATACACACATATAGCTATATAAGCTTTTCAAAGAGTAAGTAAAGGACCATACCTATCCAACTACTATTGTACGTTCTTACAAAGCATATTCTATTAAATAAAGACTATCATTCCTCTCAAACTAAACAAAATATTCAAAAGAAAGCTATTAAACTAAAGACTAACTAGAAGAATCTCATTTTCTATCACTCCTCCTAAAAATTTTTCTTGGATACTCCCATCTTAGCCCTCAGAACTTCAAATTGCCCTTTAGGAAGAGCCTTGGTCGTGAAGTCCGCAATCTGCTGATTTGTGCTGCAATGAACAAGCTTAACTTCGCCATCCATGTCTGCTTGCTTGACAGCGTGAAACTTCACATTTATATGCTTACTATGGATTTTTGGCAATGGATATTGCTCACTTGTTGTCAAACTTAATGACAGTAACTTCAATGTCATTTTGCTCCAAATCACGTAGAATCTTTCTTAACCATAGAGCCTGATTAGTTGCACCAGCAGCAACTATGTATTCTGCTTCTGCAGAAGATTGAGCTGCCACCTCTTGCTCCTTTGAATTCCAAGAAAAATGCCTGAACCAAGTGTAAAAGCATATCAAGAAGTGCTTTTCATGTCATCAATGCTTCCTGCCCAATCACTGTTTGAATAATCCATAAATTTCCCTTGCTCTTCCGTTCTAAACCAAGTAACATAATCAGCAGTTCCCTCGATATATCTCAATGTTCGCTAAGCGACACCAAGATGAACTTGACTTGGAGCGTGCACAAACCTGGACAGAAGACTTGCCGCGAACATGGAACAAGTCTTGTTGTCAAATACAGCAAACTACCTATTAGACTTCTATAAACTACAGGAGCATCCCTACCACCTCCTTCAAACTTCGAAATCTTTTCATTGTGAACTAGTGGGGTCAATTCAGGCTTGCACCTCTCCATCTTGAACCTTTTAAGAATATTCCCAGCATATTTTCTCTGTGAAATGAAGATTCCATCAGTAGCTTGATGAATCTCCATTCCCAGGAAGTAATTCGTTTCACCTAGATACCAAACGTGGTATTACTTATGCAAAATTTAATATTGACATAACTTGCCTTCAAAGCGTAGATAATTTTTACACAATCAAGTCACCGTTTAGCTATTGTAGCATATTACTTATTTACAGTGATGTATAAAACTTGTACTGAAATTCAAATACATATATAAAAATAAAAAGATTAGATAGAGGATGAGGAGAATAGCAATGTCAGGCTCTTGAAATCTTCTGTTAAGAGTAACAAAGGAGCAGTTGTAAAGTTAGAAATCAATACAAATTAAATTTTAATAAAATTGCTCAAGTATTTACAATATTAATAATTAAATGTATAAAGGAAAAATATTTCCCAGGATGCTTTTTTTTTATTATAGATGCTTTTCGCCAACCAAAAGCTTCCAATTGGAATGAGGTCCCTCGCTGCTATCAAATTTAAATGGCACCCATCCTAAGGCCTGTGCAATTTCTACGAGCTCTTCGATAACAAGTGTGGTGTCACGAATATAAACTCGTCCCCCGGGTCGAAGAATTCTGTCTATTTCTAGCATGATAGTTGTCACATTGCATCTGCATAACAATGACATGTGAGTAAATATAGTCAATCAACTCCACATAATGATTTGATGAATCACATTGGTCGATAAGTTAAGGCAACGTGAACAAGTAGTATACCTGTTCTTTTCGACTGAGAAAAGAGCAGCTGCATGCACTAAATCATACGTTCTTGGGTAAGTATCAAATGGCTCACACCTGGAGTTCGATTGAAACAGGTCAAGCTTTTCATGTGCACGTTCTAATTTGTTGGTAAGAAGTAGAGTTCAAATCACTGAAACTGATTTTTCGTGTAAGCCAGCACCATTTTTCGTTTGATACATGATAAACTATAGAGCAAGCTACGCTGTTCAAATCCACAGCGAGCCTTTTTTAAAATCTACTAACGAATAAAAGAGAGTATTCTATGATCTACAGTACAAGACACATCGTGTTTTGTATTAATCATTGGCCATACATGAATATCATCTACTTGTTTGCTTTAGTATATGATCCATCACCAACTCTGATTATTCGACTCCAGAAAACGCTTATAAACATTTTATGTAAATATTATCCACAGAAAGAGAAGAGTCTTTTACCAGTCATGCATCACTCCAATGAAACCCCGGTCATATAGAACAGGCAATGTATTAGGACCACTAACGGGAACAACATTCATAACCCAGCAATCGAAGTTGAAATCATGCAATGCAGCAGCGAACCTACCAAAACATCTCAACAGTTAGGAGCACTGCAGCTTCACACTTTTTTCGAACAGAAAAAGCTTTAGATGTCGGGGCACAGCATAAATGGAATGAATAGATGATAGATTCAATTCTTTTAAATAAAACATACCCCCCATATACAGCTCTCATGTCCAGCACATTTCGTAGGTTTAACGTTTCCCAACGGAAAGCACCAATGTATCCTTTTATTATGGAAGACCAAAATTTTGACTCTGCTCTATAAATTTCCCTCCTAGATAATTCAGCATCCATTTTTATACTAAACAGCCTGTCCGGGGGAGAGTGAAGGCGTGCAGGCCAAGCAGTCACGTTAGCTCCATAGCCATTCTCAGGTAATTGTGTAATGCATTTTGTTATGTTCACATTCCTGCCACAAAGAATCAGCAAAACGAGCATCAGCCACGCATACTTAGGAATTCAATTATGACCTTGTCTATATGCATTCAGCTTTCTAAACACCCCTACCATCAGTTACCCCACCCACTAAAACTTTTGCAAGGAAACAATATATATACACACACAGAGACTTAATCCCTAAAGATAAATTTATGCAGAAAACAAACAACAAATAGGACTGGTAGATATGAGTAATGACTACACAGGAGCCAAGAAAAATGTTAGGCAAGCATCGATATTGGCGAAATTAGAGCATGCTATATTATGAAATTGGCAAAAGTGAAGGAAATACCAGACATAATCTGGGTCATCACCAGCATCACATAGAGAAGGTTGAACTGCTGGAGCACTACTGAGATAGCAACTGTTATTTAATGGCTTCCTCCAAATAAAAACGTCACCCTCCTCCTTTAATAATTCCCAACATAGGCGTCGAGTAAGATCCTCCATTTCTGTAAAACAGTAAGGAACATGAAGCATAAGCAATGTTTCGTCTTAACACAGTGAAAAGAACTCACATTAATGATACAACTGCAAAGAAAAATGATCAAAATGCACATAGCATTTATATTTACAAGAAGATTTCAAACTCATTAAAATCTCTGACTCTCCTTGTGCTCCACAAAGAGAAAGTTAAATATAGACGAGTTGCACAACTTACTAACAAAAGCAAGTCCTGATGATTCGCGTCTACATTTTAAACTCACATCAGGCTCTTTTCGATGGTGCTCTATTGCTAGATAATGATAAAGCAGTTACCTTTAACCGGTGCAAACAAGTTTTCTTCATGCTTGTGAACAGGTTCTGCTGTCCAGATAAAATATCGTCCTGCCCTAAGCATTCTGTTTACCTCTAGAAGCAAAATGCCATCTTCCCCGGAAAATCAAAGAGCAATAGATGAGAAGCGAGAGATTAGGTTGGCTATAAGATCCACTCCTTAAACAATGTATATAATGTTGCAAAGGAAGAGAAGAAACCCCAAAAGGTACTAACATTGAGATGCAAAAATAATTTACTTATTAAAGAAGAGTACCTGTAAAACGCACTAGATGTTTTTTCTCTTTTATGTTCCTTTCTATTTCCTATATTGTGTTGCTTGCCCACATTCTACAATTTTTCTTCTTTTAATGAGGAATTAAGTGACTTTTCAGGTAGGGGAGAAAAAAATTTCTTGGACAACACTCGATGATGAATAGCAATAAGTGAAACAAACAAGATATTTACCATCACGGGTCCAATTTATGCTACATCTGGAACAATGTATCAAGTCAAATGCCTGGCTAGGGTACAATAGACGGTGTGTGGTAAATGCTGCAAACATAGCAGGCACTCCACGTTCCAATGCAAATTGAATTTGATTGTTATGCACATCTTTTGTTGCAATGGACAATGTGCTGACATTGTGGTCCATCAGATATGCCCCAAAACTCCCTATTCCACAACTAATATCCATGACAACTCTTGTTCGTTGGCCAAAAGCAATTTCTGGAACCATCTGTCGTTGCACGAAAATAGTAGCATAGTCAAGTAATATTGATGAAACATAAACCAATTAATAAGTGGAGAAAGCAGAGTACCTTAGAAATCTGAACTAAGTATTGATTTACACCCTGGGGAAATTGTGTCCCATCTCCTGGAAATATGTACTTGTCACCCTTCCTTACTACCCACTTATTGCCTTTGGCAAAGGATGGTGGGGGCACATTGGATAACCATATCTGTTTAAAGTTAAAGCTTTATAAGTAATGACTTGAATCTTCAAATAAAGAAAAAAGCACCACACTCTTTTTCGGTTTCTAATATCAACAATAATGGTTTACTCGTGCCGAGGGCCTTCCGGGAACAACTTCTCTACCCCCACAATGTAAGGGTAAATCCTACATAAACTCTACCCACCCCCGAGCCCACATTGTGGGATTCATCGAATATGCTGTTGTTGTAATATCAATAATAATGGCGGATAAGACTAAATTTTAATATTGTTCTCGACATCATTTTAAAACAGAGATGCTCATACATCTAGACAGACTGTGTTCCGAATTGTGAAGAAAAAGATTGTGGATTAAGGAGTGTCATCACAGCTCACTCCAAAGCATAAATGATCACATATTGAACCAAAAGAGGAACAGATGTGGCATTTTCCCTCTAACAGGAAAATGAAAGAGAAGAAAACAGAAGATAGTTACCAACAATGGTTAGAGAAATATCACAATCTTAGGAAATAATTAGGTCATTTTCTAATTAATTTGGATGACTAACATATGTGGTGAGTTCACTGGCGATAATATTGATCAGAGAATCAATAATGATAATTATCCAAGAATAGCTAGTGTGAGAACCAACAAGGATATTTATCCTAGAATAGCAAGTTCAAACACAAGATCAATTTACGTAGCACATGGTTTGAAGACAGGCAAATTAGGTGACAAAAGCATGGGGTGTGCACCTAACAACTAGTAGATGCCACATTCTTGATACTAAATAGTTATTGAGAGCATTCAATCACCATGATGACACAGTAAAGAAAAGTTTAATACCTAACCTACACCACCTCAAAGAGTTAGGTAGGATCAAATTTACCCATAACTTACAACTACATCACACATGTCTTATGCAAGTATGTAGCGTGGAAGAAACCATAACCTAGTCAAGCACCAAAAGTCCTAGACAAGCCATTTGCAACTATTCCCTAATTTTAAACTATAAGATCAACCATATTCTGTTCCTGCAAATGAGCATCTCCGAAAATAATAACTTGTAATTCAATTGATCAAAATCCACCAACACCATTAATTAAAGATGTAGTAAAACCAAATAAGAAACCTAAATAACTAAAAGTATGTTAGTAATATATTCACCATCACGATTAATTAAAGATGGAGCAAAACCAAACAGGAAACTTAATTCAATTGACCGAATTCACCATCACCATTAATTAAAGATGGAAAAAAAAATAATAGAAACATGAACGACGTCCTGACTAAACAAGAGTTTCTTCAATTTGGTTGAAAGTCGTAAAGAAGGCACCGAACAAGAACCTAACATAAACTAGTACTGAACAACGCATCCCACGGGTGGCCTTCAAAGGCTATCACTCTCTAGCCCCTGTAGAGGTCCGAATAGACTAGACTATAAGGACCAGCACATAAGGACCTGCCAGACTGCTGATCTCACTTAGGCACTCGATGTCCAACTAGCAACAAGAAGGGGCAGGGTTAAGGATCACTTGCGTCAGGGGCTGAAGATCCAACGAGCTCAAAATTAACTAAAAGTATCTTAGTAATTCAGTTAAGTCAAATTCATCTTCACCATTAATTAAAGATTGAGCAAAAACCAAACAGGAAACTAATTAACTAGAAGTACAACAATAATAATGAATAAAACCTAAATCTAATACCTCATCCCTGCTCTTTGGCCATGGTATTCTTAGTTTGTAATCTTTACGCCATGGCACCAAACAATCCCATCCTTTTCCTTTTGGAGGGCAATGCCGTTCCAAAATTCCCCCATTTTTCGACGAATTCGACCTGGAAATTCCCTCTGTATAATCCAAACAAGGAATATAATCCCTCATACTCTCATCACAAACTTTGAATTTCCCAATTTTACCCCTCAAAACTCCTCGATTCTCATCACTCTTCAATCCCTCATCACTCCCATTCTTCCCATCCACCACTGTGTCTATAACCTCCTCATCAAACTCCCCTACCACAAAATCAGTCGTCATTACCCCGTTCTCATCAATAATCCCCGTCCGCTCCACCTCCATCCCAGCCGGCGGAGATGGGGTGGGTGTGGAAGCAAACGACATTGGAAATTTTTGAGAAGGAATTGTAGGGTTGGAACCAGACACCCCATCTGATGAGAAACTTCTGATAATGATGAAAAGAGAAAGGGAAAGAAACGAAAAAGCAATGATTTTAACGAAAGCTGGAGTCTTTGTGAGTGAAAAAAGATTATTTTCTGAACCTGAAAAGCTACTAATCATCCCCTTCATTGCTTCTCCCAGAAAATTCAAGAACTGAACTTGGAATTCACAGAGGGGTTTGTGGGGTTACTGAAGAGATTATTCTTTGCTGGTTTTACATGACATTGAAACAGTGGACTTCTGGGGGGAGGCGTAAACGTGACGATAGGAGAATTGCTAACTACAAAGTAGAGAATAAATTATTTTCACTAATTTCAAGGAAAAATCGTAAAGTTCGACAATGGCAGAAAATTAGAAGAATGAAATCAAGAATCAGCTGAACTGAACATGGAGTCTCTGTATGTATACTTGTGGGTCCCACGTTTTCCTATTCTGGATAGTGATAATTTAGCAAGTGGGTCAGGTATGGTCCACGCCCGACCCGTACGTTTGGGGTGGAAAAGGGAAATTAGTACAACTATGCAAGCTGGATATTGGCAAAAAATCACGTTAATAAATACAATAAATTATAATATAGAGATAAACATTTTCTAAATTCATAAAATATTTTTTTAATTTAAAAGATACACCAAAGATACATCGTTATTGTATTAGGATTTTGTATTGAAATGGTTTGATTTTACGAATGTGGAATCAGTAATAATGGTAATTATCTCATGTACGTCATGTATATTCATGAAAATAGTTAGGTGCTTGATGTTAATACAAACTATAATCATGTTTATATATTTGATTAGTATAAGTTTTGTAAAATTATAAAATGTACAAATACAAAATTGATATATACTTATCTTATTTATACATGGATAACGAATTATATAAATGGATTTGTATATAGACAATAAATTATACAAATAAAAATATTTATAATAAAAAAATTATAACTATAAAGCGTAATTAGATAAAATATAGATAAAAAATATAATTAAGATACTTATTAATAACTATTTATAAAAATTTAAAAAAAAACCTCATTTTTTATTTACATATATTAATTAAGACTTGTACTATTTAAATATCTAAAATAATATCGGAACATGCTGTTTTGATATGTTTTAGTGACTTGCAGGTGTCTAGTTTCCACCTCAAAATCGACACATGAAGTACCTAAAATATTTATTTATTTATTTTATTCTTTTTATCTCCTCCTCCTCCTTCTTTATTCTTTTTCTCTTTCTTCTTTACTTAACTAGATGTGGCAATCCGTGTGCTCACGGGTTTGATATATTATTGCAGTACTAATGTCATGCTTCGAAAGGGTATCCTAGACGTAACCAGCACTCAGAGATTATTGTTAGTCCTCAAATGAATCACCTGGCCTCATCGCATTCATTCATTCATATATTCAACTAATCAACGGAAGATTAAAAAGGAAGTATATGGGTGCATCTCATCTAGTCTCAAAAATAGTATCATATATAAAAAGGCTAGTAGAAGAAAACTAGCTCATAGTCTTATCAATCAACAATCTGACTCTAGTCTATGAAACCTCTATCACTATTAGGTGGTGCTAATGACAGACTCATGGCTACTTTAATCAAAATAAAACTAATAAGTATCTAACTCTAAAGCAAGATGAAAATAACATATGAATCCTCCAAAGTAAGGGAGGTTCACCAATCCGCTGAACGTCCAAAGATCTTCAACGACGCATCTGCTGATGATCTCAATCCCATATATCTACATCATGAAACGATGCAGTCCCAGAGGGGGACGTCAGTACATGAAATACTGGTATGTAAAATACCTGAATGAAACCGAAACAGGTAGAATAGTATGGAAATAACATCATCTCGACTCAAAAGGCTCAACTCAGCTCAACTCGGTAAAACATGCAAGTTTAAAGTAAATCATTGTCACGACCCAAAAATTGAGCGTGATGGCACTTGCTCAATCCCACCAGAACAAGTCAGCCTTAACTCAGAAGGGATGATAAATATAACGTGCGGAAGCATCTTAACTAAAATAAACAACTAAATTTAACCAAAAAAATTTCATAAACTTAAATCCCGCCCAAGGATTGGTTGTCGCGCGTACAAGCCACTGAAATACAGAAAATCGAAGAAATAAAAGTCCACACAATCCTTTTTCTCAAATAGAACAAGTATAGAAGAAATAGGAACAAGAGAGTCAGCCAGATGACAACAGCTACCTCTCTACGTCTCCTGAGAATCCTCGACGCTTTAAGAAATTTCTATTCACAGTCCGGGTTCACCACCTACACGAGTGTAGAAGCAAGGGGTGAGTACCAAATGCCACGCGGTACCCAGCAAGTCAACTAACAAAACAAAGAAGTCTAATAGAATACACAAACTCCTTTCCTCCTAGTCGATCTCCACGACACCAACCTGCACAAAGGTTATTCTGACCCAACAACATATAATATTTAAATAAGATAGTATTTCATCATATCGCACTTTTCAAGGCACAAGTTAAAAGCACAATCAATCATAATGACAACACCATGCTATGTAATGGTATGCAACGGTGATATGCAATGCATTATGCAATTATGCCATCACATCGTCGCCGGCAGAAACCTCGGCGTCACAACATCATCATAAACATGCCGGCAGAAACCTCGGCATCACAATATCATCATCAACATGCCGGCAGAAACCTTGGCATCACAATATCATCATAAACATGCCGGCAGAAACCTCGGCATCACAATATAAATTCGCCGGCAGAAACCTCGGCATCACATCTCGACCGGTAAAGACCTCGGTCCCAATATCATTATA
>JAPFFP010000080.1:16504213-16519488 GCA_026153255.1 Solanum medicagineum
GTGGGGGAATGAGGTGGGGGTGGGGGTGGGGGATGGGCGGTGAAGGGAAGATAATAAATTATATTTAGGATTTTTTTAGGAAATAGTTCATGCCTCAAATACATATTTATTTGGAAAGATCTACTTGAAACATTTGATAATGTAGATAGTTCTTGAATATTCAATTTACATAAAAATATAATTATATTAGTTCTATATGTAAATTCAACACAACATACAAAAGATTAAATATAATAAAATTGATTATCATTTAATTAGAGAAAGAATCTGACAGAGAATAGTCACAACCAAATACGCCAATATTGAGATCAACCTACTGATGTTTTCACCAAAAGATTTACTAGAGTTTAATTTAGGTATTTATATTCAGATTAAGTGTTCTCAATGTCTTCATATGATAATTAACTTCAAAAGGAATGTTAAATATCAACTATATTAAAGTTACTCCATTTGGTTATATATAAGTCAAATCAAGTATTTTTCTTTTTGAATTACATCAAGTTTTTCTTTGGTAACTATAATCTTTATTTATCAAATTTGTCAATATGTACATTTTGAAGCTTAGGCTATGGACATAGTCCACAATCTCAGAGTTCTTTCATTAAGCCTATAACTGTTGATCAAACTAAGGATAAAAGTTAATATCTTTCGTGTAATTAGCCAATCTAGGAATCAAACTAAATCTACAGTGAATTTTCTGTATGCTTTGCCTGATGATCTGATCTATACTTCTCCTTTTCTCTCGAAAGATTCTATAATTTCTCTCCTGGCATATGCGATACACAATTGCTGTTAAGGTAATTCTGTAGACTTCAACTTGTAAGGATTTTGTTAATGCATGTGTTGTAGCCTATACAATTTCGTCACTCAACCCTTGACTTTCTTTTGTGATGGACAACTAACTTAGGATTCTTCGCCAAATTCCACTTGTCATTGTGCAATCATAGAAGAGATGTTGATGCATTTCAGGTTCAATGTTGCGTAAAGGACATACTAGATCAGTGTATATTCCCCACTCTTTTAGCCTGTCCTTAGTATAGAGTCTCTCTTATACTGCCAGGTATAGTGTAAATATCCACTTAGGACTTCCTTGGTTATTGCATACCAACTTTCTCCACGATACCTTGATGAAGTCACCTCTAAGTTGTCTGTATATTCCTTTGATGCTGTAGGTATCTGCTTCCATGATCTCTATCTTTTGTGGTCCTTCTTCATCAAGCCATTGTCCTGCGTGTAACATCTACCTCATAATCCAAGATGCTTATTTGATTTGAACCTCCCATGGTTTCTTGCCCTTCAAATAATAAGTATGTATCCTGGCTATGCACAATTTATCTTTCTTTTTTCCTAGGTTCCACAAATGTTTTGAGCATGATTGCTTTATTCCACTTTTGCATTTCAATTACATTAAGGTCTTCTGCTACCTTTGGCCAACAAATCTTATCCCAGGGTATGAGTGCGAATTACATCAAGTTGTATCTTCAAATTATTTGATAGTGAATTAATTAAAACTATAGTGTTATATTTGAGAATTCGATGATCTTTGGTACTGTTGTTGTGCTTCAAATCATCCTTGAATTGTTAAATTAATCTTTATTAATGTATTTCTTTAAAGTTCATTTCATAATAATGCGACAATTATATATTAGTATGATCTCACAAAATGAAGTCAGGGCCATTTTCTATAATAACATTCCATTTATTTGATTGTCTATGATACTATTAAACGTGCAATAGAGTTATATAAAGAATTATCATGATACTTTTAAGAATAAATATCTAAACCGAGACTGAAAACTTCAGATGGTTTGACCAAAATGTGTGAGAATTTTAACCGGGTACCGACATTAGCCAGTCCATTCTAAATGCAGACCAATAACTGTTACCGTCAATTTTCGGTCAACAGTGAAAATGCAGAGAAAAAACCACATAAAAAGCGGAAAAACCCAATTAGTTTTCAAAATTTTAAAGTACGCTCTAGGATAAGACCTACTAGTTCTCACTGCTATTTTTAGACTGAATCACTCAAAAATCTCTGTACATATACTCAGGTGAAGTTAAATTTTCCATTTTTATGGTTATGTTTTTGTGTAATTTATTTGAATGCATTATTTGTAAGTTGATTAATTTGGTCAAGTTTTGTTTTTTTTTTTGTTGAAATGTTACACTTCTTTTATGATTTTTGAGTTGTTTGGATTAAGGGGTTTGTTTAGTATGGATATGTTTGTTGTTTGTAGCCTGATTGAGGAGTTAGAATGTTTTCTGATGGACCATGTTGGGATCTTTTTTTGTTGTGGAATTTTAGTTTTCTTTGATGTAGAGATTTAGGAATTAGGGTTTTTTTGCTTGGTTTATTGAGGAGGTAAAAATGGTTGATGATGTGAAAAGCTGAAAATGCAATCTTTTCTTAACATGCTTTTTTACATTCTTTGCTATTGGCAGTGTTTTGTTGATATTCTGTTTTGAAATTCCTATCCTTTTAGGATTAGAGGTAGGTTAATTTTGTGCCAGAAAAGTGAAATGGATTATATTTTGTTGATTGATACAGAAATTTGAAGCATCTTATAGTGCAAAGTGGGGGTTTTTTGCAGTGGAAACTTACTTCTGTTTGCTATAAATTAGGGTTTTGGTTGATTGGCCATGGAAGCAGAAATGGTAGGTGAAGGTAAAAAAAACAGTGATTGTGCTAATGTTGCACTGGAAAATGGCCAAACTGTAAAGAAGGTGAAGGGCCGCCCAGTTGAAGACAAGAATGGTGATACAAACCTTGCTGGGTCCGCAGGTGTTGTTTGTCGGACCTACAAGAGGCGGAGGCGTACCAAAGTGGTAGAAGAAGGCCTTATGCTGGGGGATTCTGCTGGTAAAAGTACTAACAAGGTGTGATAATCTTACATGAACTCTTGAAATGACTTTTCTTATTCTGTTTGTTACCTTTTCTTATGCATTATATCTTAGAATCCTCTCTGTCCTTCATGGAATAGCCAGTTTTGAATCTACTGATGTAATTTGATTGTGATGCCCCACCTAGTACTGTATAATATGTTTATCTTGTTTCATTATCAGAAAAATAATAAAATCCTACTCGTGTTATCTCTCTTTGCAATCATCTCTATATTAGATAGTAATTTTGTTTTCTTGGTTCGTCTCTAAAATTAGGTTTTCTACAGAGTTACGTGGAAGGCAGATGCTAATTTTGAAAATCTATCTTTTTCTCTTCATTCTTCAATTTTTCTACTCTACACGAGGGGTGCCCATGTGAAGCTTCTTGAGAAGGGAGGTGGAGCTGGTGGCTCTTGGGTAACCCCCTAAGCCAAAAAAAAAAGTGTTTTTAAAATATATAATAAGGTAGAGATAAAGCATTTCTTATCTAGTGGTGGATGGCTTATTTTGCAAACATAAAAAATTTATAATGATAAAAATGATTGTGAAACTACATTGATGTACGTTGCTCTATGCTGATAATAAAAGTGATGCACTTCCAATTAAGAAATCCCGTCCTTTAAGCACTTGGTGGTTTTCTTCTTGTTTCTTCCTTCTATTTTTCTTTGTTCATTTGCACCATACTTTTCTTGTTCTTTGATATACAACTGGTTTACTTTTTGGTATACTCTTTGTCCATGTGTTGTATGTCTTTACTTTTGGCATACTAGTATATGGTCAATTTTGGCCTTTTGGTTAAGATAGTTGTTTACCTGATCAAAAGAACAACTGGTTTGCTTGATTTTATGCAGTCAATGAATGAACCATTAGGTACAACTCTTAGCAGAAGTTCTGGCTCGCAAGCTAATATGGCTCCTATGAAACCGCATGGTCTTCTGAATGACTGCAGTGATTTGGTTGTTAGAAATTGTAAGGTTGCTGCTCTGAAGCAGATGTTTCAATCATTAGAGAGTGATGGTGGTTTGAAAGGATGTATTCAAGAGGCACTGACATCACATTCAGAAGCCGGTTGTGCTGTTGAAGCTAAGGTATTTCTATTGCAAATTTCTGGATAACCTAATATGCAATTGCAAACCACTATTTCCGTTGTTGTTAACTGTTCTTTGATAGCTCATTGCTTGTTTTTCAGGAATCTGGAAAATGTTGTGAAGATGGGAACCGAAGTTCTCTGCCATCACAGTCTGTATCTCAAGGAATCCAGAATGGAACAAAAGGAGTGCCTAATGGATCAGTGGACGAGCCAAAAAGTCACACAGTGACAGAGCTCTGTCAGCACATGTTTCTTGATATTGTCAAATCAGAAAAGTTTGCTCAGCTATGTCACCTGCTCTTTGAAAATTTTGAAGGAATGAAGGCTGACAAATTTTTTGATATCAGTCGTATTCACTCAAGGATGAAAGATGGATCTTATGAGGGCTCATCCCTCCTCTTTCACTCAGATATTCAAAAGGTACTGTTTTATGTCTTCTGTTTCTCTTTGGATTCAGTAAAGCAGCCATCCTGTGCATTACTTGGACTTAGTTAACAATTTAGCAAGATTCTCTTAAAGCTCCTCCATTATGATTTTGCTGTTATGTACTTAGTGGGGTGTTTAGTTAACAATTTAGCAAGATTCTCTTAAAGCTCCTCCATTATGATTTTGCTGTTATGTACTTAGTGGGGTGTTTGGATTGGCTTTTGGCTTTTAGCCAGTTTTTAAATTTTGGAAGTGTTTGGGTAAAGTTGGGATTCCCAACTTATGGCTTTTGGCTTTTAACTTATAAGCCACTTAAAATAAGCCAATCCAAACACCCCCTTAATCCATCTTATATCCTCTCTGCTTAGTTCTTATTTCTTGGGTCTGATAAAATGAACCCTCAACTGGGTTTTAAGATACTTGTTGTTGGCATTTATTCATTGTTTGTTTAGTTTCTGCACATTGAGTTTTATGAATCTTCACGTTTTTGAAGCCTCAGTGAATTTAACTGTTTTAACTTCTCGTGATGGTTGTGGTTGGGCAAGAATACTAAATTCTGGTACCTTTCTATTCCAAACCTCACTGCAATTCTTCAGGGGTTTTCCATGGTTAAGAATCACATGTCTCAATTCTTAGACGCTCTTAAAGGATTGATACAATATGTTATGGATTCCATTTGTTGTGCTATTGTGCTCCATTAACTTCACACGTTGAACTGTTGAAGCATACAGCTAACACATCCAGGAACTTTATTGTACATAGGAAACACATTTAATGAAACCTTTTGAACGACTTAAAATTACAAATACATTAAAGTAATTCAACTGATCGAACAACAACAACAACAACATCACACACACACAAGCGATTCAAATAAAAATCAAAAGTCCCTAGATCTGCTTCTGTTTGTACCCGACCTCATGGAAGACAAACATTATAAAATTAAATATATTTTGTTCTATTGATAAAACCGTGATAAATAAAATGAACTGTTAATTTACATATGGGCACACTCCTATTGGAGAAATCCTATCATGGGTGAGCCACAAGTATGACTAATTGTGTGAGGGATTTTCAATGAAAGGATGAGTGTAATGTGGGACCAATTATGACAGGAAACAGTATGGGACCCATTATCTCTTCTTTCCTCTTTCTTCACCTAACTCCCCAAATTCATTTCTGGCCAGTGAATTGCCTGCTACTTGAAACTCAGCTCATTACAATAAACAAAGCCTCCAAAGTTGCTGGGGATGCAGCTTGTTACTAAAGCATCCCAAATGGGGATTGCAGAAACTTTTCCTTTTATGATATTTCCTGCCTTTTATGTATTTTATGGTAGAACATATCTTGCCCAGAGATGTTGAAATTAAAAAAATTGCAATATTAAGATTCCTGGCAGTCTTCCTTTATTGTTATTGAATAAAAATCGTTATTTCAGAAAAGAAGAAAAAAACTTTTCAACCAATTTTGAACCAATAACTCTTCAAGATGTTCCTTATTTGGAACCTTCGTTTCTATTCCACCAAATACCCATATTCAGTTTCCGAAGTTTTTGATAATACCATTCTTTTTTTACTCTCCCAATTCTTTTTCCATTTATATATCCGTATTGTCAATTCCTTGCAAATGCTTGTTATGTTTCTATTGTTATTAATTCTTTTTGATAATTCATTTTCGAAATCAAAACAGAGAGAGGAAGGGAGAAGATATGGATGATAGAGTAATGGATTGAACAATGGCATTCCCATTTGTGACTTTGAACTCAGGGCTGGGGTTTTATTAGGATTTGGGGGCTGTTCTGATGAAGAGTGAAAAAAGATGGAGTAGGAGAAGGATGGGGGTGTCCAGAAGTAAGAAATGCGGAGAGGGGATAGATTTGCAAGGGTGAGGAGAGGAGGGGAGTGAAAGAGAAATTGATATGGAAATTAGGGGTTCCACAATTTACACTTGTCATGAAATGTAAATCTCATACAACTAATAATACTTGTGTCTCAGACCAAATAAAATTTCTCTTCATACCGAAACATAAGGTAAGTTGTAAAAGCTGCACGGAGTGTCTGAATTGAAATTGAGTAGCTGTACCTGATGGTAAATCTTAATTACTGAAGAACCTTGTTAGATATCCCCATTAAACTGAAGAAGACCATTTCCATTACAAATCCTCGGAACCTGTTCAGTGTTGCCTAAAACTTGCATCTGCTATCCATTCAAATCAATATGGCACTTTTGAGCAGAAACCACTTGTGTATCTCTGGTATGGCTTGTTTTTACTGTGAAATTCTTTAATGCAACTTCAATATCTCTGAGGATAAGTTCACAAGCTGTGAATTCTTTGTCCGTCTCTGGGAAGGTCGATGATGGTTGGGAAAGTCTTCTAGTCAAATTATTGGTTGATGTTTTTTTGGGTTGGGAGACTTGGGAGTATTTTTGGATTTCCTACTTATTGTAGAGAATGTTCATCCAAGTTTTTCAGTTTCCTCTGTTGGTTTTTTAACTTAGTTATTGCTATGTATCATCCTTACTTTGTTAAAGTATTGCATGCATCCTATTGTGGTAGTTAAAAGTAGGTGCTTTATGATTGCATACTTTCATATTAGACAATGAAAATATTGTCAGTGTCTCCAGTTAAATGAATGTAACTTGACTAAAGTGAGATCCTTTGATTAGTAAAATGGTCGAAAGAGGAGCTTTGGCTCATGTAGATTTGGCTTGCTGACCAATACATGTGAGTGGTGAAAGCTATTCATGTCTTGTTTCGGGAATTGGGTCTTCATAATCGGAGCAGATGGTTATGAGGAAAGATGCCGTAGACATTCTTGACTAGAGAAGGTTACACAGTTCTTTAAACTAGGAAGCTAAGCTGTCTTACTGCTGCAGTGTAACAGGAGAAAGGATTCGGTGTGTTCTCCCCCGTCTTAATTTAGTTACTTGTTTTGATTGTCTTCATAGTTATCTTTTAAGTTGGATTGTTATATGCAATCAGAAACTGGGCTGTAGATGAATGGATAATGACAGATGGCCTGAAGATTGAACAGCTGATCGAGATTTAAATTTTATTCTGTGTGAGTGAGAAGCAGGGTGTTGAAACTTTTCGTAGGGGAAAGACGTGGTTTGGTGGTAAATTTTTTTGTAACTGGATAGATGAAAGGAGCAAGATGGGTGTATTGATACTCATCTAACCGGTAGTACTGTGATGGTAAATTTGGTGGGTTTGCTGCTTCATTTATGGAATGTTGACCTTTACAAGAAGGTAGGAGAGCTGTAATGAGACAGTAGTTATAAGAACATGGAGGCTGAGTTCCCTTGTAATGCAACAATGTGCTTCAAGTGTGCAGAGGAAGGTGTGTTTTTTCACTTGGCTAGTAATTAAGAGGGGTGGTTTTGACAGCGGGAAAATCTTCAAAGCGGAAGGTTGTCTGCGTTAGTTGGTGCTACATGTGCGAGGAGACGAGCGAGGACGTGGATTACCTTCTTCTACATTGCAAGCTTACCATGAGATTGTGTTGGGATATGTTTAGATGGTATTGCACACCTTGGGTAATGCCAACAACGGTAAAAGAGATCTGATGTTTAGTTGGAAGATTGAAAGGAGGAGAAGAAGAAGGGCTTGGAACCTGGTTCCGATTGCATTAATGTGGGTTGTTTGGAGAGAGAAATAGGAGAGCTTTTGAAGGTGTAGACTCGAGTTTCTTTCAATTGAGAAGTAGTTTCCACTCCCTTAATTGCTTTTGGCGTAAACAGAAAGTTCCTTGTTGTATAGAGGATTGGGTGGTGTTTGTAGAGTATCATATTTTGTAGAGTCGTGATCTTCTGGTATAACCTTTGTATTCAGCCATTTTGGTTGTGATTATGAATGCAATTATTTTTAGCCGATCAAAAAAATTATTGTATGCTTCTTAATAATATCAGATGGAAAGATGAAAATAGAGTATTCTGATTGATGTATGTGTAATAGCATAATGGCTTATTGCTATTCAATACTATGAGTTTTGGTGATCGGGAAACTTTGCCTTTTTGTAAGGAGTTTGTTTAAAAATTTTTGAAACTGGTAATGTTGTATTCTTCAGCTTTAAAGATATGTTGGCAACCTTCAAACGAGAAACATGGAGAAATAGTGAGGCAATTACTTACAATTACCCTTGCAGATCTACAAGTTCTAATTCATCTTTCTATCTTTTTACACCAAAAAATAAAAAGATACAATGCAATTTTATTTAACTAGGTGAATGGAATTGGACCTATCGTCAAAGCTTTTGCTATTTCTCTCTTTCCATACAAAGATGACGATGATTCCCCACCATCTCTTCTGGCTCTTGCTTCCTCCTCTTCTGAGCCCATAACTGGCTAAGAAGCAATTGTCCACCCTATCCACTTCCCAATCATTCAATAGTCTTCTAATAGATAGGTCGTATTCCTGAGAAGTCCAACATTCTTTAAAATTGCCTCAGGGTGGGTGTATATGCTGAACAGGTCAGGAGAAGTGTTCTTCAGAGGTGTCTGGTTGTTCCAAGCATCTAGAGCTTTGTTATTTTCCCATCTCCACTTTTATAATAATGTTTTCTTCTAGCTTTGGCCAAAGTCCCTGATTGTTCTCCATGCCTCAAACCCATATGGATGTGATGGGTTTGAGTACCCCGAGTAAGGTGCCAGATCAACTTCTAGTTGTAGTGGGTCTTTATCTTGGGGCGTATCCTCATAATAAGGAGGAATCTGGGTCCAGGCTGTTCCATCTATCCTATTTTCTTGAGTACTTGTAGCTCGTCTTTAGTAATTCTTCCTCTTTCCCAGGTTTTCTTTTAATGAGTTGTATGATGAAAGATTTTTCTTTTGGCTATGAATTGGATGGAGAACTTCAGTTGTAATCATTCCTTCTAGAGATCTAAGAGCCTGTTTGGATGGGCTTATTTTTTAGTGGCTTCAAGTATAAGCCATTAAGTGAGTACCCCGAGTAAGGTGCCAGATCAACTTCTAGTTGTAGTGGGTCTTTATCTTGGGGCGTATCCTCATAATAAGGAGGAATCTGGGTCCAGGCTGTTCCATCTATCCTATTTTCTTGAGTACTTGTAGCTCGTCTTTAGTAATTCTTCCTCTTTCCCAGGTTTTCTTTTAATGAGTTGTATGATGAAAGATTTTTCTTTTGGCTATGAATTGGATGGAGAACTTCAGTTGTAATCATTCCTTCTAGAGATCTAAGAGCCTGTTTGGATGGGCTTATTTTTTAGTGGCTTCAAGTATAAGCCATTAAGTTGGGAATTCCAACTTTTGACCTTTTTCTTTTTTGGTTGTTATTTTGGCTTAAATCAAGTACTAAAAAGTAATTTTTTACTTTACCCAAAGTATACAAAAGTGCTTAAATTTTGGCTTAAAAACACTTAAAATAAGCCAATCCAAATGGGCTCTTACTTCAAATTACTTTAATAGATTGGTAAGAAGCATAGTCTTTGCATGAAATCCTGTCTAAGGTAAGATGCTCTTGTAATACATACATACAGATAAAAAAGATGTGCTTGTGATAGATATGGACTGGGGAAGAGTCCTCCAGCAAATTGTTTACCTAATAATCACACATTCAATGCTTTGCGACATTCTCTGTGGTGAAGATATGTTACTGTTGGCATGCCCCTGCTAAAATTAGATTGTTGAATTCATTGTTTGTATTGTTGGACCGGTACCTCTATGCTGAGGGCCCTTCTTTTTTGTTGATAAGGTCAAGTTTTATTAATAAAGTACCAAGGCAGCAGGCAGTCCAAAAACTGACATAAGAAACATTGTTACATCACATCTAGTTCACCCTCCTAACAAGCTTAAGAATCCATGTAGTGATCCAGGCTATCTACCATACTATTACTTTGCCAGAATATATATTAGGTCCCTGACAGTTGACAGGGTATATCATAGTCAAACTGTTTCTTAATGATGTATTTGCCCTGATATATTGGTAGCTGTGCAATCTTGTTAGAAAAGAACTATCACTTTTAATTGACTGAGTGCCAAAACTATATTAGTGGATTCATGATTTGTGTTGGCATATCAGCACCGATATATTTGGGGGTATGGGATATTTTTAGTTGGTAGGACGTATCCCTTTAAAACTACTAATTACTTTTGTAATGGCAATTGGAATTATATAAACTCATTTACCTTGCTAAATATATATATATCAGTTTCTGAGGATATAACATTGATGATACACAGGGAGCTATATCAAAGTCTTGGTTGGCGATGCTAAACTTAATTAGTAATTCATTGTGCCAACATCAACAATGATATATTCAATAGAAGAGAGAGGGTGTGTCACCATGGAGGGAGAACTAGTATAATGGATTTATAGTTTCTGATCTGTACTGATATATCTTGAGCTATGATGTTTGTAAGTCTTAACGAATTTGGCGAGTCACTACAAAAAAGCTAAGTTTTTTGCTACCTTTTATCTTAAAGTAAGAGAAAGTTAATATAGGGTCCCATAAGAACATGGTTCTGCCTTTATCTGAAGCAACACATTGATGATGAAGCATTTCTTGATAGTTGATAAGGTAATTACGCAAGGGATGGCACTTATTTCTACCCTGCAAGTTCACAGGCAGGTTATGGAGTGTTATTTGGAACTGTAAAGCCTAACTTGGGTCATCCCGGGCAAGGTTTCTGAAGTCCTGAGTAACTGGGATGAAGTAGGCGTAATAGCTAAAAATAGGTGTTGGTGGTGGAAACTCATCACAGCATGCATTTGGTGGACAGTGTGGAAGGAGAGGAACTCAAGATGCTATTGAAGTGTAGAAAATGAAGTGTGGAAGATCAAGCTCAACTTTATTTAACTGCTCTGTTTTTGGTGTAACCAGTTGTACTCTAATGAGTCCATGTCTATTATTGATGTACTTGATTCTTATAGATAGAGATAGAAAGCAATCTAGAGTACTTTTTGTAAAAATGCTTTCAGTACTACCTAAGTACTGTGCTGGATATAATACAATGTTACTATAAATAAAAAAAAAATTATGCAATGGATGGTTTGAACAGCTAACGTGGGACTTGAATTTGCATGGGTTGTCCTATTTTTATGTGCCGGAGATAGTCATCTCTTCTAACTCATGTATCTTCTCTGAATTATTTGCAGATGTGGACAAAGCTTCATGAAGTTGGCAGTGAAATGATTTCTCTTTCAAGGAGTCTTTCAGAAATATCAAGGGGTTGTTTCCGAGCTCAGGTATGTGGTTTTTTGCTAACACTTGGTTCATTGAGCTACTTCCGTCTTTAGCACGCAATGCTGGTAAAACTATGATTTTAACGTGTTACCTCTTTAGGTGAGCGGTTCAGTGCCTGAAAATGCTGAAGATGCAAAAGAGGAGGCAAGTCTTCTTTTCTGTCATGCTTTTGTGTTTCCCTTTTTTGTAGACTGTTCTTCAGGTCATTTTGGTGGTTCTCTAGTTGGAGGAGAAACCCCTTTTTAAAATTGTTGGCCCGAGGTGTGTGCGCTGGCTTGAACATCCCATTATAAAAAGCTCGCTGTAGACTTATTTTGCTTTTGGTTTCAAACCTTGAGGTCCACATCATTGGAATTATTCTCTTAGTTCAATTATGAAAGTACAAGTGAAAAATTCTTGCTTTTGGCTGGACACAGTGCTGCAATTTGATGTCCTACTCTGTGAAACCAACCAAGTAAAAAATCACAAAAAATCAGAGGGACTGCCTTGGCATCTTACTTTTATTTCTTTCTACAACTTGAAACAGACATATATTTAAGTATTAGAATTCAAGTCTCTATTTTCTTTTCTTTTTTGATGTTGGCAGTTTGTGGCTAAAATGGAACAAGCAGAGACTTATGGTGTAGATAAGAGATGTGCTTGCCGAAGTTGTGGGGAGAAAGCGGATGGCAAGGATTGTTTAGCTTGTGATTCATGTGAGGAGATTTATCATGTTTCTTGTGTTGAGCCTGTTAAAGAAATTCCTGTAAGAAGTTGGTATTGTGCCAAATGTACTGCCAAAGGAATGGAATCGCCCCATGCTGACTGTGTAGCATGCGAAAGACTCACCACGTCTAGTTCAGTGATAATTGAAGATGAGGTTGAAGACCTTACATCTGAAGATATGCTTCTGGAATTGGAGGATAGCACAAATGGTTTAGTGAACGGTGAACTTAAACAGTCTGAAAAAATTGAGGATACGCCCTATTGCAACATATGTAGAGCTGAGGTGAGTGATGACAATGTTAGAATATGTGGTCATACCTTCTGTCCTCACAAATTTTACCATGAGAGGTGCTTGACCAGAAAGCAGTTGGATGCTTATGGCTCCTGCTGGTACTGCCCCTCGTGTCTGTGTCGAGCTTGCCTGAAAGATTGTGATGATGACAAAATCGTACTTTGTGATGGCTGCGATCATGCTTATCACATTTTCTGCATGCAGCCACCACACACTTCAATTCCTACAGGGAAATGGTTTTGCAGAAGATGTGATGCGCAGATGCAGCGTATACACAAAGCAAAAAAGACATTTGAGGCTTCGCGAAATGGAGAGAAGAAGAGAAAAGAACCAAAAGACAAGGATGAGGAAGCTTTAAATAAATCTGGAGGCATGGATATGCTTTTAAATGCTGCGAAAACTCTGAACTACCAGGAAGGTTTAGCTGCTTTAGGATCAAAAGACTGACAGGACTATGAATTATGATAGCTCTGTATATGACAGATGTGGTTCGAGTCCAGTTGATGGCGGTACATGACTGTGGCGAAACTTTCAGATTTTGGTAGCATAAAATTTGTTGTCTAACTGATCGCCCTAACAAGTCGTGCTTGTAGTGTTTCAGATTGTATTTTCTAGTACATAATTGCTTCTTGGGGTTATCAGCAACTGATGTTCCGTGTGTTGTAAAATGAGGAATAACATTATGACTTTCTGCATTTCAAAGGGAAGTACTTTATCCTGATATGATTTTCGATGGCATAGACAGATTTTTGTTGTTTTTATCCAGTCCCCTCCCTGCATAATTTGCCTTTTTTTGTCATACAAACTGTCCTCTTTGTCATACAGGTGAGGAAAATTTATATTTTTCTACCAAATATAGTATAATTCTCTATTTCAAGTTTGATATTGAGTATCTCCATTTATTCCCATCCAACTTAGGATTATCTTATTCCATTTTCTACATAAAAAATAAACTAGACCCAAGATTATAATGTCTGGATGGTTTACCTTCGTATCAATGGATTCCTTAGTTTTTTTTTTCTCTTAAATTTTCTTTTTCTTGATTTATTGGATTTTTTTTTTTTTTTTTCATATTTTTACTTTTCTAGCTTTATGCACGGACACAGGGTAGTAGGTAGTATTATGCTGTGTTTGCTTATTTAATAGTTGTATTATTGTAGTTCTTGTTTTGATTTATAATTTCTTTTCAATAATCTATCCTAGTATGTTTATCGTTTTGCGATTATTGCACTATTTTATTGTTGCTGTTCCCATCAGGTACACTTTACACTCTTTTTTTTTCTTGTGATGTGGTATATTTTTTTCTTTATATCTGGAATAGTTATGTTTGGGTTGAAGACCTTTTCAATACAGTCTCTCTGCCTGCCTGAGGTAATGATAGGTTTGTGCATATTCTAATCTCTACGAATCTCACTTAAGTGATTTCACAGAAATATATTGTTATTATATTTTATAAATTGACTCGAAACTGGGCCTTACCATATTATTTCTGAAAATTATTATTTGAACTCGCCTGGAACTGCATAATCATCCCTACGTTTGTTACATTGAGTGTATTAAGTTAAATGGGGATCACAGTTAGCATTAACTTGGCTTGTTCTATTTTAAATTACGCGCGGACGTCGGAGCTATCAGTCTTTTTTAAATTTATTTTTATGTTGGCTTCACTAGACTCCACGTCAACAAGAGTTCAGAATGTTCCATTTAAAAAGCTTATGTTACAAGTGATTTATACTGAGTTTCTTACTAATTTTTAATATTAAGTACGCAAGTAGAATCATATCATCTAAAAAACATTTATACGTAATTTTTAAAAAAATATTATAAAGGTGGAATGTGACGGAGAGTAAAAGTTTGGAGGTGGCAGAGAGGTGAGACGATTAAGGAGTGGCGGCGGAGAACCATAGGAGGTGAGAGGACATGATGATTTCGGTCCCCTGTGAGTGTGATTGAATGAATAAATGGTTAATACGTTATAATTGAATAAATTATTAGAAATATGACGGAACGAAAGACCAAGGAAAGATAGAAGAATACATCAAAATGCGCAGAAAATCATTACTTGACTTGTTGATCATCATCTATTATAACTAGCGAAGCAGCAAAGAAGATCTTATGAACATTGAACATTTTCATAGCGAAGATATAAAACAAATATTGAGCATTTTAGAAAAATATCTTATGATTGATTTAGCAAAAAATGAGGTGTGGTGACTTCGAATTCCACGGAGTACCGTCAAACTTTCATGTAGTTCCATCTTTTAAAGATATACCAACCTACGACATCTGACCATTAGATGTCTCAGTGAGGAAAGGGGCCCTTGGGCCACTTGCCTCACCTTTTTTTGTGCGCAGCAAATACCTTTTAGTATTCACTGAGCATCAAGGCTGCAAGACAGAATTAAGGAAGGTTCCTGCATGCAGGAAAGCTTTTTCACATGCGCAAAAATAGAAATGGTATACAAGTGCTTATACTTTCCTGAGGATTCTCGATCACCGTCCCCCTTCGTGGGGAACCCGCTCCCCGATCGTTGATCTGTTGCGTCTGACCTGTAGACTTGAAATCATAGATTCATTTTATGATCTACGCGACTCTGGCAAGAATCCTGCATTTCATTCAAATAGGTTATAGAACTTATTTTTCTCAATTTTCATTTAGTTGGTTATTTTTCTCATCTTTAAT
>JAPFFP010000080.1:16526784-16540824 GCA_026153255.1 Solanum medicagineum
CGTTAAATCGCACAATATTTACAAAAATTTTCAAGTCGACAATTTGCCCCGATTAAATTAATTACGGGGTCTAACATTTACCTTCCCCTATGTTTATCATTCTTCCTTCTCAGTCAAGTTAATATTAGCCACAGAGGTAATATTTCTTTCTTTGCAGATGTTGTCATTCAAAATGTTTTATATGTGCCTGCTTTTAGATACAACTTATTGTTGGTTGATAAGTTTGTTAAACAATTTCAATCTACTCTATTATTCACTCCTCTTGGATGTCTTTTGCAGGCCCCTCTTATGAAGAGGGCTTAAGTTTTTGGTGAAGCTAAGGATGGACTATTCTTACTGCAACCTGATAGTTCTAGCAATAAAGGGTTATTTTAGGAGTCATCAAGATGTCTTAGATTCTGATGTATCTTCTAAATCTAGTTCTGTTTCTCTTTTAGTTCCTTTTTTTTTCAAATCAAAATCTGATGTAATGCTATCGCATAAGAGATTGGGGCATTTGCCTTTTCATGCAATGAAAAATATTAGTTCTCTTAATTTTCACTATATTTATGAATATTCTTGTGATGTTTGTCCCTTGGCAAGGCAACCTAGGCTATCTTTCCCCATAAGTCATATCAAATCCAAAATAATTTTTGAACTCATCCACATTGACAATTGGGGACCTTATAAAGACTCTACTCACAATGGTTTCAAGTATTTTCTTACTATTGTCGATGATTTTAGTAGAGGAACTTGGAGTTATTTGCTGAAAACTAAGGCGAATGCTTTTCCTGTTTTAAAGACTTCCTTAACCAAGGTGGATAGACAATTCAGTGTCAAAGTTAAAGTTATTAGGTTTGACAATGTTCTTGAGTTAGGGAAGAGTATTGAGACTTTAGCTTATTTATCATCTGAAGGGATAGTGCATCAGACTTCTTATGTCTCAACTCCACAACAAAATGGGGTTATGGAAAGGAAACATCGGCATCTATTGGAGATCTCCAGGGCATTGTTCTTCCGGTCAAAGGTTCCTATATCATATTAGGGTGAATGTTTTCTTACAGCTACTCATCTTATTAACATATTTCGTACTGTCGTTTTAAAAGGTAAGTCCCCATATGAAGTTCTATTCAAAAGCAAACTTGCCTATGAAAGGCTAAGGAATTTTGGTTGTTTGATCTATTTTTTGACTTTAGCCAAAAATAGAAGTAAATTTCAACCTAGATCCATTCCTTGTTTTTTTCTCAGGTATCCAAACCATCAAAAGGGCTTCAAGTGTCTGGATTTAGAAACTAAGACATTTTTCATTTCCATAGATGTGAAATTTCATGAGGATGTTTTCCCTTTTGCTTCCATTATTTCACAACAACAATCTGTTTTTCCTCTTTCTTCTCCTTCTTTTCACATACCTGATCCTAATTGTGATGATATTCCTTTTTCCACTCTTGAACATATGTCTCATTACCTTCCATCTACCCCATCCTTGGATGGTACTTCTCTGGTCACTCCGACTCAGCTTCCTAGTCCTTTTTTACCTTCACTATTATCTCCTTCAGACAATGATCATCCAAAATCTCCTACATTTTCCCTAATCTCCCTCTAATCTCTCTTCTCCTACATCTCCAAGGAGAACTACTAGAACTTCTAAGAAGCCACTGTATCTTAGTGATTACATATGAAATAATGTGATTCTCACTAATGTAACCCAGGCTTGTTTTTCTACCCCTATCCACCCTTCTACTTTTTCCTTTTCAGACCTTTCATTACAGAATCAACATATTCTCCAATCTATTTCTCTCCTCACAGAACCTACTAGCTACTCCCAAGATACTAATCATCCTAGTTGGAGATAGGCCATGCACAAGAAAATTGAGGCTTTGGAAAGGAACAAGACTTGGGATGTTGTTTTACTGCCACTAGATAAGAAGGGCTTACCCTCTGAATGGGTATATAAGATCAAACATTTGTCTGATGGTTGTGTTGAGAGGCTAAAGGCTAGATTAGTCATACGAGGTGACATTCAAAGGGAAGGGATCAACTATAATGAAACATTTTCTCCTGTTGTTAAGATGACTACTATTAGGTGTCTTCTTGCTATCGCTGTTAAGAAATCTTGGCCTATTTATCAGCTTGATGTAAATAATTCCTTCTTACATGGTGATTTGCAAGATGAGGATTTTATGAAGTTTCCCACAGGGTTAACCCCAACCAATCCCCACCATGTTTGTCGACTCAGAAAGTCTCTTTATGGTTTGAAGTAAGCTTCACGACAGTGGTATGCTTGACTTGCAAGGCCACTCAATTTTAAATGTTTCTCTTCATCTCTCAATGATTATTCTTTATTTTTTAAGCAGACAGGGAATTCCATCACTTTATTTGCAGTATATATGGATGACATAGTCTTAACATGCAACAATTCTATTGAGATTTTTGACATCAAATCATTTCTACATTCTGAGTTTTGTATCAAAGACTTAGGAAACCTTCATTATTTTTTGGGAATTGAGATTATAACAGAAGCACAAGGCATAATAATAAGTCAACCGAAGTTTACCCTTGATTTGCTTTCTGAATATGATTGCTCGCACATTGGAAAGTGTTGGGATTGCACGTACCCAAACCCCAACCTGCATTAGTATGATATTGCCCGCTTTGGGTCAAGCCCTCATGGATTTATTTTTGGGCATCTTCCAAAAGCCCTCATACTAATAGGGTTGAGTTCAACCTTATATCTTGAACATTTGCTCTCTCTACAATTGATGTGGGAGGAGTTTGCATCCCAACATACCTTCCCTCAAACTCGGACCAAAAGATACAATAAAAAGATACAACAAAAAAAAATATCTTGAACTAATTGTAATCCAAAAATATGTACCATAATTAATTTGTATTCCAAAAATTCATTAATATATTCACAAGCTAAAATGTATTTTTTAGATTCAAATTATATTTAAAAACAATTGAGGAAGCAAATTCTTTATCAATAAAGATTTAAACAAAATAAGCATACAACATTCAATTTTAAATCAAAATATATCCAGAAATAAACTATCAATAGATAGATTCACAACATTATTAAATTAGAAACAAAACATTCAAAGTTTTGAGGTTAAAAACAATATGAATTAAAAATTAAAATGGTTTGAATGAATACTTGGTTGATTTTAGCACGAATTCGAGTTCAAATTCTAAGTATAGATTTTTTCAGCCACAAATGATCAATCAATTTGCCTTCTATAATGAAGAATTGAAACCATTAATGAAAGAAGATGATGATGAGGAATATAAGAGAATAATTGAAAAATATTGTAACATCTCACAACTCTATTTTTAGGATCCAAAATTTTTTGTCGCAAATACATAAGCTTGAACCTAGTGATACTTTACTTGTACCTATGTTTTAAGGCTCACTAATATATGTGGGAAGTGTATTGGAAGTGGATTAGGGTCATAAGAGACTTCTAGTACTTAATTGAAATCAAAACCTTCCTAACGATTAAGTTTTTTGCATTAGATTATACAAGGATCAATTTTAAATAACCATAACTCTCAACATATAAAAAATTATGTGGCTCATAACCTACAAACCAAAGGTCTTTGAATCCTCTTTCTAACTCCACCAAGGTTACCTCATTTGGTGTTCGGAGAAAAATGTTATGACCATTTTACTACGGACTGCCATACTAGAGTTGATTATATGATCTTGAATTAAGAGTCGTAGATTGAACGAAGAGCCATACTTTCAGCTCATGGAATGAGTTCTACAAGTCTATTTTTGTGTCCCAAACTCTACGGACCCAACTACAGATCATAAAAGCTTCACAGGTCATAGTTTGAGCCCGTAGAATAAGTTTACGACCTCAAAATCCACCCCAGTTTCTATGAATGGACTTCTACAATCTATATAGCTTCTACAAATTATACATAGCTGTAATAACCCAAATTTTCGTACGACTTCATTGGAGCTTCAGAATTTTATTTTGAACAAAATTTGGACCAAGTGTCATCCCAAGGGAGACTACACGGCCAGTGTGAGGCCACACGAGCCGTGTGGCCTCCAATGATACAACACTTGGCCTTAATTTTGAGTTTGTTGGTGTGGGATTTTGAACTAAGGCTCGTCATAGTTAGACCCCACAAGGGTCGTATCACACCTCACGGACCATATAGAGGGCCGTGTGAATGGCCTTGGGCTTGAACCAACAATTTTTGGCCTAAGTGTTGGGGTAAGGCTAATCACACGAGCCGTAAGGCTTGGCACTAGCCATATGGCCAGTCGTGTGGCCTTCAAAGTGTGGCGTAAGAGATATTTTTTACTAAGTATCGGTATATGGGCACACCACATGGACCGTGTAGCTCCACACGGGCCATGTGGCCAACCGTAGAGCTTGCCTTCACTAAATTTTTCTAAGTGTTAAGCTACGGTTCCAGTTTCTAGATCTTCTTGGCTAAGCATGGGATTTTCAAGCTCAAGCTAATTTCATTTGTATCCTTCAAATCAAGCTTATTCATTTTGTTTAAGGCTATCATGAGTCTCATACGTCAATCCAAGTTCAAAGGAATTCCGTCGACTAAGTTTTTTCATAAGTACCAATAGAAGGATCAACTTTAAATGAAGATATCTCTTAGCACAAAATGAACTGGGTGGCCCATGACCTATCAAATTATATCTCTTTGAATTGGCTTTCCAACGCACTTAGTCTCACCTCATTTCGAGTTTAGAGCAAGAGGTTATGGCCTTTTTCGTAAAATCTATTTGGACTAGATAGGGGAGCTTCACGACCCTTGAAGGGCTTCACGACCCGTGAAGTTGGTCGTGTGGCTTTGGGTAAAAATTAATGGGGCATTTTATTTAGGTGTTTTTGATATTTTTACCTATCGTCAAGTCTATTTAAGACCTTTTAACCCCCCTTTACATTCCTAAACCTCTCCTACATTAATTCTAAACCCTCATTTAAGACTAACCCTTAGTTTCAACAAAATCAAATTCTCTCAAGTCTCTCTCAGGAACTCTATGGAGATTTTAGCTTGGGAATCAAGCGAAGACTCATTCTTCTTCAACTTTCTTCTTGGAATTCCTTCATTAGCTAAGGCATGTGGGTTTGGTCTTTGGTTCCTTCCAACCAAAGAGACCCAAATCTTTTCAATCAAAATTTTATGAATTTAAGCTCTCTTTGAATATGGGTTTTCATTATTGTGATTTATTAAATTAAATTGATGTATGGGTTGTACATATTTGATGATTCTAAGTTACTTTAAGGCCTATAATGATGATTTACATTTAGTTTATAAAATTATGAATATGCATGTCCTTTATTAAGACTTATTTAGGCATGGTGATATTATAATCCTAAATGTGGATTTAATTATGTTTACACTTGAATTTCATATTATATTATTGATTTTAAATTGAATATTGATTACACATGCTTTCCTCACATCATTCATGACATTTGCATTCATGACATGAGATTTTTATGGAAATTATGAAGTGGGTTAAGCCCAATTATGATTTATGATGTGATTTTGATAAGATATGGGTCATGAAAAGAATGTGATCACATATATGTCTATGATTATGGCTCTTTGAGTATTTTGGGTGCTTGCACTATTTTGTATATGAATGGGCTATTCTTATGTATGAGTATTATGACTATAAAAGTATGGTTTATGCATTTGAGCCTAAGTATGAAATATTATGAATGATGTTTGGTTTTTAAGCCCAATTATGCATTGAAATGGTTTGGAAAGACTTGTATCTCTTTGAAAGCATGTATAACTATGTACATTATAAGTGTTCTTGTGGGATGATGACTTAGCATTGATGGAAGGAGGGTTCCCTCTTTTTCATCGAAATATGTGCCTAGCATAGGTTCCTTTCCAAAATGGGGATGCCTGTAAGGAACGTTGCCTCCGCAATGGGGATGCCCATAAGGAGAAGAAATGATATGATACGATATGTTATATATGAAAATCCTATCAGAAATAGGGATTTCCGTAAGGAAGATTACTTCATACGAAATGGGGATTCTCGTAAGGTAAAATATAGTTTACCTTTGGCAAGTAGACCAACACTTTAATGATGAGGGGATTTCATCGGGATTCCAAGTAATAGCTTGCTTGGTCTTACTCATATCAGTTGAGGTCACATCCCCTCTATGTATAAGCATCATTTGCATTTCATGCATCATGAATTTCATAATATCTTGTTATACTACATTCCTTGTTATATATATCTCTTTCTATATTATGTGCCCTTATCATCTAACATCGTATGTAGGTTTTGGTAAGTTACATACATATACTTAGTACATTTAAACATACTAACGCATACTTTTGCCTACATAATCTCACCATGTAGGGACCGAGGACTACGATCATCCACCGTATGACTTTAGCTGGGATCTCAAGTTTTGGTTTGTTATGGTGAATCCTATATTCCAAGGAAAAGCCACCATTCCTCTATCTTATGTAGCTTTTTCTTATGTTATCTTTACTTGAGAGTGAGCCCAGGATATTTCTTGGCCCCCATCCCATCTTATGACTAGAGGCATTGTTGGACATCTTGTAGACTCCTGGCGGATCTATACGTTATGTGTTATATTTGGATCTATACGTTATGTGTTATATTTGAACCTTATGATTATGGCTATTCATTGGATGTGGCTACTATGGATTGATTATGGAAATTATTATATATTTGTATGTTTGATGTGAAAATGTGGAAGATCCTAAGTCTCGAATTGCCCCTATAGCATGAATCATACTTACCCGCCTCTTAGTTATTTTGTGCTATATGCTATGTGAATTCATGATAATCCTTTCCCTATGATATCCCCATAGCGTGAGTCCTACTTCCCCGTCCCTTAGAACTATGTGTTTAATTTTGAATGCGCTTCTAAACTGATGATGCGAATTTTAGTATTTTGAGGCTTGTTTGGGCATTCTCGGGTTCCCATTCGCCGTGTCACTCCTAGAGCCTAGGTCCATGTCGTGAAAGTAGTCCAATTGATGACTTAGATAGTATTTTTATGAAAGGTTATTTTTATCCTTTCTCACTCTTTCTGAGCCTAAACTTGAAAGTTTTGCACCTAATTAAATCCTGAAATGCTATCCTTTAACTTGATTACGCTCAAAACATTATTCAGACTTAGAACATAGTTTCAAGAGGAGAAAAGTTAAGGCTTTCAAGCATCTTCTTTAGCGCTCTTCAAAAATCTAGTTCATTACATTATCCTATCATCATAAAAATACTAGCTTCTTTAACTATCCGGTTAGTAGTTGAGAACAAGATTTCTTCATTATGAGTAATTGTTCTTGTTTATGTTACTTTTGAAGAAAAGCATGATAATTACCAAATTTTTCTACTGTATGGAGGTCCTAAGTTGAGTGTCATGACCCGAAATTCAGGTGTGATAGCACTCATCTAACCCACTAAGGTGAGTCGTTCTAAACTCTAAACAACTTAACATAATAATTAAAGCAAAAGATAAACAGACTAATAAGATAGATGGGCATGGAAAATCAAAACTACGACCTTCCCAGAACTAGTGTCACATGTATAAGCCTCTACGTACAAAATGCTCAAATGAAATATATATGTCTTAATGTCTAGTTCTCAAATAGAACAAAACATAAAAGGTAAAAATCTCCGAAAGGCTGCCGAAAGGACAAGGAGCTACTTCTCGATGGATCAAAGCTCGATTTTGTAAATCAGAAAACTAATAAGGAAGACCGGGCTCACAACCTACAAAAATATAGCAAAGGGGTAAACACCAAACCACAAGGTACTCAGTAAATGAATACTTACCTAAAGTAAAGCAATAAAGAATGCAAGTAGCTCCTTAACTCCTAACCACATATCACCAAACTACATATTTGCACTCAGTTAAGTCCTAGCACAATATGTATACAATATATACGAATCACAAGGATATAATTTAGACTCATCATATAGTATCATATCTCAAATATCCAACTGATACACAAGTCAGAAGATCCAATAGATATCCAGTCACATAAGCCATACATATGATGATATCAAAACAGGTATGATATGAGATGGAGTGAATATCATGAGATGTAACAATGTGATGTAATGTCAAATAAGCATGATGCCATGTCTGTTCTATAATATACATCCGCTAATAACCTTAGATCGAACCTCATGGGGTCCACACATAGACCATGTATCCGCCGAAACCATTTTCCTTCGATATTTTCTTTCATATCTAGCCAAAACCATTTCCCTTTGACTTTTTCATCTTTTCTTTCATTTTTTTTCCCAAATCGAAACCATTTACTTCGGCTTTTAATTTCTTTTGTTTCTTTTCTATTTCTCTAGACGACTTTTCATTATCAATGAATCATCAAGCAAGCACATATGGCAAAATAGTCATTTTCATGGAAATAGAATATGCAAGATGTATGTATGCATCATATAAATCGTAGAAACCGAGTAACTCTCAAGTGCATAAGTATTCACAATATACTATTAACCTCATCAAAAACTTAAGATCAACAACAAATAGTGTATAATTTTCACAATAAAGGCTCAAGTATAAGAATTCACAACATCCAAAGATGCTCAAAATCGAAATTCAACAATCAAAGCCTACAATGGTTCAAATCTAACCCCAATTCGTGTCTTTAAAATACTCACTTCCAAAAATATATAAGCAAACAAGGTTCAATCATGCTTAACAAAAGGTTAGAAGTCCACTTGCCTTAATAAAGTCTCGAATCAAGTCAAATCCAAAACTTTTCCCTTTCTACGATACTCTGAATCACCAAAATCTATTCACAATCATATAATGAATATAATGATATAGCATCACAATCATATAATGAATCTAATGATATTTAAATCAATCAATTCAGAGTAAAAGGGTAAAATGGTAAAAATAAAATCCATGCCAAAAAAAAGTAGCCAAAATTTTCAGTTTTCGGCGACATTTTTTGGCATGAGATTTTTAACCATTTTACCCTTTCTCTCTGAATTAGTTAATTTTAGTGTCAATAGATTCGTTAGGTGATTTTGATGCTATATTTGAATAAATTGTGATGATTTGGAGTACCGTAGAAGGGGGAAAGTGGCGATCTCGACTTGATATGAGACTTTATTTGAGGCAAGTGGACTTCTAACCTTTGGTTATGTATGAATGAACCTTGTATGCTCCTATATGTGTGAAATTGAGTATTTGGAGGTAGAACTGTATCGTTGTAGGCTTGATCATTACTTCTGTATCGATTACGTGTGTTATAATGATATTTATGAGTTGATGTTCCATTCGTGATGAAAAGTTGAAAGGAAATTGTTCTGACTAGTTTTGTGATGATATATGTTATACTGAGACATTGATGATATTGAGATACAGACGACATTGAGACGTTGATGATATTGAGACAGTAATGATATAGCGATATTGATGGCATTAAAATAATGAGATCATTTTGATGTTGATATTATGATATGATAGTGATCATGCACCTTGCATCTATTATTATTTGTGTATTGATACTTGTGATGACTACGGCTGAGATATGAGTAAGGTAACAAGTGGATTGGTGGCCAAGGTCTTTACCTGTCGAGCCAAGGTAATTCGGCAATCTAAGGTCATTTCTGGATGTTCTGAGGTTATTTCCAGACTGGTGACATGAGTCTGGACATTGCCATCCATGATCACAGATACATGGTCCATGTGTGGCCCCAACGAGTTCCGACCAAGGCATACATATGATAAGTAGATGTGTATTCTAGGATATAGATGCATCACAATTATTTGACATTGCATCACGTTGTATACATCTCATGGCATCCAATTCATCTCATATCATATGTATTTAGTATAGTTGTATATTATTTATGAGATTGTGTACTTATTATATCTCTGATCTTGAGTGATAGCAGGATCTACTTATATACTTGTATATTGTGATGCTATGTCAGATGATGGATATATCTATTTTATTGTGATTTTTATAAGTAAATATTGTGTTGGAACTTTTCTGAGTGCAGGGTTATAGTTCGGCGGATTGTGGTTGGGATTTAAGGAGTTACTTGTATTCTTCATTGCTTTACTTTAGGCTAGTTTCATTTGTTGAGTACCCCGTTGTTTGATACTCACTCCTTGCTACATTTTTGTAGGTTGTGAGCCCGGTCCATCTTGCTAGACTTCCTTCTTGTTGGATCGAGCTTCTAGATTTCTTGCAAGATAGTTGTTGTTGTCTTTAGCAGGTCTTGAGGATTCCACTTTTATGTTTTGGTTCTATTTGAGGACCGGACATCATGCCTTATATTCATTTGAGTATTCAATACATAGAGGCTTGTACATGTGACACCAGTCCTTGGGATGGTTGTAGTTATTTCTTCCGCTTATATATGTTATTAGATTGTTGTCTTCCGCTTTTGTTGTTATTGCAAAATTGTTTGGGTTATGGGCTGACTCGCCTTGGAGGTTAGGTCATCACACCCGGATTTCTACTCGTGACGGTTAAAGTATTGGTTCTCCCACTAGAGAGTTAGTGTTGGTGTCAGTACTGTCCATTTGGGGGCGTGATAGGGGGTTGGAAGGGAGGACGAAGTCGGATTTTTTAAAAAAAAATAATAAAATATTAAAAAATAATAAAAATTTGGGGGAGGGAGGTGCAGTGGGAGGAGGTGGTGGAATAGAGTAAGAAAAACATTTTAAACTTCTTTTGGATAGTGATACTTTAATCTTTAACTTTTAATTAATAGTAATGTTATTTATTTTTTATCAAAGTGAAATAATTTGTCCAGGTGGAATTCTATCTGGCAAATTTTTTGAATAAAAGAGAGAGTTTAGTGCAGTCACCCTCAAGAGAGTGTAATAAAATAGATGTGTTTTTCAAACTAACCAATGATAGTTTAGTATAATACTCATCGTCCTAATAGTTTACGTATGAAACTCAAAAATGGATTAAACTAGGTGCGTTTTTGACACTTAACTCTAAACAAAAAGTCATATATTCCTTCAACAGAAAAAATGTTGATACGGATTATGAGAATGAGTAGGAAACAGATTTTAAAAACTATGCTATGAAGTCGATGAATATCAAACTCAAACACGTAGTTCGCCAGCGTTGAATTTTGTTTTACTGGTCAATCAATGTAACCATATTCAAAGAGGAACTGCACTGTATAAAAGTAATAATCGAAAATCATACTTGTTACATGAATAAAAGTCATTGAATTTTCTGTTTTTTCTTATACTCAACAGAATGTGAGGGAAGAGTTCACAGAGACTCCTTTTTAATGTCATGAAACGACACATGATTGGGGAGTCTCCTAACCATTGTGTTTCTTTTAATTTCTTTTTTAGTTACATAACTAATTATAGTTATTTATTTTCTTAATATGAATTTGAATTGACTCACGTGTATGATCCGATCCAATTTAATGGGAGCAAAAGATGCAAGAAGAATTTGGCACAATGAGAGTAGAGTCTTTGAATTAATGTGGATCCAAATATGTCCATTTCTCAAGTAAAGAAGTTTTTTGTGCTTAAATCAATATTGTTAAATAGATGCATAATCAAATGATTAGATTGTGATAAACATTTATCACCTGTTTAAAAATGTAACTCATGATGGAACTTAAATGATAAACAAAGGAAGAACAATGATAGTGAAATTAATAAATCGAATAAGCAAGAATTCGAATATAAATAGCAGGTAGCGACACTGAAAAAAGGGCTCTACAAATGGTGATAAAAGGATTGACATCTTCAACTTAAGACTTGTACTTATTTTTGGTCAAAAGAGTCGCCTGCAGATGGTCATTCCATCACCTATGGAAACTTGAGAAATTTGAATTCGGTTGTCTGCAGCAAGGAATGTGTTGAACTCAAGTAAGTAACTTCTTTGTGGTCTCATCAACTCGTCAACACATTCCTCTGGCATCACAAGTGTCCCATACCAGAGTGTGTTATCATACACTATCAAACCCCCAATTTTCACCAGCTCCATTAGTCTCTCGTGATAGTTTCCGTAATTGGTTTTGTCCGCGTCTATAAATGCAAAATCAAAACTACCTCTATTTTTATCGTCTTCCAGGAGTTTGTCAAGAACAGGTAAAGCCGGAGAGCTTTTGAAATTGATCTTATGCGCAACACCGGCTTTTTGGATGATTGGCAGGCCTAGTTCATATGACTGTCGGTCCGGGTCAATTGCTATGATGTTGCCATCATCAGCAATTGTAAGAGCAGTGAGAAGCAGAGAATACCCTGTGAAGACTCCGATTTCAATTGTGTTTTTGGCATTTAACAGATTCAACAGCATGGCTATCAATTGACCTGAATCAGGTGTTGTTCCCATATAAAACTCTGGGTGATTTGCAGTTATAGCCCGGATCTCTTTGAGAGGCGCTGGTTCTCGTGGGTAAACACTAGTCTCCAAAACATACTCATATAATTCTTCACTCTGCAATATCCCTTTGTTGTCCCATGGTGAACCTTCAACCTGTAAACCTAATCAAAAATCAAGGAAAAGAACAAACAACGGAATTCGATACGGAGAGGGTAGAGCGTATGCAGTCTTATGAATTTGAGAGACTCTCAGCTCAAAAGAGGATGAAGAAATAGACCTTATGAGAAGCCTTAGATTGCAGATTCATTCTCCCACCTGAAAACTTTTTGGATTGTAGTGACCACCGCAATGTTGGTCTTTCATAAGCCGATTTTAGAACAGCAAAGTTAGGAGGTCCAACACACGCCATGTTGAACTGAACTCTGATAAGTCGAACAAATTCTCTCAATCCATTAAAGAAACAGAGTGGAGGTAGCACTAAAAGGATAGGGGCCTACTTGATTACTGGGTGATTTCGTAATTTTAAAAATATAATGAGTCACTACTACATCCCACCAACGCCCCCCCCCCCCCCCCCCCCCAAAAACAATTTAAAAATTATAGAAAAAAAAAAACAATTCATAGTTAACATAAACATAGAGTTGAAGTAGACTGAGTGAGGTAATTTTTACCCAAAAATAGTAGTAGTACAACAAGAACAACTCAATGAAATCTTCACTGTCTAGGGCCAGAGAGGGTATGATATATGTTTGCCTTGCAAAGATTGAAAAATTGTTTTCTGTTCAAATTAAAAAAATTATTAAAAATGTTAAATTTTAATCTTGAATAGAAAATAAGAAGATTTGAGTCTAGAGAGGACCATGTCTTCCCACTTGAGAATCTCGTGTTAAATGCTCTTCCACCTGCTTCACTCCATTTTTTTTTTTCTTTTCCAAATATCTTTGTCGTGGTTTGGTCTTACTAGTGAGTACTATGTCCTATTATTTGGCCCACTTTAATGTACACTCTTTTAGAAGAAACTTTAATTAAAAATATATTTATTGAATTAATCTTATTAATAATATTTTAGAATTTTTTATTCAATTACTCTAATTTTATATAATTATTTAATATTAAAGGTAACCTGAGAAAAGTAATAAAAGTCTCTTGATTTATTAATAAAACTTAAAATATTGTGTTATTATGAATTATATTATTAAAATTTAAAATCAAATAATTGTAAATATGTAAAAGTATTATCTTTTTTGGAAAAAATAAAACAAAGTATTTACACAATATAAAATAAAGTGGGTACTACATTAGTTTCCTCTTTTAAATTTAGAGAAAAAGGTCAGATATAGTTCTCAACTTTGTTATGTAGATTTATTCGCTACCTATTAAAAGGATAAATCAGTAACTAGACAAATATATGATATGTATTTACATTATACAATGACAGTTTCAATAAATCATAATTTATAACTATAGGATTTTATTGTTATTTTCTCTCTCCTCTCTTCATCTCTCTCGCCTCTCTCCTCTCTCTTCAATTTCTTGATAGATATACAAATACATATGTATATCAATTGCATTTTTCAATTATTTGACAGATATACATATTCAATACAATAGTTATACATATACAGATTGCTTCTCTCCACTCTCTACCCTCTTTCACTTGCCTCCCTTCTTCCTCTCTTGATCTCGCTGCCTCTCTCGTCTCTCTCCCAATCTCGCTTGCTAGATAGTCAAATA
>JAPFFP010000080.1:16540924-16561971 GCA_026153255.1 Solanum medicagineum
GACTACCAATGTCTCAATAACAACAATTAAAAGTATGAGAATGAATGTCATCGGTAACATTGAGGACCATTCATTTGGACAATTGAAGACAATAAACTTTTGGTCAAAAGTCATTTGGTTGGCTATGTTTAATGATAATTCATGGAACAATAAAAAGGATATTAAGACTCATCTAATAGAATAAATATAGATAATAATACATTAAAATAATAATATTAGATGAAAATATATTTTTGAAATACTACAATCATTTTCTCCAACATTTAGTGTGCAATTTTATTTTTTAAAATTTGATGGGCATTTATGTCCTTTTATGTGTGTAGTTTTATTTTGTAAATATTAATGGAATAAAGAGATAAATGTTAGATTAAAAATAAAGTTAAACACATACTTCTCCACTTCCTAGGTTTCTGGTTAATTGGATGCACTACTTCCTTCACTAAGAAACTGTATTTTGGCGCTCAATATTTTTAGGTTTTTGGCTCCAAAATAATTTCAAGATAACCACAATAACTGTGAAAAAGAAAATCAAAATATTTAATTTACAAGTGAAGAACAATTTCTGGATGTAAACAAGAAGACAAGGTATGTATTCGTTCCTACTTTATGTTTGAACAGATGACATGTGTGAGGCTTTCTAGATTGAAGATTTATCTTCGTTTCAGATTTTACATTAGTTATTGATGGTTGGTGCTTTTATATAACTAATTTTATTAAGATAATGGAGTTTATATCTTATGAACATACTAAATAATTTTGGTAGAATTTTGTAAATTAATGGCATGTCACGCCTCGGGAGGGTACCCTAGACGTAACTGGCACTCAGAGACTATTGCTAGTCCCCAAGCGAACCACTTGGCCTCATCACATTCACTTATTCATACATTATACTAATCAGTGGAAGACATAAGGAAGTAAATGGACACATCATCATCTAGTCTCAAAGATAATATTATAAATAAAAAGGCTAGTAGAAAGAAACCAGCTCAATAAGTCTTAACATCAACATTCGACTTAGTCTATGAAGCCTCTATCACTATCAAGCGGTGCCAATAATAGAACCATGGCTACCTCAATCAAAATAAAGCTAATCAGTCTAACTTTAAAGCAATATGAAATAAATATAATGAATCCTCCGAAGTAGAGGAGGCTCACCTATCAGCTGAACGTCTCAAATACTCAAAGACACGCCTTTTGAAGATCTCCAAATCATATATCTACATCATGAAACGATGCAGTCCTAGAATGGGACATCAATTGTCGAATGTACTGGTATGTAAAATAGCTGAGTGAAACCGAAATAGGTAGAATAATATAGAAACAATATCAACTCAATATAGAAATCAATCAACATGTCAAATGTCTATCTAAAGAAAGAATAAAGAGCAAACAAGTGACCCATCAACAAAACAACTCATTAATCAAATCAGACTCATCTCAGAGGGACTCATCCCAAAAGAACTCAACCCAACTCATCTCATCTCTACTCATAGCGACTCATCTCAACTCGTCTCATCCCATCTCAACTCAGAGGGACTCATCTCAACTCATCTCATCTCGACTCAGAGGGACTAATCTCAACTCGTCTCATCCCATCTTGACTCAGAGGGACTCATCTCAACTCATCTCATCTCATCTCATCTAGACTCAGAGTACTCAGTTAGGAACTTTCTGGGAGTTTCTCTTAACCGACAACAACCACTTATGAGCCAGAGGTTGTACAACAATCACGCTGATGTTGCCATAGTCATGTCGTACTTGCCAGGTAAGGGACGAAATGATCCACAAGGAATCTGAACTCAGCCATCCTCTATTGATTTTAGGGATGTAAACTCGAGAGGAGACCATGAGATGTAATGGTTCAATCCTCTGCTACGCTAGGCCGACGTAGGTAATAAGTGCAAATGGGAGTCACTGTTACTTATTTCGGTGTTCGATACTCCTTCCAAGACTTAATACTCATAAGACTCCTCGTCACCATCTCAAGTAGCCTCATGGAGGCACTCCTCGTCTCAATTGTTCTCATGGAGACTCTCATTATCTCAATTAGTCTCATGGAGACTCTCATCATCTCATTAACTCAACTCAATTCTCATTTAAGAACTCAAGGACTTAGATCATCAATTAGAAGAAGTCGTTTAGACAGAACATCAAGAACTCAATTATGAAGACTCATAGGATCGTCTAGCTCAAATACTTCAACCTCAGACTCACATCAATATTTTCATCAACATACTCACGTCAAGGCTCTAGACTCCATCCCTAGGTTCATTCATGCATAGTTTCAAAAGTTAACATATTGGGTTTTATACAATATCTCATGGAAAGTATTCAATTCAAGAAAACAAGTTTATAATGATCAACAACAAATGAAAATACATGTAATAGATACAATTTTCAAGAAAATAATTAAGAAAGTATTTCAAGAACCATATGGGGATTCATGGACTCTCAACTCATCTATGACCATCTATGGGGCATATGGGAGAACAATCTCATGCCTACATTTAGTGTTACATACCTTGAATGAAGGTAGACGTTCAATTTGGCATGAATCTGTCTTGAAATCTTCAACTCCTCGGTATTCTCTCTTCTCTTTTAGCCCTAGGTCTTTTTCAGAGACTTAGAATGACTTAAGAATAAGTTTTAAACCCTTTTTACGCTTAAAAAGACATATTTTGGTCATATATTAAGTCTAGGAGGGGTTTGAAAAGGTCTAGGATGCCCCTCACGAAATTCGAAAAAAGTCAATTTTCGGGACGCGAGGTCCGGGACGCGGACCGCGTACTTTTTTGGTCTTTTCGTGGAAAATCCTCCGAAATCCCTTAGAAAATGTTTGGAAAAACACTAATTATTGGTCCACGATGGGTCCGCATCGTGGACTATCGCGCACCCTCTCTGGCTTGCAATTTATTACAAAAAATTATTTTTCTATCCGGTTGCTCTAAAATTGGGTCGAGGCCATTTTCCAACTCAATTTCTCAGGATGATCACATATCCAGTCTCAAATTTGCAAACGGAGCATGGGAAGACGCATTACGCGTACATCTCCGTTCTAGGGGTATTTTGATAATTTTACCGGGTGTTAGATCATCTCCCCCTTGGGATCATTCGTCCTCGAATGATGAGTGTGGGTGGATATCAGGGCACGAATAGACTCAAAACCTCTTAACATTCACATCTATCCATCTGTCTTTTGACTTCTTATTTCTATCGACAATCTCTATTCACACTCAAGAATAGAGAATCAACTAAAGAAAGGACAATTAACTCAAGAAAAGACAATCAATTAAGTTAAGGGTAAGGATGTTACCTTCAACATTCTCATCATTAGGCACGAATGCTGATCAAGACTCTTCTCATCAATCACTCAACAAATCAACTATCAACCCATTCGAACAATCACAAATCACTTAGAATAGACAAAGCAGTTCAAATCAAGAGTAGAGATACTCTTTTAGTAACTTTCAGCATCAAGAATGAATGGAACGTCGAAACTCAATCATTTTAATCATTTAAACATTTTGACAATCAGTCCTTTGAACTCAGGAAGGAAACCATCAACTCTAATCAAGAATGGGACCATTGATACATAAGACTCTATGTACAACTCTGAAGCTTAGCACCTCATCTCAATTGTGCTCCTCTTCATGACACTCTACTCTATCAAATTAAGCTTATAGCTCATATTCTAACTCTCTGCCTATCCACATCCTCTTATTATATTCAAGTCTATTTCTGAGCCTCAAGGTGCTACCCTTAAAACGATTATATTCATACAAAGCTAATCATCAATACTTAGCTCTATACTTCAACAGGGGTTTTTCATTAAAAGATCACTAGTCCTCTTTTCTACTTCATTATGATGAAGTCTTCGATAGTCTGTCAACAATACTCGTATAACAATGATCATGCATTCAAGCCTATCATTATAACCATTTGAACTCTATCTTAGAATTTTCAAGCCTACTTAGCACTTCTACCTCCACCATTCAATGAGCTCCCACTCAAATATAAATCAACATACTCTTACCTATCTGTTGTACGTAATAAAGTCTCATCTCTCTCCTCCTCCCTATCTCTACCCCGATATGACACAAATACAATACCAATGTCATAGTAAAGATACATTTGGTCCAGGGCATGACAGTCGTATACTAGATGGGAATAGAGTATCGTCATCACTGAAGTATAGGGAATATGCGAGGTGGCAAAATTAATGCCTCATCCAAATCAACCTATCACCATCGAACACTCAAGATCTACTTCGATCTATCCCATCACCATCTCCCTCTTAGCTGAAGGGTCATCTCTCAAGTTTTGCGAATCAATTCCCTCTACTACTCTATAAGTATATACCTATACACGATTAAGGAATCACTATTCACAAGAATAGGCGTCTTAAACTCTTTTATCATTCTATAGTCGCATAAATAAATTAGCCATTAAGACTCTCTTCAAAGATACCATTCTCAGTGTCCTCTCATCTCTATGGAAATCTCTCTATATATTTGCTACTCTTAATGGCATATATAAACACTTTCCATGATTCTTACAATCTAAAATCTTCTTTTTCCTACTAACGCTCAACTTTTGTTCTCTCATAGACTCATTTGTATGAGACTTAGACTATAAGGGAAAAACTCATCATCGTTTATCCATACGTCTTAATCCACTTAGTTTCTCGGGATGATAAGGAATGCTTACATCAGCCTACTCCACATTGACAACTAAAATATACTATCTAGATTCTTGTGGTAGTCATAACTTAGAGCTTCACACATCTGTACACAACCATGACTACACATCTCAAGTCTCTTCTTATCTATTTAGCTATCCTCGTTTCACTCGTCTTACCTAAGGGGAACTTGAATTCTGTCCATAGTATCACTTCATCACAAATCAACATCTTCATCTCGAACATACACTAGGAAAAGCCTCTAAGAGCAAATCTCTAACTAAGACTATCACTCTCACAATTTTGTCTCCTCTTCACTCTACTCCTCAAACTTCAAACTTAGGGTCTACTACTAACATGTGCATCTATCACACACCTCTCTAATATCACACCAACTTACCACTACTAGGTAAAAATGTGGGGAATATAAGCCCATTGAAATCTCATAGCGATTATTCATTCAATGCATTCCCCTCCTCACAGCTCAGTACCACTCATATATACATTATACCTCCTTACTTGACTAAGCTCATAACTCGATGAGTATCATGAACTCTCACTTAAAAAAAATCATAGGCCTAATTCAGATCTATCACATTGAAAGCACTCTTTTCCCCTACTCAACATCTACACTTCACCCTTAATAGTATGGATACTAAAACACATTAGCATTTCTTCCTTCTAGTTTGAGCACACTCTATCACATCCTGACACTAAATCACTCTCTCTCTCTCTCTCTCTCTCTCTCTCTCTCTCTATATATATATATATATATATATATATATATATATATATACATACCTCATCATAACAATCATAGGGTACTCATCACCTTTTTCATCAAACTTATGGCAATCGACTCGTCACCTCATTGCTTACATAATAGGTACATAACTCTAACTACAAGCCTACATCAACCATCGCTCTTGCTATCTCATCCTTTTCTTTCCATCCTCATCCTTTTAACTCTAGGATGATTTAATTCTACTCAGGATTTATAAGACCTCACATCTCACTCTTAGGTGTTAGCATTAAACTCTTTAGGGACGTAAGTTTCTCTCTCATGGGGACATCAAAAACAAGTTTTGAATAAGAGGGTCTGGGTACATCTAGAGTTAACTCAAATGCACGATTTATATGAGTAATAGTGCACTCTTCCAAGTCAATCAACTTAGCACACTAGTTAGCTTCTCTCAAGCCTGATGCAGTCTTTCTACCATTCTGATTACTCTATCACGGACGATCTCATCTGTAAGAGTTAGAACATTACTGTCTCTATCACTTCATGGACGAGACATAGTTGAAAAGTTTAGAGCAACACATGAATCATCGTAGATTTCTTAGGAAATAGCTCTATTGCACGATTCAGAATTTGAAAGAAGGGAAACCTTTCCTAAATGTCAATAGTCCCTCATTTATAAAAGTGGGGCCCTCACAACCATAAATAAATTCCTATAGACACAGCTTCATAGACTCCCTAGGACAGTTGAACTCGTGCTCACCAAGTTTGTCACGTCTCGGGAGGGTACCCTGGGCGTAACTAGCACCTAGATTTCAACTGAGTTTAGGCAAATCCAGGTGAGACTGGGCAAACCTCGTGATGAGTCTAGGCGAATCCTATGCGGTGGAGCAAACCTCAATGAGGACACTGAGTCCATAGAGGGGGTGTATGTAACAACCTATCTTGAAATGAGATGTCCCATATTAGCAAAACACAGGAGAGATGCTGGGTATATAAGTAAAGGGTTAGTCTATATACTGTGAGGCGCCTTTTGAGATGTGCCCAAAGGGACAAATCCGTGATGGGCTAGGTCTAAGAACGGACAATACTTCAAAGTGTTGGGCCAGGTCGTTACAAAAACGAACCAGAACATAACCGGCCCCATTATACGAGAAAGGAAAAAAACAAAACAAGTGGATAATCTTGTCTTCTTCGATTTTGTGCAGTTGATCTGTTTTTAATATTCAGATTTACAGCACAGAAAGATTGGTTAATATTATATTGTTAATGATGGTATAATAAGTATAATTTTCTTGAAAATTATTATATTCATTATCGTTTATTCGAAGACACACACATAAATATTATAAACAAATACCTCTTCTATCTATATTATATTTAATATAATTATTTACATTTTATCGTCCTTTATAATCACGCGAAACATGAACAAGTTTCCTAGTTAATTAGATCAAACAAGAAAACCAGGTGTACAAGTTCATTAGGGCACCTCCAACACATAACACCAAATTTTACACTAAATTGGTGTTGATACTATTTTAGTGTAAATCAACTCCAACCCACTCCAACAAAGTTTATACCAGAGAATTTTTTTCCCTTTTTCTATTATTATTTCTTCTTTCATAAAATAAATTCTTTCAAAAAATATTCACCATATATAATTCAGATTCTTTTCTTTTATAGTAGTTTAATATAAAATTATTTTATACCATTATTTTTAAATAATATAAATTGTTAGCAAACATCATAAATTATATAAAAACATGAATAATACAAATAAAAGTAAATCATTAATGAAATACAATTAGGTAAACATTACATAATTGAAAAGTTTTTTTAAACTCTATGTAAATATTTAACTTTCAAGAATTAGCCAGATTAATAAGTTACTATTGAAATTTTTTAAAAAGTATCATATTTTGTTTTACTTTTTAAAATAACTATGTATTTTGAAGAATCTATCAAACACTTACTTTGCAGGATCAGTGAATTACTGTTTCACTAGTCAGACAATGTAATCATATACCAAGATGAACTACACCGAAACAACCACAGTTTAAAATGATAGGTTGTTAAAAATTTTATTCTAACACTTTTTGGAAAAGAGATCTTCAAAGAATCTTTACAGGAAGTAAAAAACTTGGAGAAAGAAAAAAGAAAGAAGTTAGAAAAGTCGTGAATTTTTCGTTCTAAAACCCTTTTATAGTTCTAAAAGACCTACATGAATTTTTCGTTCTAAAACCCTTTATATCTAAAATTAATATTTTAAAGTATTACATAAAAAAATATATAATTAATTATACAACAGACTTAATTAAAACATATAATTTATATAATATTTAATTAAAAATTTTGTATAATAAATTAATATTAAAATATTCAATAAAGTGAATAGATGCGATGAATAGTATTACATCAAATTTGTCGTAACACAATTCATATACTAATTGAAGCATTAAAATATTATATTAAGATGTGATGTAAATTTGATGTTGGATCGGAGAGGTGTAATAGTAAACATATGTTGAGGTAGGTAGAAATGGTTGATGGAAATTTGAGGGGGGCAAATCTTGAAAATAAGCGAGTACACCAATTTGTTTTGTGGCATTGCACCTCTCAATATTGGCCTTTCATTTGTGGACAAAAACTAAACACCTTATCCTTTTTACTTCATTCATTCATTCTCATATTATATCTTGGCTGCTTCTTAATCATTAAGCTCCTCTATAATCTCCAACTCTAAGGGATACAAAATTTGAAATTTATAATTTTGTATTTAGTATGATTTATGTTTTAAGCAAAGTTATCAGGGTCATATAAATAGGATGGGATTAAACAAGAGTTATTAATCAAACCCAAAAGCTTTACTTCAAATTCTACGTGTATTCTTAAAAGTAATTAAATTATATAAATTATTAATTTAAAATTTAGCGACTTAATTGGACTTGTGTTCTGAACAAATATGCTTCAAATCTTCATTCTGCTGTCATATGAACTTGCGGCCAACCATTAAAAGGTTAAGCCATTGAACTGAGGGCTTTAGGTCCCAAATTTTTAATTTTTATTTTGGTTGGTTGGGTGGATGCGTGATTTATTTGGTATCAGTATTAGATTTTGTTTTTATTAATTTAATTCTGAGACATGTAAAATTGATCAAAGAAGAAAGCATTCTCTAGCAAAAGAAAATTTTTATTTCTGAAGATCAAATTCAAGACCACTGGATGGGGTTGTATGTGGATTGGATTGGTTCAAATTTTTCTAATAATACTTGTGTCGAATTTTTAAATATATAAATCAAATCAAACTAATTAAATTTGGGTTAGGGTATTTTTATACAACTATCTAGGATATTTTTAAGAAAATAACACAAAATTAAATATGATATGAGTGATCATACTAATTTATTCAATAAAAAAGTAATAATACAATCACATAAAATAAATATTACAAATAAATAAGTTATAATAAAAATATCATAATTTAATATATTAAATCATTCTAAAAATAAGTCTACTAAGGTACTCATAATAAATTGAGATGATTGTAGTTCATATTAAATGAATTATGAGAGTTTGATATACTTTAAAGAAAATATTCAAAGACATAAATAAAGTATTATTTTCTATTATTATTCTTTTGATTATTCTCTAACTATCCTCCTAAGATAATACATTTAAAAATCTTATTAAATATTAATATTGAAGTCAGGTAAGGTTCTTAAATCTTTGGTAATATTTCTTCAACTCTTTTTGTATTATTATTTTGGATAAGTTTATTGTTTTTAATTTATAAGCTAAAAGTCATTAATTAGGAATCTTAACTTATAATTTTTGACTTATTTTGATCATTTTGACGTAAAAGTATTTATAAACATTTTTTTTTAATTTATCCAAACGTTTCAAAAATGCTTAAAACCTATTTTAAAATATAAACACTTAAAATAAGTCAATCCAAATATGCTCTATATCAAACTATTAAGACTTTAGAGCTATGAGATTAATATTAATGATATTGATATGCAACCAAAAACAAGTACCGATATATGGTATGGAAAAAAAAGGTAAAAGGAACACTTGGCTAAAGTTTTTACTTGCACGTTACAAAAGGTACAAAAAAAAGTGAAAGAAACATCATTATGTTATTTCATATAACCGTTGTATAACGGATCCATATGTTATACCGGGCTACATAATTCAAATATTTGGTGAAAAAAAAGCAAAAGCTTCCACCTTTACACCTTTTTCCCTCCTCCCCAATATTGAACTATTCTTTCAACATTCATATCATATACTATAATAATTCTTATAAAAGACTTCTCAACGTTTACCATTCAATCATTTTCCTATCGAACTCTTTCAAATTTCCTCAATATCTCCCTCCCTTTCCACCACTATGGGTTCTTGCATTAGTAAATGCAACCCCCAAAAATATCCCCAAGAAGAATTTGTTAAAGAATGTGTTAAAGATAAACTTGTGATTTCACAAGCTCCCATATCTCCAAGAATTCCTCTTCCTTCTTCAACTATCAAACCTCGAAAACTCGTCTCTTCTTCTCCTTCTTCCTCCTCTTCTTCTTCTTCTTCAGTATCTCTTTCATCATTTTCCTCTACTGCAACCAATGTTACGTTATCTTCATCTTTGTCCTCATCATCTTCCTCCTCTTATTTCAAAGATCGTTCTTTCTCAAACGATTTCTTGTTGTCTTGTGCACAAGAACATGACCATATACTTGACATCAAGAAAAACAAAGCAACTAATACATCAACCACGTCTACAAGTGGCAAGAAATATGCACGATCATCATCATCAACATCCCCTTTGTCCAAACCACCAAGTCCTCGAAGAGAGAGCAACTCAACGACAACCCCTAAGAAAAGGCCACGCGCCAATTCGCCAATCATGGTTCGACAAAAGAGTTTTAGAAAAGAACCTGATCAACAACTCATGGTCAAGGGAGGCAACATTGGTAATAATAATAATACTTCAAGTATTACCTCTACGTATCATCATCACTTTCCTAGCACTAGAACAGCCCTAAAATCCCCATCTCCAAGTCGAAGATTTCCTTCGAATTCAAATGGTGACATGAAGGACAGCTCATTTAGAAAGCCAATAGCTTCAAAAGGGAATAATGGTAGTGTTCTATCAAGATCATCATCTTTGAGAAGAGAGAAACATTTCACTCCAAAAAATGAAGGAAAAATGAGAAATGTTCTTCCGGTTTCTCCGAAGATTGATGAAATGGAAATTGGAGAAGAAATGAAGTCAAGTGATCAAGATTTGGACTCTTTTCTCATGGAGGACATTAATAATCCTCTTATTGCCTTGGATTGTTTCATTTTTCTCTAGAGTGGGACCTCTATGTACATGTTTGTTTTTTTAAATCTCTTTTTTCTTTACTTGTATGGGTCTCAAGAGGAGTTGAACCCATGAGTTAATGGTGAAGGTATGGCGCTTTCTACCATATTGTTAAGACTTGTCTTGTTTGGAACGACAAGCATGTTCATAACGTGCGATTTGTTCATATTTATACTTTCATTCTTTCTTCTTCTTTTTCGAGTTTATAATTATTGTACATTCCTTTGGAAATTATCATTTCGACAGGAGATAAAAGGAAAGATTTATTGTGCCCGTTTGAATTATTTGATTGGAATTGGTATACTTGTTTCTTTCATAAAGAAAAATGAATGTGACTTGTGTAGTTCATTATTTGCTTTTACTTATTTTCTTATTGTTGAATTTCGTAAAATATTGCACGTTCGTCTATTGACAGCTTGGGTTGCTTGGTATTGGAATTGACAACAAGATTTAAAAATTTCCTTGCCAAATGTCAATTGTCAACCTACATCATCATTTTGACATTTGCTATAAACTATGCCCTTTGATTTTTATGAAAAGCAAAAAATTGGCCATTTCCTGTTTCCCTTCCCTTTTGTAGATAGTTAGCACAAAAAAATCTGGAATCTCGATATTAACAAGACATATCTTATTTATTATTTTTTATGGTTTATAATCGATTATTTCACTTTATATAACATAAATGTCTTTTTATTTTGAAGACAATGAGAACACTCCGTGTCAAAGGTCTATCTAAAAGTGAAATTAGATATTTATCAATTTGATATATTTGACAGCACTACCATTTTGTTGGGCATTACTCAATAACAAAGTTAAGTATAAGTAATAAAAATAATTAAAGTTTGTGTAATGTAAAATAAATGTAACACCCCGTAAAATTGCCAAAACGTTCCTAAAATGTATCGTGCACACAATGCGTCTTCCAGAGCTCCGATGAGAATTCCAAGACCGGATTTGTGATCAACACGGAAAATTGAGTCAGAAAATGGTCTCGACCCGATTTAAGAGCAACAGGGGTCGAATTATGAAATTTCACAATTTGTGCAAAAACAATAGCCAATCCGCATCCCTCCGCGACGCGCTAGGGGCGCGGGCTTGCACTTGTGATTTTTTGTTGTTTTTCGAGCTTTTCCGAAAACTTCACCAAAAACACTGGTGCGCCCCCCCCCCCCCCTGCGACGTGCACCTGTATCCCAGAAAATTATTTTTTTCTTTTAATTCGGGAAGGACAGTTTTTGCCCTTCCCAATATATTTTTATATCCCCAAAATAGATTTTAAAACCTATTTCATACAAAAAGGGTTTTAAACCCATAATTTTTCTAAGGTTTACGCAAGTTCTAAGAGAGAAGAAGGCGAGACAGAGTGAGGGTTTCCAGAGAAATACCGAAATCCTTGAAGATTCTTCATTCCCAGGTATGTAAAGGCTAACCAAAAGCATGGAATTGTTTTTCCATGCGCCCAATGTAGAGTTAGGATGTATAATTGGTACTTAGAAGTCTTCAAAAATAGTGTTTTCTTGAAAGTTCTTGAGTATTATCATTTAATGCCTTAGATATTATCTTTATTTCTTGAAAATATTCTTTTAATTATGTTTTGTATCCTAAAATGATGATTATCATGCTCAAGGTTTACTGTATACATACATGATTATGTGATTGTGATCTAACCCTTACGACTTCTTCCTGTAAAGACTTGAATAATGAACTTAGGGGGATGTCTAGAGCTTTGATTGTCTGAATATGATGTTTGACTCAGTCTGAGTCCTGAGGTGATGTGTGTTGATGATTGTGATAGCTGAAAACAATATTGATAGAGTTGGATGAATATATTCCCTTGAATTTGAAAAGATAGTCTTGCTCGTAGAGGTTGAGTGATGTAAGTCCTTGATGAATTGATAGACTTATGACCACGTTGAGTCCTGGGAGGAGTATTGAGCACCGAAAATGAGTAAGAGTGAGTCCCACTCGCACCCATTATCTATGTGGTCAGTGTAGTAGAGGATTGGACCATGAGAAGGGATGTTTCCTTAGTCCCAAAAGAGGACTTAATATTATTATAAACCCCTAATGTACGACCTTTTACCCTAGCAAGGTACTGGGTGGATTTCGCAACGAAATCGCTTCGTTGTACCATCACCGGCTCATAGGTGATGGGTGTAGGTCCAAGAAACTCCCAGATAGGTCTCCTAATGATAGAACTCCGATGTGATGTGATGTTTTGATGGACAATGAGGTGATAGAGTCCGGTCCTATATTCTGAGGTAAGGTTGAGTGATTGACGAGTGATTGTTATATTGTTCCATATACTTTAGCTCGTTTTACATATAGTACATTCTATGTATGAACGCCCTTTTGGCGCTGCATCATTTTATGATGCAGATTCTATAGACAGAGGACTTCAGCAGCCCAATCATTGAGGTTCAGAGCTTTGATTTCAGACCGTGGTGAGTCCTCCCATCATTTGGAGGATGATTATTATTTCTTTTTATATTAGTATTGCTTTTGATTGTGGCAACCATGGCCTGTTATAATGCGTTCTTAGATGTTAGTTATAAAGGCTTCATAGACATAGACGATTGATGGATAGTGTCGGGCTTGTTAATTCTCGTTTCCTTTCTTTGAGACATTTATTCACATTATCTTATGCTAGTTTATCATTTTATTGAATCTTTCGCATATGAATGGATAGAACGATGGCAATGAGAATAGGTGGTACGCTTGGGGACTAGTAATATCTTCGAGTGCCAATCACACCTATGGTACCCTCACGGGGCGTGACAAATTTGGTATTAGAGCCCAAAGTTCGAGTGTCCTAGGGAGACTATGAAGCCGTGTCTAGTAGAGTCTTGTTTATGGGTGTGTTATGCACTACACTTCATAAATAGGGGGCTATAGGACATTAGGAAGTATTACCCTTCTTCTATGATCTGAGATCGTGCTATAAAGTTTATCTTGTGGAATTCTGCTTTTAACTCGTGCATTTTACGCTTACAGAAAATGCCGCCCCAGAGAACAGCCATTCAGAGAGATGCCCCAACCCCCATTGCTAAGAACAACCAATCGGAGGCTCTAGTTCAGACTGAGGCCAGGAGACGGGGACGCCCCTCTAGGACTGTTGAGGTCCCCCAGGCGCCTCCTACTCAGCCCAGCCAGCTCCCACTACTGAGGCAGAATTCAGAGGAGCCTTCACTATGCTGCGTCAGTTGGTGGCCTCTAAGGAAATAGCCAGGGTTCACAGGCCCCTAGTTCTGGCTCACAAGAGCCCTTAGCTACAAATGCTCAAGGACTTTTTGAGGATGAATCTGCCAGTGTATACGGGGTTGAAAGTGGAGGAGGACCTGCAAAATTTTATAGATGAGATGTATAAGGTTCTAAGGGCTATGTATGCGAATGAGCTTGAGGGAGTGGAGTTGTGTCCTACCAGCTGAAGGACATGGCTAATGTGTGGTGCACCCTTTGGGAGGGGAGTAAAGGCAAGGATGCGGAGCCTTCCTTATGGGAGGAGTTTGAAACTGCCTTCCTTGATCACTTCTTTCCTCAAGAGTTGAGGGAGGCGAAGGCAGAGGAGTTCGTGAATCTGAAACAAGGAGGGATGACTGTGAAGGAGTATAACCTTAACTTCATCAAACTCTCATGGTATGCTCCAGAGATGGTGAAAGATATGAAGTAGAGGATGAAGAGGTTTGGGTCTGGTCTGGCCAGACATGTGTAGAAAGAGTTTAAGGCTACTTTGCTGATTCCTGGTATGGACATCTCCAGACTTATGGTGTATGCCCAGCAGACAGAGGAAGATAGAGGATGGATAGGGAAGAACATTTGAACAGAAAGGAGAAGTCAACGTGACATGAGCCTAGCCCGTAGAGACAGAATAGGGGTGACAAATCCTATTTTCAGAAGAGATCATCATATCCCGCACTGTCTGCAGCAAGTACGCCCGTGCAGCCCAACATTTATGATCAGAAATCTCAGAGTTATCAGAATTTTAGGACCCCGGGCACTCAATCTCAGGCCATTGTGACTCAGGGCCTGAGTAGAAAGCCACCTTATCGCACTTGTGGGGAACTCCATCTGGGTAGTTGTCGTCTGGGCACAGATGCCTATTTCCTATGTTGGCAGGTGGGTCACTTCCAGCAGGAGTGTCCGAAAAGAAGACGAGGTGAAGAGAACAGCAGAGCCCATTCTTCCACAGTACCCCCAGCAGGATGTGTTCACTGACCACAAAAGCTTGCAGTATGTGTTCAGGTAGAAAGAGCTCAACCTGCAGCAGAGGAGATGGTTGGAGTTGCTCAAGGATTATGACATGAGCATTCTCAACCACCCAGGTAAGGTTAACATTGTCGCTGATGCTCATAGAAGAATGTCTATGGGTTGCACTGCCCATGTGGAGGAAGGGAAGAGAGAAGTAGCCAAGAAGGTGCATAGATTGGCCTGATTGGGAGTTCAACTTGAGGAGAACAACGAAGGTAGGGTCAATGTTTAAAATGGGTCTGTTTCATCCTTAGTTTCTGGGGTGAAAGAAAAGCAAGACCAAGATCCTGTCTTACTACAATTGAAAGAAGCGGTTCACAAGCAGAAAATGATAGTTTTCTCCAATGGGGGAGATGGGGTATTGAGATATCAAGGGAGACTGTGTGTACCTGATGTTGATGGTATTCGAGATAGAATCATGGCCGAAGCTCATAGCACGAGATATTCTATCCATCCTGGATCCACCAAGATGTACCATGACTTGAGGGAAGTCTATTGGTGGAACGGGATGAAGAAAGACATTACTGAATTCGTTTCTAAGTGTCCCAATTGCCAACAGGTTAAGGTTGAATACCAGAAATCGTGTGGATTGGCTCAGAACTTTGAAATTTTGGAGTAGAAGTGGGAAGTGATCAACATAGATTTCATCACTGGCTTACCAAGATCCAGAAAGCAGCATGATTCGATATGGGTGATTGTTGACAGGATGACTAAATCATCCCACTTCTTAGTGGTTAAGACAACTTATCTAGCTGAGGAGTATGCCTGACTTTATATTCGTGAGATTGTGAGGTTGCATGGGGTCCCCTTGTCCATCATCTAGGACAGAGGAGCTCAATTCACCTCCTAATTTTGGAGATCTTTCTAGAAGGGATTGGGTACGAAGGTAAATCTGAGCACCGCTTTTCACCTTCAGACAGACGGGCGGGCAGAGCGTACTACTCAAACCTTGGAGGATATGTTAAGAGCATGTGTTATTGACTTTAAGGGTAATTAGTATGATTATCTACCGTTGATTGAGTTCGCATATAATAATAGCTACCATGCTAGTATTCAGATGGCCCCATATGAGGCATTATACGGGAGGAGATCTAGATCCCCGATTGGTTGGTTCGAGGTGGATGAAGCTGATTTAATTGGGCCAGATCTTGTACACCAGTCTATGGAGAAAGTGAAGGTCATTAGGGAAAGGTTGAAGACATCCCAGAGTCCCCAAAAGTCACTTATAGACGTGAGAAGAATAGACTTGGAATTCGAGGTAGATGATTGGGTGTACTTGAAGGTGTCACCTATAAAGGGTGTCATTAGATTTGGTAAGAAGGGGAAGCTGATTCCCCGTTATATCAGACCATACCAAATTGTAAGAAAGATTGGGAAAGTTGCCTATAAGTTAGACTTGCCCTCTGAGCTAGATGGAGTTCACCCGGTGTTTCATGTATCTATGTTGAAGAAGTGTTTGGAATCTAGCCTTAGAAATTCTGGTGGAGAGTACGGGTGTAAAGGATAGTTTATCATATGAGGAAATTTCAGTTCAGATCCTTGACCGACAAGTCCGTAAGCTGAGGAAAAAAGAGATAGCCTTTGTTAAAGTCTCATGGAGGAATCAATTTATTGAGGAAGCTACGTGGGAAGCCGAGGAAGCGATGAAACTCAAATACCCGTACCTATTCATGTTTCCGTCCGACCTTTTCTTATCATTCGAGGACGAATGATTCTAAGGGGGAAATGATGTAATACCCCGTAAAACTACCAAAACGCCCCTAAAATGCATCGTGCGCACACGCGTCTTCCAAAGCTACAATGGAAAATCCGAGACCAGATTTACGATCAGCATAGAAAATCGAGTCAGAAAATGATCTCGACCCGATTTAAGAGCAACCGGGTCGAATTATGAAATTTCACAATTTGTGCAAAAACAGTAGCAAATCCGCGTCCCCTTCGCAACGCTCCAGGGGCGTGGAATTGCACTTGTAATTTTTTGTTGTTTTTCGATGGGAACTGCTTTTTCAAAAACTTCACCAAAAACACTGGTGAACTGCCCCTCCGCGACGCGCACTTGTGTCCCAGAAAATATTTTTTTCTTTTAATACGGGAAGGGCAATTTTGTCCTTCACAATATATTTTAATATCCCCAAAATGATTTTTAAAGCCTATTTCGCACAAAAAGGGTTTTAAACCCATAATTTTTCCAAGGTTTACGCAAGTTCTAAGAGAGAAGAAGGAGAGAGAGTGAGGTTTTCCAGAGAAATCCCAAAATCCTTGAAGATTCTTCATTCCTAGGTATGTAAAAGCTATCCAAAAGCATGAGATTGTTCTTCCATGTGCCCAATATAGAGTTAGGATGTATAATTGATACCTAAAAGTCTTGAATAGTGATTTCTTGAAAGTTCTTAAGTATTATCATTTAATGCTTTGGATATTATCTTTATTTCTTGAAAATATTCTTTTAATTATGTTTTGCATCCTCAATTGATGATTTTCATGCTCAAGGTTTACTATATACATACATGATTATGTGATTGTGGTCTAACCATTACGAATTCTCTCTGTAAAGACTTGAATAATGAACTTAGGGGGATGTCTAGAGCCTTGATTGTCTGAATGTGATGTTTGACTGAGTCTGAGTCTTGAGGTGATGTGTGTTGATGACTGTGATAGTTGAAAATAATATTGATAGAGTTGGATGAATATATTCCCCTAAATTTGAAGATATGGTCTTGCCCGTAGAGGTTGAGTGATGGAAGTCCTTGATGAATTGATAGACTTATGAGCACGTCTAGTCCTGGGAGGAGTATTGGGCACCAAAAATAAGTAAGAGTGAGTCTCGCTTGCATCATCACCTATTGGCCATCGTAGTAGAGGATTGGACTGTGAGAACGGATGTTTCCTTAATTCCAGAAGAGGACTTACTATTATTATAAACCCCTGATGTACGCCCTTTTACCCTGGCAAGGTACTGGGCGGATGCCGCAACGACATCGCTTTGTTGTACCATTACCGGCTCATAGATGATGGGTGTAGGTCCAAGAAACTCCCAGACAGGTTTCCTGATGATAGAACTCCGATGTGATTTTGATGGTTTGATGTTTTGATGGACAGTGAGGTGATAGAGTCTGATCCTGTATTTTGAGGTGAGTTTGAGTGATTGACGAGTGACTGTTACATTGTTCCATTTACTTTAGCCCGTTTTACATATAGTACATCCATGTACTAACGCCCTTTTGGCGATGCATCATTTTATGATGCAGATTTTGTAGACGGAGGACTTTAGCAACCCAATCGTTGAGGTTCAGAGCTTTGATTTCAGACTGTGGTGAGTCCTCCCCAGCATTTGGAGGATGATTATTATTTCTTTTTATATCAGTATTGGTTTTGATTGTGGCAACTATGGCCTGTCATGGTGCCTTCTTAGATGTTAGTTATAAAGGCTTCGTAGATATAGACGGTTGATGGATAGTATTGGGCTTGTTGATTCTCATTTCCTTTCTTTGAGACATTTATTCATATTATCTTATGATAGTTTGTTATATTATTGAACCTTCTGCATATGAATGGATGGAATGATGACAATGAGACTAGGTGGTCCACTTGAAGACTAGCAATAGTCTTTGAGTGCCAACACTAGGGTACCTTCCCGGAGCATGACAATAAATTCATTAGTAGATATAGAAGTATCACTTTATTTAACAGTTTAATTAATAAATAAGTGTCAAAAGAGAAAAGAGGGACAAATGAAGGAATATGATACACTATAACAAAAGAGACATTTGGGAGCAATAAATTTTTATTTTAGCAGCAACTAAGTTAATATCATTGCATCCAGAATTGTAAAAGCTTTTAGTGTCATTTATACATAGTGCTTGGTTATAAGTACCTATATTTATTATTTCCGCTAAATATAGTGTGACGATATCATATTGTTGTCGCAAAATCCTTTATTTATTGGGGGATACGTGGTGAAGGCAAGCTAAGCATTGGAGATCAATAAGAGAGAAAAGAAACTGAAGTGACCAGAGACGAAGCGAAAAAATAAACAAATAGGGGGCTTTGTATCTTGTATATTATTGTATATTTGATGTATAGCGTTGTATATCAGGTTATATTTTGGGCTGAAGATTTGTAATGTAAGTTTTAGATTATATTTTTGCAATGTAAGCTAAGTAATTATACTTTTATGAAATTTTCAATCCTCTCTAACTGAGATTTATGTCTCACTAGTTCAAAATTAATGAGGTACAAAAGCCTCTCTAATTAAAGTCTTGCTAATTTTTAGCAAGGACAACACATTATTCTTAATAACTCATCCGGCATATATTCATGAAGAACTAGGTCCCTCTGGCTTTATATCAGAAGCATTTTATGAGATAAACAATTCCAACAGTTCGTATTGTTTTCTAAGCTAGAGATAATAGTGTTGAAAGTGTTAGCTACTCACTGGAGGTGGCTCAAGTATATTAGTGGATTAAAGACAAAATCCAAAGGAGGCTTTAAATTTTAAAAAATAAATTACTAATGTATTTTTTGTACTTCTTTGAGATATAGTTATTAGTTTCTTTTATAACCAATTTCTATTAAATAATTTTTCAATTCATAATATAATCAATCAATTTACTCTATATTTAGATATGCCAACTTTTTCTAAAATTCTCTCTTTTTATGAAAAAAAAAATAAAAAAAATCTGTCTTATTAATATTAATTACACAATATTTTTTTTGAAACAATATATCTATAATTGTTATTGCTAGAAAATAATGAACCTCTTCTAATTTAGAGGTCCAAGGCATTAGCGTTTTTTCTAACCCTATCGAGTCAGTACCACTTCTACTCACTTGAGCAAGGAGTGTTAAAAATGTTGTTTATTCTTTACTTATTACACTTTACATTTAGTTGTTTTCTTGAATATTTAGGTAGAAGGTTCTTTGATTAGTTAGCGAAAATCAGAAATACACAATTCATTCTTCTTGGGAAAACCTAAGTATATACTCCTTTGAAGCAAACTATTTACATCCATATCCCCTTTTAATGCCTTAATTAGTTACAAGTAATATCCGCCCCTCCCCCCACACCTTCCAACTTTTTTACTATTAAAATTTTCGCATTGACGTCAACACTCACCCTATATAATACCACTAGGTCATCAATATACCGTCAGGTTATCAATATACCTGCAGAGTATCACAAGTTATTAAACTTAATTTTATACGATACCGATATGGTATCAATATAATCACAGAGTATCACAAATAATATATTTTATACTAATTTAGAGTTTAATAAATAAGTTTGTGACTTTAATAATTTTCTCTTTATTGTCTTATTTGTTTAAAAAATAGCTCAAAATTATATGATACAGATAGGGTATCAAGACACCCATGGTGTATCACAAGAATATATTTTCTACTAATTTAGAGTTTAATAAATAAAGTTTGTAGCTAATTTTCTCTTAATTGTTTTATTTCTTAAAAAGAAGCACTTAAACTATATGATACTGATATGATATCAATACACATATGAAGTATCACATAAAATTAATCATATATGATACCAATATGATATCAATATACCAATGGAGTATCACAGGAACATATTTTATATTAATTTAAAGCTTAGTAAATAAGTTTATTACTTTAATAATTTTCTCTTAATTGTTTTATTTCTTAAAAATGAGCGTAAAATCATATGATACAGGTAGGATATCAATATGCTGCTGAAGTATCATAAAGAATCAAGCTTAGTCCAATATCATACCGATATGGTATCAATATACTGATGGAGTATCACAAAGAATATTATTTTCTACTGATTTAAAGTTTAGCAATTTTCTTTTTATTGTTTCTTATTTATCTCTTAAAAAAAAAAGAGTCTAATCTTGTATGATACGATAGAGTATCAATATGCTGACAGAGTGTGACAAATGATTAAGGTCATCCTATATGTTATCTGTAACAACAACAACATACCCAGTAAAATCCCACAAGTGGGGTCTGGGGAGGGTAGAATGTACGCAGACCTTACCACTA
>JAPFFP010000080.1:16562071-16573808 GCA_026153255.1 Solanum medicagineum
AATTCTCAAATTTTCCTTTCTCCTACGTGTGATATGTGAAATATTTTAATATTATAAGAAATGAGATGATTAAAAATTGTAAATATGAGTTGGCATTTTATTATGGTACTTGAATTGATAAATGTGGTTAAGTGATGAGAATTTTATATTTCTAATATATATATATTGTTGTGCTTGGAGATAATGAGTGGATTCGTTTGTGGATTTAATATCATGTTCATTCATTCCATGACGTGCATATTATATTGATTTCGGATATTGATATGAGTGGGATGGAAAATATTGGGACCGAGGTCTTTACCGGTCGAGATATGATGTTGAGGTCTTTGCCTGCAAAATTACAATGTTGAAAATTTTATGATATTATTGTGATGCCGAGGTCTTTGCCAGCGAATTTATGATGATATTGTGATGCCGAGGTTTTTGCCGGCGATGATGTGATGTTGAGATATTTTTCAGTGATGTTATAATGCCGAGGTCTTTGCCGGCGATTATTGCATAAGCATTGCATTTCACCCTTGCATATTATTGCATAGCATGATGTTATTCTTATGATTTATTGTGCTATCATTTTTAGCTTGTGCTTGTGAAATACCATCTTTATTATATATTATGTATTGCTGGGTTAGAATAACTTTCTGTGTAGGTTGTAGTCGTGGAGATCGATTGGGACGAAAGGAGTTTACGTATTCTATTAAACTTCCTTTGTTTTGTTAGTGGACTTGCCGGGTACCGCGTGGTATTTGGTACTCGCCCCTTGCTTCTACACTTGTGTAGGTTGTGAGTCCGAATAGTGAATAGTATTTTCCTTGATCCTCCGAGGCTTCCCAGGAGATGTAGAGAGGTAGCTGTTGACATCTTGCTGACTCTCTTGTTCCTATTTCTTCTGTACTTGTTCTATTCGAGAAGAAGGACAATTTGAACTTGTATTTCTTTGATTTTCTATATTGTTAGTGGCTTGTACGTGTGACAATTAATCCTTCGTGGTATTTAAGTTTATGGAAATTCTCAGCTTTAGTTATCTACTCTAGAAACTTCCGCGCGATATGTTTATTATCTCTTTGAGTTAAGACTGATTTGTTCTGGTGGGTTTGAGCAAGTACCATCACGTCAATATTTTGGGTCGTGACAAGTTGATATCAGAGCCCTAGGTTCATAGGTCTCATGTGTGTACAAGACAAGTCTAAATAGAGTCTTGAGGATTGGTACAAAGACGTCTGTACTTATCTTTGAGAGGCTATGAAGACTATTAGGAAACTTCATTTTATTCATTCTCTCTCATCGTGGGTAGTTATCTTCGTTAGTAATGAGTGGTACCTATGTTCTCTTAACAGATAGCAAGGATTAGAGCTACTACTACTACTACTGGTAGAGGTGAGGCTACTGCCGAGACAATTGCTGAGACCCCAGTTAGAGGTAGGGGGAGGGGTCGAGCTAGAGGTCGTGCTCGTAGAGTGCTGTCAGTGAGAGGTCAGGAGAAAGAGTCTTCTCCAGAGCCACAAATAGATGTTAATGAGGATCAAGCCCTTCTAAAGCCCAACTACACCTTTACTTCAGGACACTCTGTTGAGGTTAATGAGTATGCTCGAAAACCTCACCCAGGGGGTGGTACGACAAGCACGCGAGGAATTTCCCAACCGAGAGTGGAAGAACAGACTTCAGGGCAGCACCAGGGTATAGTTCATCTGGATCTGTTGGGTCAGGCCCCAGTGGTTCCTACACCAGCTATTGGGGAACGAACTGCTCCAGAGGCGATTCTAGCAGCAAACGATCAACTTCGTTATGAAAGATTTCAAAAGATGAGACCACCTCAATTTCAGGGAAGTAAGAATGAGGACACCCATGAGTTTCTGACTTTGTGCCATAAGATGCTAGATGCAGTGGGGTTAGTTGATCAGCGTGGTGTCCGTTTTGTGGCACTTCAGCTCCATGGACCAACTAAGGAGTGGTGGAGAACTTATGTAGCATCTAGACCAGCTGGATCCCCTCTAGTAGATTGGGGTGTGTTCTCTAATGCTTTTAAGGAGCGCTTCATTCCTTGGAGTGTGCGAGAAGAGAGCCAATTGAGGTTTGAGGACTTAAGGCAAGGAGGTGTGACTGTTACCGAGTACGAAGCTCATTTTTGTCAGCTATCCCGACAAGCCTTAACTATGATTCCAAATGAGGGGGAGAGAGCCCGTAGATTTGTGAGGGGTTTGAACTTCTTGATTAGATCCTACGTATTCAGAGCAGCTCGTGAGGGGGCTTCTTTTCAGTCTATTGTGAGCACTGCCAAGGAGGCAGAGTTGCTGGTTCGAGAAGAGTTCGGAGATCTTAAGAAGGCTCGTACTACGGGTCAGTTTTTTGGTACCTCATCTGGAGGTAGAGGTTCTATAGAGGGTGTGTCTCATCCCAGCATCGAGGACCAGTTCATGCATCATTACCTGCTTCTGAAGGTTGGTCAGAAACATCGTGGGTCCCAGAATTCTATCCGCGATGGTCATAGTAGTTCTTTCGGTGGACAACAGTCCTCTACACCGAGGTCTTGTTTTGGGTGTGGGGATCCAGGACATTTGATTCGACAGTGCCCCTTTCAGACTCATTTGGGACCCCATTATACTAATTTGGCAGCTCAATTAGAGATTCGGCTCCACCGACCAGAGGTCGGGGCAGGGGTCAAACTGCGAGAGGTGGCAGAACTCCAGATAGTGGTACTTTGGTTCCACGTGGTAGAGATCGAAGTGTAGCTCAGATTGGGGGTGGAAGAGGAGCTCAGTGCTATGCGTTTCCTGGAAGACCCGAGGCAGAGGCCTCAGACGCAATTATTACAGGTATTGTTCCAGTCTTTCATCGGCCTGCATCTGTGCTATTTGATCCCGGATCTACCTACTCTTATGTGTCTACATACTTTTCATCTGGTTTTGAGTTATTATGTGACCGGATGTCCGTACCCGTGCATGTTTTTACTCCAGTAGGAAAACCTTTAGTGGTGGATCAGGTATATTGATCATGTCTTATTTCTTTGGCTGGGTATGATACTTGGGTAGATATGATTATTCTGGATATGGTAGATTTTAATGTTATCTTGGGGATGGATTGGCTTTCTCCCTATCATGCTATCCTTGACTGCTACGCAAAAACTGTGACCTTACCCATGCCCGGTGTACCAAAGATTAAGTGGAAGGGTGATAGTGGTTCTTATCCTAGTAAAGTTATCTCCTACATTCATGCCCAAAAATTGATTGATAAGGGGTGTTTGTCCTACTTGGCTTTCATTCGAGATACTAGTATTGAACCACCTTCTATAGAGTCTATCCCTGTGGTTCAAGAGTTTGTCGATGTGTTTCCCACTAACCTTCCAGGTGTTCCACCCGATAGGGATATTGACTTTCCCATTGACCTAGAGTCAGGCACTAACCCATCTCCATTCCTCCGTATAGAATGGCTCCAACTGAATTGAAAGAATTGAAGGAGCAACTCCAAGACTTGTTAAGTAAAGGATTTATTCGCCCTAGCGTGTCACCTTGGGGTGCCCCAGTCTTGTTTGTGAAAAAGAAAGATGGGTCCATGAGGATGTGTATTGATTATAGACAGCTGAACAAAGTGACTGTCAAGAACAAATATCCTCACCCTCGTATGGATGACTTGTTTGATCAACTTAGGGAGCAGCTTTGTTCTCTAAGATTGACTTGAGGTCTGGTTATCATCAGTTGAGGATTAGACCATCATATATCCCTAAAACAGCTTTTCAAACTTGTTATGGCCACTATGAGTTTGTGGTGATGTCTTTTGGGTTGACTAATGCCCCTGCAGCGTTCATGGAGTTGATGAACAGGGTGTTTCGTCCGTACTTGGATTCTTTTGTGATAGTATTCACTGATGATATCTTGGTATATTCCAAAACTGAGGCTGATCATGTTCGTCACTTGAGGCTAGTACTACAGAGGTTGAGAGAGGAAAAGTAATATGCGAAATTCTCCAAGTGTGAGTTTTGGCTTGATTCGGCAGTATTCTTAGGGCATGTGGTGTCTAAGGAGGGGATTAGAGTGGATCCGGCTAAGGTGGAGGCAGTCAGAGGGTGGGCAAGGCCTACTTCAGCTACCGAGATTCGCAGATTTGTGGGGTTAGCTGAGTACTATCGACGGTTTATTCTGGGGTTTTCTTCCATTGCAGCCTCATTGACCAAGTTGACTCAGAAGAATGTAGCCCTCCATTGGTCTGATGAATGTGAGGTGAGCTTCCAAAAGCTCAAGTCATTGTTGACTTCAGTTCCCATTCTTATATTACTTGAGACGGGTGTGGACTTTACAGTATATTGTGATGTGTCAGGAGTGGTGTTAGGTGGTGTATTGATGCAAAGGGGTAAAGTGATTGTTGACACCCAATTTTTACCCTCCATGGTGTCAAATTAGTCATCGAGATATTATTTTTGTTTTAATAATTTTGAAATGATTATTTTCAAAAAAAAAAAAAGTAAAAAAAGTTTACGGGCGCGTGACACCCACGTGCCCCCAATTACATTATCCCCCATTCCTTTTCTCCTTCTTCTTGATTCTTTCCTTTCCCCTCAAAAACCAGAAACCCTAGTCGCCTCCCGTCTCTTCCTTCGCCCACTTATTTCTTCTTCATTTCCCTTTTTTCCCTAAAACCAGAAAACCCTAACCCCACGCCGCCTCATTCCTCTTTTCCTTCGACAACAATCCGATAACTCTCACGCATGCGCCGTTCTATTTGACAAAACCCAACAATCCCCAACGGTAACCTGCCCCACTCCCTCACGCATGCTTGAAAGTCATACTCCCCTTTAATTTAGACCCTAATTGTCCATCTATTTAATCCCCTTCTTCTCAGTGCTAAAGGGGCGGCGAGGGAAATCCTCAAAAAACCCTAGCATAGGCGGTCACAATCGAAAAAAAAAACCTAGAAAGATTCCATAACCGTCACTGTTCTCACGAAAGTTCGTCTATTCAAAGGTTAAAAGCAGAGCATCTGATTTTTGGAGTGAAAGATTTCGAAACGAGCTTCGTTTTGGTGGTGTCGAGGCTCATTGTCTAAGCTCGTCGTCTCAGTTTCGCTGCCCCGACAAAGGTAATACCCTATCTCATTTTTCATTTCGAGTTTCACATATGGTGTTTGAACATGAATTTTGAAGTTATATTGAAAATCATCTTGTTTACATCGTGCTTTGTTTTGACTGGGAGTGCTCTGTTGTTGCGCATAGATGTTGTGATTTGCTGACTGTTATTGTTGACTGTCCCGATCAAGTTTGAGAGTCCGTGTTGTCTATCTGATTTTGTGTTCCTTATCCATAAATATGATATATTAGTTGATTTCGAGTTGTTTCCCAGATGAAGAATGTCTAAAATGGCTCCTTTCTCATGTTTCTGTGTTTTAACTGTTGAGCTTAACATTTGTGCTGATTGAAGGTGCTACTATTACCCTGTTCTGTTTACTGGCGAGCTTCCGGGAGTTAAAACTAATGCTGAAATGATCTTGCCATTCAAACATATATCATAACTCTTAAACATGGCCTGATAGTTCTTTTGCGAATGTTTCTATTCCGTCAACCTGTTTTCTGTTAACAACCTCTTGCTGATATGCTATCAAGATTACTACGGTTCTGCTTTTGCTGAATTCCCACAATCTGAGCTTAATTGATTATAAAATAGCATATGTATGCCTTGGTTGCGTTAACAGTGATTTAAAAACTGCAGAATATATGACTTTTGCTCTCTGTTATGTCTTCTCATTTCAAGATCCATTTACTGTTGAGTAAATAACTCTTAGGTTGATTAAAACGATTACAAGTTATGCTCCAGTTCATTTTAGTTGAAAGCATGCTATAAGCAAAAAGGGTACAGTTATGTCTGTTTTACTCTTTCCCTCGTGAACTTGATGTTTCCCTGCTGCAATTTGAGTTTGCAAGAAATCAGTTTGTTTCTGGAAATCGTTGCTTATCTTACATATCCCTGTTTATCTCTACATTGACATCATTGATGCTTTGCTAAAAAATAAAATGTTTGCTAGTATTACATGCTGTTTCTTTGTTTAAGGATCGGGTTGTTTTGAATGTTACCTACACAACTCTCTTCCTAAAGTCTTGTTTTACAATGGATAAATCGGGAAATCAATCTCTCTAGTTTGAAAGTGTTTTGTCTTGAGCCATTATTCAGGAGAAGTATATTTTGTCATCTGTTTTCTCATGAATTGGAGCTGCTGCTGATATGATACAACTATGTAGTTCTATGCCATATCGAATTGAGTTCCCATTTCGTTTTTTGAGAGCACCTCTGTCCATTTGAATCCTGGTTCTATACCATTCCTAAAATCTTTACAATGCTACTCAATGCTTCCACAAGATAGGCACTATTTTGTCTCAAATATCACAAGACAATTTTACATGTATTGGGTTGTTTTATTTGTTTTAGCTCCTCGTGAATGTCTGGAAATGTTGAAAATCTGTGTAATCTTAGTATTACTATTTGAATCATGTCGTAGGACGTGGTTTATGGTGTTAACGATGGGCTAGTGATTGTTTCTTAAACTCGTTGGTGTAATGTCATTTCATGTATGTGTTGAATATCAGCGTTTGTTTCTCGATCTGCTGTTAGTATTATTTTGAGTCTCTTACTAATCCAGGTCTCTTTTCTCTGCATGAATATATCAAATCCGAGTCCGTCATGGACTCCTCTCTCATTTGCATTTCCTTGGGCCATGGAGGCCCAATTTTCATCCTCCTCGAGTCGACGTTGGAACAACTTGGAGATAGGAAGCAACTTTACTAGGAATCTTAAAATTGTTGCACCGATCCGAAAGATAAAAGTCCGTGTATGTACATTGATATACGGCAACACATGAAAAGTGAGCGAATCCCGATCCTTTCTTTTAATTTTCTTGATCATTTTATAAATGCTTGTTATCTTGTGTACTAACGCTAACATTTGTTATTTTCGTTATTAATCTAATTAAATTCCCCAACGTTGTCAAAGTCATTTATGTTTTTTTTCTTATTTTGGGAAAGTGTTTGCATTAAAAAAAAAGATAAAAATAAAAAATAAAAAAATAATAAAATAATAAAAATAAAAAATATGATTTTATCATTTTAGTTTAATTTTCAAATATAGTCAATTTTCGAGTTTAGTCAATTGTTTGCAGTTTTGTAAGTCCAGTTAAATTTTGTCAAATCTTTTTTAGATTTAGTCAAGTCTTTCAAAACTAATCAATTTCAAATTTGGTCAATCTTTTTCAAGTTAAAAGTTAGTCAAACTCCCTAATCGTCGGATAACGGCATTTAGCGGCCATTTCAAGTGCGTAAAACCTTTTTGAAGTGGAAATGTGAACCCGAATCTTATCTCTGGATTTTAAAAAAGATTTTTCTGTTAGATATTTTTAAATATTTATTGGTTTCCTAATTATCCGTAAAATTAGGTGGCGACTCTGTTTCCTTTTGAATTTCGAGAATCGGTTTTGCTCAAATTAGTTAAGTTTAAATTGATTTTTGATTTTCGAGATTCAATTTCTTTTCAAAATAAAAGCCATTTTTCGGCATAACAATGTTGACCATATTGAATACCATTTTGCATTATGTTACACCCAGATAATTGACCACAAATAAGAACACTAACCAACACAGCAACATTTAAACAAAAAATGTAACCATGACTAAGAAACTATATTCACCATTAAACAATGTAATGTTCACCATCTTGAATGTCATTGTGCAAGGCTAATCCACAATACCAATAAAAGGAAACATGCACCATCTTAAAAAAAATTCTATCTATAATACCCTTATAACCAATAGTTATACCAAAAAAATTGCACAGATAAGAACACTAACCAACACATCAAATATATTAAAAATAAATTGAAAACCATCTAATTTTTTGGTATCACCAGTAATGTGAAGAATGTAGGGAAAGTAGTTTTTTTGGTCTTTGTAAAAATATACATGTTTGACTTCATTTCTTAACTATTATACTTTATTTATTTTTTGCATTCCCAATAACCATTAAATCATACTGACACCAGCATTAATTACTATCGACCAACCACTTTTATCTAGTTTGTAATTAAAATTAGTATATTAGTATAAGCAATAGAAAATTGATAGGACCTTGTAATTTCATAGAAAAAATTGTATACTTGAATTTTTCACCCAATTCTTTTCAGACATTTTATCAAATAGATAAGAGACATTTTACATTGCTGTAGCCAATCTTATTCATAGTTTTTCTTCTATAATTGTTCTTCCAAGACGATAATGATGACCAAATTTTTTTATAAAAAAACTAACATCCTAACCTTTCATAAAGTTTATAACTCTTTCAATCGGAGCAAATTATTTTTCTATCCGAAAGCATGAAAGAAAGTCCACCCATTGTGTCTTATTATTCCTGAAGGATGAAGACGATCATTCCACCGAATATGAAGATTTAGGGGGAAGCCACGTGTTTGGCACATGTTGTTTATTTCAGTTGTTAATTTTTTAACAAATGTTAATAAAATCATGTTTATTTGCAAAGTTTGAATAAAGAATGTTTTTTATTTACAATTATAGCATAAGGATATAACATAAATTGGGCTATACATCGTACATGAAGGATGATTTTAGCTCAAAATCTGTGCATTCTAGTTAGAATTGTTGATTTTGAAAGGTGTGAATGATGAATGAAGAATTATAATATTTTTGAAAAGTTGTGACCTTTTTAAGAATTGCAACTTTTTTAAATGATTGTGACTTTTATGAAGAATTTTGACTTTTTTCAAATGATTGTAACATTTTCGATAAGGCACATAAACATTTTTTGTTGTCCATAAATAGAGAATTTTCCTCTCATTTCTAATAGCAAAATGTATGACTTCTTAATTTTCCTCTCATTTCTAATAGCAAGATGTATGACTTCTTCTTGAGTAGTCGGTAACTAAATCTAGTATTCTAGTGTACTTTGCTCTCGTTGAGTAGCTCGCTAACACTATAGTTTTTAGTATTGATACACTGGGTGAATAAATCTTTCTAGATTGGGAGGATATATTCCATAAACCTCGGGTACTGAGGGGAATAATTTTCTCAAGGATACATTGTACATTGAGTGGACTCGATTTTCTTCTTCTCATCGTTATTTTTAATTTCTGGTTTTGAGAACTTGCTAAAACTTTGTTTTTATTACTTATAAAAAAAAAAAAAAAAAAAAAAAAAATTAGTTTTAGAAAAGTTTTGTTACACAGATTTTGTCCTATAAAAGTTTTTTTGTCTTGCAAAAGTTTTGTCCTATAAAAATTTTTGTCATACAAAAGTTTTTGTTTTAAGCATGGTAGTAATATAGGTTAAACAACTGGAATAACAGGTAAGCAAGAAAAGATTGGCTAAAAAATATTCCTAAGGTGTTGAACAAAGCCAATAAAACATTCTGCTACTGCAAAGAAGCGTCACATATATATTTCCAGGTAAAATACAAAATCAAAATTTGAGACTAGAAGAGAGCCAGGACTAATTGAGTAAAGTGAACAATTTCTCTGAATTTCATTGAACAAGCCAAAAATGTTTTATTACATGATATTTGCAGAACTAATTTACTCTGTAATTTTATATGTTCATCATAATCGATCTATGGACAATATGCTTCAACATCATCACAAGCTAACATCCCCATACTTCATCATTTGATCAATTTGTTCATTCTGAGTGTGACATGTATGCCTCAGATTCTTTACAAAGACATCATTCTTTAGCTTTTGATGATCTTCAAGCAGAAACAATTATATCTGTCTAAAAGTTAGACAAATTGAGCTGAGCTCTCCGTCAAAACGAGCAAATTTTGATCCATTTTCAGATGTATACATGTTCAGATTGATCTAATGCTACTCCAACTGTTATACTTTCCCATCAGAAGAAGGCAGTTTTCGGTTTATTTTTGCCCTTGTAGAAGAAGTTGTGACAGAGTTTGTGCCTTTGGAAGGAGCTGAAGAAGGGGAAGGCAATTTCTTGGGCAGCATTTGTTCCCAACTAGAACCCTTAGGCAATCTTGATGCTTCTGAAAGAACGATGCTAAAAAGCAGAACAAAGATCAGACAGTGCCTCCAAGAACCTGACATCATGAAAATTCAACAAGTTTTTTTTTTTGTTTTTGGCAGAGAGACAAGACTGTTTGATTCGAGATTTGTAAAGACTCGAGCTTTACATTGGGTTTTTGATGGTTTCTGAAAGGAGACATATTGAGGAATGTGAGAAGTTTGCCAACTTGTTTGTTAGAGTAAAGTTGAGTCAATGGCAGACAGCATGGAATTTAAGAATGCAACAATGTTTCTGCAGCTAATGTTGTTGCTTCTTTATATTATTTTTAATACAAAGTAATATATAGTTTAAAGAGGAAGTTATGGAATGTTGTTTCTTATTGTGGTCCCACATTAATTAATGTTTTATAATATTAGGGGACAAATGAGGGAACAAATCTTTGTTGTCAGCCTATCTAAAGTAAAACTATCAATATAGCCACTTAGATAATACCAAGAGAGTAAATCAAATGAACATTCAATATTTTAATTTGCTTTAGTCCAACTATGTTTAATGAGTGTTACATGCATATGGATGCTTCTTCTGAATCTTCAAAATACACTAATATTACCAAGTGAACTAAAATTAGTCATGTAATATATAGTATGAATGTTCGACACTAGAAGAAAAATATAAATTTGTGACGTATTAACACGTTATAAAATTGTGATGGCTTCATGATCGAATTCATTTATGTTGTGACAAAATACCATTGCGCCTTTTGAATCTAAACGAATTAGATATAAAACTAGAGGGGTAGAAGGACTTCATCTGAAATTTCGTCACTAGAAAATCAGACTACATATATAAGATTATTATTTTCTCAATGAATATCTAATATATAAATAAGGAATCTTTGGGTGCAAATTTTGTCTCCGCCACTGCGAGGAATTAAATGCCAACTCAAAGTAGAATAAAATTTGAATGAGATAAAAGCATGTGGTAGTAGAAAAATAGTTAAAATTCCTTACAAGCCCATGATCAACCAAACATTAGTGCAGATTCCTCAATATTAATCATGCAAACATGAGGCGTGTGCATTTAAAATTATATAAGAAAAAGTATAGCTAGAAAGACAGACATTCCATATAAGAAATAGGCTAACAATTATTGAAGAAATTAAATCCCACTTTTGTACGCTTTGCAGCCAACAATAGGGAATTGTTAAACAAGCATTGAGAGATAATGACAGTCGGTAGTGTACGTGCGGTTCAATCATATACTTGAAGGAGGAAAAAGAAGTGAATAATTAGAGCAACCCTTTGTTTTTGCATAGGGCAGCTTGTATTTTGTCTAAATTATTAAAAAAGTTACTAACTCTTTGCTTTCATCATAGGTCAAGCTTCTTTTAGTTGAAGCAATACAGAATAATACTATCCGTTTCACTTTTTGTGATTATGTTAAGAGAAAATTTCATAAAAGATTATAGTACAGGTGCATATTATGTGGTTCACCTAGGCTTTCAGGGGTCACATATTATCCCCGATAATTAATCCCGGGATAAATTAGTATGAGATAAATTATCCCATCACTAAGGCAAAAATAGTGGGATAAATAGTCCAAAGATTACCTTATACCTCCAACCAAACATGAAATAAAATAACCTTATATTTTATCCCGAAATTATTATAACATATACCTCACACCAAATTTTTCCATCAATCTTGGATGGAGCCAAAGATTCACTATTTTTTGGCTTTGGGG
>JAPFFP010000080.1:16582573-16598093 GCA_026153255.1 Solanum medicagineum
CCCGACTTATTCGAAATTTGCAACATTTGTCTCCATTTCACAAGCACTCCAATATTTTCACAATACGGGTTCTAACACTGTCTATGTCTACGAAGCCTCTATAACTAACATATAGGAAGGTACCATGATAGGTCATGGCTACCACAATCAATTGAAATAATGAAAGAAAGTTAATGAAATAATTATCCTTCGAATAGGGGAGGACTCACCACGATCTAAAATAAAGAGCTCTGAATCTCAATGATTGGGCTGCTGAAGTCCTATGTCTACAGAATCTGCATCATGAAATGATGCAGCGACAAAGGGGCATTAGTACGTTGAATATACTATATGTAAAATGGGATAAAGTAAACAATACATATATGACATTATATCATCCATCACTCATCCTCAACTCAGAGTAAAGAACGGGACTCTATCACTTTACTACCCATCTAGACATTACACAATCACTTCAACTTTAGAGTACTATCAACAAGGAACCTATCTGAGAGTTTCTATAACCGACAACCACCACTTATGAGCCCGGTGATGATACAGTGAAGAGATGTCGCTGCCATATCTGTCTGGTACCTTGCTGGGGTACAGGACGAGTTTGTCGGGGATCTTAAAAGAAGTCTGTCAAGCCCTCTATGGAGCGAAGGAAACATCCTCTTTCACGGACCAATCCACTCCTACGCTGGCCACGTAGTTAATAAGTACGAATTAGACTCACTCTTACCCATTTCGGTGCTAATACTCCTCCCAGGACTCAATATGCTCATAAGTTTGTCGATGTTAGGCTAGTTATACAACTAACCCCCCTCTCAGGCAGGGACCTCATCTCATCTATCATTCTATCAACTCAAGAAGTAAATTTTTGCTTTCAAACTCTATCTCAATCTCACTCAAACCTCAAGGATGATAACTTTATCTATTTCAACCATCACCATACTCAGCGCAAGAATCAGGCTCCATCAATCATCACATTCATACAATCAAGGCTCTAGACATTACTCATAGGTTCATTCTTGAAGTCTTTAACAGAGAATACATATAAGATTATTGCATAATCACATATTAATACATGTAAATTGTTGATTAAAACATGATATCATCAATTTAACATAAAGAATAATATTTAAAATAAATTTCAAGAAAATATTCAAGAACTTCAACTCAAGACCTGCCAACTAGCACTTCACAACTTAATCTATACAATAAGACACAGGGAAGAACAATTCCATGTTCTGGGTAGCCTTTACATACCTGGGATTATGAATTTGTTATCCCTCAACAAGAAATGAACTCAAGCTTGGAATTCCTCAGCCCTTCTTCTTCTTGTTCTTCTCTTAGAACTTACGTTTTACCTAAGAAAAATATGAATTTTGAAACCCTTTCGTATGAAATAAGCCTTAAAAATATGTTTTGGGACTTAAAAATGGGTTGGGAATAACCAAAATACTCTTCCCGAATTTTAAAAGAAAAAGTTTAAAACTGGTGTACTGGTCTGCGACGCGCTAGGGGCGCGGATCAGTCATTTTCGCTATTTTTTGAAACTTTCAATTCCCTTCGAAAAATTGAAGAAAAACCTAAGTATTGGTGCGCATCCTGTCCGCGTCGCACCAAGGATGCGGAAAGACACTGTCTGGATAAAAATTATTAAAATTTTAATTTCACTCCGGTTGGTCTTAAATCAGATCGAAACCATTTTCTGACTCGATTTTTCACGCTGATCGCAAATTCGATCTCGGATTTTCTATCGGAGCTTTGAAAGATACTTTGTCCGCACGATTACATTTTGAGGGCATTTCAGTAATTTTAAAAGGTGTTACATCATCTCCCCCTTGAGATCATTCGTCCTCAAATGATGAATAAGAATAGAATAAAAGTACAAATGACTTCAAAACTCATCTCATACCACACTCGGAACACTCGAATTCTCAACTATCCATCACCTATCTATCTCTGCCTTAAACTCGGAAATAACATTAGATAATCACATCAACTCAATGAAAGGAGACATTCAATAGCTTTAAGGATAAAGACGTTTACCTTCAACATAATCATCATTAGGCATGAATAGGTGCGGGTATTTGAGTTTCATCGCTTCCTCAACTTCCCACGTAGCTTCCTCAACAAATTGATTCCTCTATAGGACTTTAATGGAGACTATCTCTTTGTTCCTCAGCCTATGAACTTGTCGGTCAAGGATCTGGATTGGAATTTGTTCATAAGATAGACTACCCTTCACTCCCGTACTCTCCACAGGAACTGCTAAGGCAAGATCTCCCAAACACTTCTTCAATATTGACACATGGAACACCGGGTGAACTCCACCTAGCTCGGAAGGTAAGTCTAGCTCATAAGCAATCTTCCCAATCCTTCTTATGATCTACTATGGTCCGATATAATATGGACTTAACTTACCCTTCTTATCAAATCTCATGACACCCTTCATGGGTGACACCTTCAAGTACACCCAATCATCTACCTCAAACTCCAAGTCCCTTCTTCTCACATCTGTATATGACTTCTGATGACTTTAGGCTATCTTCAACCTTTCTTTGATGATTTTCACCTTCTCCATAGAATGTTGTACCAGATCAGGCCTAATCAACTCAGCTTTACTAACCTTGAACTAGCCAATCAGTGATTTACATCGCCTCCCGTATAATGCCTCATAAGGGGTCATCTGAATGCTGGCATGGTAGCTATTAGTACGCGAACTCAATCAATGGTAGATGATCATCCTAATTTCCTTTAAAGTCAATGACACACGATCTCAACATATCCTCCAAGGTATGGATGGTGCATTCTGCCTGCCTATCCGTCTGAGGGTGAAAAGTTGTGCTCAGGTGTACGTTCGTGCCCAATCCTTTCTGAAAGGCTCTCTAGAATTGAGAGGTGAATTGAGCTCCTCTGTCTGAGATTATGGAAAAGGGAACCCTATGCAACCTCACAATCTCACGAATATACAGTCGGCATACTCTTCAATAGTGTAAGTTGTCTTGACTGCCAAGAAGTGGGCTGATTTCTTCATCCTGTCAACAATCACCCATATCGAATCATGTCACTTTTGGGATCTTAGTAAGCTCGTGATGAAATCTATATTGATCGTCTCCCACTTCCATTTTGGAATTTCAAAATTCTGAGTTAACCCATATGGTCTCTGATGTGCAACCTTAGCCTTTTAACAATTGGGGCATTTAGGGATGAATTCAACATCGTCTTTCTTTATCCCGTTCCACCAATAGATTTCCCTCAAGTCGTGATACATCTTAGTAGAACTAGGGTGAATGGAATATCTGGAGGTATGAGTTTCGGCCATGATCCTATCTCGAACACCGTCAACATTGGGCATACACAATCTCCCTTGATACCTCAACACCCCATCTCCTCCTTTGGAGAAAATCATCACCTTCTGCTTGTGAACCGCTTCTTTCAATTGGAACAAGACAGGGTCTTGGTCTTGCTTCTCTTTTACTTCTAACACTAAGGATGAAACAAAACCACTCTGAAATTGACTCCAACTTCGTTATTCTCCTCAAGTTGCACTCCTGGTTGGGCCAATCTATGCACTTCCTTAGCTAATTCTCTCTTTCCTTCCTGTACATGGGTAGTGCTACCCATAGACATCCTAATAAGAGCATCAGCAACAATTTTAGCCTTACCTGGGTGGTAGAGAATGCTCATATCGTAATCCTTGAGCAACTCCAGCCATCTCCTCTGTCGCAGATTGAGCTCATTCTGGCTGAGCACGTATTACAAGCTTTTGTGGTTAGTGAACACGTCCACATACACTCTATACAAGTAGTGACGCCAGATTTTAAGTGCGAACACCACTACTGCCAACTCAAGGTTATGAGTCGGATAGTTTTTCTCATAGATCTTAAGTTGTCTAGAAGCATAAGCTATCATCTTCCCCCTTTGCATAAGTACACAACCCAATCCCACTCGAATGCATCATAATATATCACGAAGTCCCCCATCCCGTATGGCAAAGTTAACACTGGTGCTGTAGTCAATCTAGTCTTCAAATCCTGAAAGCACTTTTCACATGCCTTGGACCATTGAAACTTGGCCTTCTTCTAGGTTAGCTTAGTCAATAGGGCTGACAGAGAAGAGAAGTCTTCAATAAATCTGTAATAGTAGCCTGCTATACCCAAGAAGCTCCTTATTTCTGTTGGAGAAGTTAGTCTAGGCCAATTGTTAACCGCCTCAATCTTCTGAGTATCCACCCGAATACCCTCTCCCAAAACCACATGACCCAAGAAAGCCACGGACTTGAGCCAAAACTTACACTTTGAGAATTTTGTATACATCTTATGATCTTTGAGTGTTTGCAAAACTACTCTAAGATGATTAACATGCTTCTCTTCATCCTTATAATATACCAGAATATTATCGATAAACACGATCATGAACATATCAAGACATGGTCTAAATACTCTTTTCATCAAGTCCATGAAGGCTGCGGATGCATTTGTCAACCTGAAGGACATGACCAAAGTGGCCATACCGTGTCCTAAAGGTTGTCTTTGGAATATCACTTTTCCTCACCTTCAACTGATGATAAACCGATCTGAGGTTTATCTTGGATAAACAAGTAGCACCCCAAAGTTGGTCAAATAGATCATCTATCCTGGGAAGAGGATATTTGTTCTTTATAGTGACCTTATTCAGTTGTCGATAGTCTATACACATTCTGAGAGACCCATCTTTCTTATGCACGAATAGAACAGGAGCACCCTAAGGTGAGACACTAGGCCTTATGAAACCTTTCTCTAGCAAGTCTTTCAACTGTTCTTTCAATTCTTTCAAATCTGTAGGGGACATTCTATAAGGTGGAATTGAAATGGGTTTTGTATCGGGAAGAACATGAATCCCAAAGTCAATCTCTCTATCAGGAGGGACTCCAGGAAGATCATCAGGAAACACCTCAGGAAACTCATTTACAATAGGGATTGACTCCTGAGTAACAGACTCAACATCATCAGACTTAACTAGCACGAGATGGTAAATGCAATCTTTGGAGATCAACTTTTTATCTCTAAGATAAGAGATAAATTTGCCCTTAGGGGCAACAAAACTTCCCTCCCACTCTAAAACAGGCTCATTAGGGAATTAGAACTCAAAAATTCGGGTTCTACAATCAACAGAAGCATAACAGGTGTAAAGCTAATCCATGCCCATTATTACATCAAAATCAACCATCTCCAACTCTACTAAGTTAGCTAAGGTGTCTCTATGATAAATAGGCACTACACAACCCCTATAGACTCTCTCAGCTTAGATAGACTCACTAGTAGGAGTAGAAACAGAATAAGGTTCAAGCAAATACTTTGGGAGAACCCCAAACTTACTAGCCACAAAAGGGGTCACAAAAGACAAGGTGGCACCCGGATCAATTAATGCATAACAACCAAAGGTAAAGACTTGAAGCATACCCTTAACCACATTTGGTGCAGCCTCCTGATCCTGTCGACTACCCGTAGCATAAAGGCAGTTCGTCCTGCCTCCTGTACCAATAGTAGCACCTCTCTGCTGATTGCCCGTTGGAGGGGCTGTGCATGACTGTGGTCTGCTACTCCCCTCACCTTGCCTCCTCTTTGCACACTCAAAAATGAAGTGTACAACCTGTCTATATAAATGACAAACATCTCTTCCTACACGACAGTCACCCAAATGAAGCTTACCGCACTTGCCACAAGATGGTTTTCCCCTCGTACCTTGGATCACACTAGCCTGAGATTGAGCACCCGGATCCCTGAAATTTTGATAACCATGAGTGTTCTGATCATATCTATTTGGCTGAATGGGTGCACTCACTGCAGACTATGCAGGATGAGATGATCTCCTCTGAAAGTAGGACTTATCGCCCTTATTCTGTCCCTGCGGGCTAGGCTTATGTCCCGCTGATTTCGCCTTCCTGCTTATCTGCTCTTCTCTATATTTATTCTTGTCCTCCTCTGTCTGCTGAGCATACACCATCGGCCTGGCGACATCCATGCCCGGAATCAGTCAAGCCGCCTTATACTTTTTCTGCACATGTCTTCCCAGACCAGACACGAACTTCCTCATCCTCGCCCTCATGTCCTTCACCATCTCTAGATCATACTTGGATAGTTTAATGAACATGAGGCTATACTCTTTCACAGTCATCCCTCCCTATTTCAGATTCACAAACTCATCTACCTTTGCCTCCCTCAACTCTTGAGGAAAAAAATGGTCAAGAAGGCAGTCTCAAACTCTTCCCAGTCTGCAGGCTCCGCACTCTCACCTCTACTCTTTGTACCACACGTTAGCAACATCCTTCAGCTGGTCGGAGGCAAGCGCCACTCCCCCAATCTCATCAATATGCATCGCCTTCAGAACTTTATACATCTCATCGATGAAGTTTTATGGGTCCTTTTCCACCTTCGAACCCATATACATTGGCGGGTTGATCCTCATAAAGTCTCTAAGTCTGGTTGCAGCTGAGGGCTCCTCTGAGCTAGATCTAGGAGCTTGAGAACCTTGGTTGTTCCCCTGGGATGCCACCAACTGAGTCAGCATGGCGATGGCTCTCCTAAATTCTACCTCGGTAGCGGGAGCTGGTTGGGGTTGAGCAGGGGGCATTTGTGGGACCTCAGCAGTCCTGGCGAGGTGTCCCGGTCTCCTAGCCTCGATTTGAACTAGGGCCTCGAGTTGAGCATTCTTAGTAGCTGGGGCTGGCGCTGGGGCATCTCTTTGTACGACTGTCCTCTTTGGCGGCATTTTGTGTAAGCGTAACACGCACGAGTTAAAACAAGGTTTCCATAAAGTTAAGTTCGATCGCACATATCTAGAATATGAAAGAAAGGAAACTTCTCCTAATGACCTATAGCCTCCTGCTTACGAAGTGTGGTGCACAACACACCCATAAACAAGACTCTACTAGAGATGGCTTCGTAGACTCCCTAGAACACTCAAACTCTGTTCTCTGATACCAAGTTTGTCAAGCCCCAGGAGGGTACCCTAGGCATAACTGGCACTCGGAGACTATTGCTAGTCCCCAAAAAGACCACCTAGTCTTATTACATTCGTTCATTAATTCATATGTGAAAGATCAAATAGAAGAATAAACTATTTGTGGGCTATCACAATCACTATCATAGAATAATACGAAAGAAGTACCTCAATAGGAAAGAAAAGAGAAATAAACAATCCCGACACTAATAATCAACTGTCTATGTCTACGAAGCCTCTATAACTAACATCTAGGAAGGTACCATGACAGGCCATGGCTACCACAGTTAAATGAAATAATGAAATAAAGTTAATAAAATAATCATCCTCCGAATGCAGGGGAGGGCTCACCATGATCTGAGATAAAGAGCTCCAAACCTCAACGATTGGACTGCTGAAGTCCTTTGTCTACAGAATCTACCTCATAAAACGATGCAACGCCAAAGGTACTTTAGTACGTGGAATGTACTGTATGTAAAACGGGGTAAAGTAAACAATACATATATGACATCAGATCATCTATCACTCATCCTCAATTTAGAGTAAAGAATGAGACTTTATCACCTCACTAACCATCTAGACATCACACAATCATATTAACTTTAGAGTACTATCAACAAAGAACCTATCTGGGAGTTTCTATAACCAACAACCACCACCTATAAGCCCGGTGATGAGACAACAAAGAGATGTCACTACCACATCCGTCCGGTACCTTGTCGGGGTACAAGATGAGTCTGTCGGGGATCCAAAAGAAGTCTGTCAAGCCCTCTGCAGAGCGAAGGAAACATCCTCTTTCACGGTCCAATCCTCTCCTACGCTGGCCACCTAGTTAATGAGTACGAATGAGACTCACTCTTACCCATTTCGGTGCTAATACTCCTCCTAGGATATGCTCATAAGTCTGTCGATGTTAGGCTAGTTATACAATTAACTCCCCTCTCAGGCAGGGACCTCATCTCATCTATCATTCTATCAACTCAAGTAGCAAATTCTTGCTTTCGAACTCTATTTCAATCTCACTCAAACCTCAAGGATGCTAACTTGATCTATTTCAGCCATCATAGTACTCAGCGCAAGACTCAAACTCCAGCAATCATCACATTCAGACAATCAAGGCTCTAGACATTACTCCTAGGTTCGTTCTTGAAGTCTTTAACAGAGAATACATATAAGGTTATTGCATAATCACATATTAATACATGTAAATAGTTCATGAAAACATGATATCATCAATTTAACATAAAGTATAAGACTTAAAGATAAATTTCAAGAAAATATTCAAGAACTTCAACTCAAGACCTGCCAACTAGCACTTCACAACTTAATATATACATTGGGGCACATGGAAGAACAATTCCATGTTTTGGGTAGCCTTTACATACCTGGGATGATGAATTTGCTATCCCTCAACAAGAAATGAACTCAAGCTTGGAATTCCTCAACCCTTCTTCTTCTTGTTCTTCTTTTCTCAAAACTTACGTTTTGCCTTAGAAAAATATGGGGTTTGAAACCCTTTTGTACGAAATAAGCCTTAAAAACACATTTTGGGACTTAAAAATGGATTGGGAATGACCAAAATACCCTTCCCGAATTTTAAAAGAAAAAGTTTAAAACTGGGGCACTGGTTCGCAACGCGCTAGGGGCGCGGACCAGTACATTTTCACTATTTTTCGAAACTTTCAATTTCCTTCGAAAAAATGAAGAAAGCCTTAACTGTTGGTGCGCGTCCTGTCTGCATCGCGCCAAGGACGCGGGTAGACACTGTCCGGATAAAAATTAGTGAAATTTTAATTTCGCTCCGGTTGCTCTTAAATCGGATCGAGACCATTTTCTGACTCAATTTTTCCGCGCTAATTGCAAATTCGATCTCGGATTTCCCATCGAAGCTTTGGAAGAGGCGTTGTGCGCACGATTACGTTTTAGGGGTATTTTGGTAATTTCACGGAGTGTTTCATTTAAATTTATCGGAATTGAAAACGATCAACTTGTTGAGGAACATCAAATGTTGCACGATATAAATGATGTAGAAACTGTTTTTATAAATATACATATATCTCTGATACATAGTGATGTACTATTTATATAATATTAATACATTATATAACTATTTATATAATATCAATAGATTATATAATATATATATACATGTGAATACAATATACGACATAGTACAAAATGTGACTATTTTGTTGATTTTCTTATCACCCTTACAATTATGTAAGAATACCCCCTATGTATACATATAAATACAATATGGATATGTTATATATACATGTGAATACAGTACGACATAGTATAAAAATGTGACTATTTTGTTGATTTTCATATCACCGTTACAATTATGGAAGAATAACCCCCCCAACTCCCAAAATGGAAGTCCAAATGGACACAACACAGAGAAGCATAATTGGGCCAAAGCCCAAGAAATTAGCAAGAAGAAAGCAGAGTAACAACCCGAAGATTGTTTCTGGAAAGAATGGGCAATGGTCCAAGTTCATTAGTTATTTATTTATAATTGTACTAACACTTTTTCTCGTAACTCAGATGAATTCCAATGGCGAGGAAGGAGTTGCATGTGTTGGAAAAAGTGAGTGTATCTCAAAAGACCAGATTCATTCTCTGGATATTAATTAATGGTGGGAGCATAGTAAAATGTGATGTTTGTGTTGTCAAGGTATACACAAATGTAGATGGACTATTGGTCCATTTAATTGTCATGGATATGGTAGGGCCTCCTAATTATTCTACTTGTTTCATATCCACAAATCCTCCTCCGGCTGAGAGACACAATTTTAACATTGTTGAAACCGAAAAGGAAAAACAAATGGTTGTGAAATGTTTAAGTGGATAGAAGATAGTAGAGAGAAGAAGAGAGGATGAATTTGTCATGCAGTCCATGGCTACTCGCTTTACTACCCATTGCCCTTCTTCTTCTCCTTCTTCCTCTTACATTCATAATTCTCTGCTTAAGCATTCAACAACACTTTCCTCTTTTACTGCCAGAAAACCCCCTTACAACACCCTTGTCTTCCAGGTTCTTCTTTCTCATCTTTTTCTTTTCTTTTTTTGTGAAAATATATAAATTTTGCTCTTGTTCGAGTGGGTCAAAGTCCAAAGTAATTTTGGGGTTGAATTAGGCTATCTTTACATGGTATCACAACCAGGTCCGCACTCTAGTTGGGCATGGGTGTGAAGGGGGTGTTAGACCGGGTTAAAGTTACTACTACATTGATAATGCTGACCTGTTTATATGGACTTGAGCAATCCTCTTCCGGTGACCTGTCTTTTGGGGTTGAGTCAGGCTCGGGTGGTATGTCTGTACAGGTCTATCTCCAATCTTAGGTTAATTTTGACATCAGGAGGTTAATATTAGACCAAAAGTTCACTTGAGGGCAAAGCAAAGTTGCTGAATTTAAATCATACAGCAGCAAATTTGGACATTTTCCCTTTATATGATACAATATGAGTTTTTTGGTATGAGTTGATCATAATCTATGTTAATCTGCTAAGCAATATTGATATGTTAGACACATAATTGGTTGATACCATTTCTTAATGATTTGTTAGATGTTTAGGAGTTAGTGTATTGTTTCTTGGCAGATAAAACTGTACAGTCAATCGAGGAACTTGTACAGTTTGCTTTGTAATCTTTTGTTACCTATTACTATTTGAGCACACTTGCTTTGTAAATTTCTTGGATAAATGTGTACCGTAAAAAAAAAAAATCCATTTTAGTAATATATGATTGGAAAGTTTGATTTCTTCGTGACATGGAAGAATTGTTCCTTTCCCCCCTCAAGTAGTTGTACTTATATTACTGTTTCCCAGGCTAGGAAATTGGCAGGGTGGAGCGGATTATGGATTTTTTAGGAATATCAATTTGGAGTTAAAATATGAGAGGGAGCGTTTACGCTAGTATTTCAAAAGCTTGATTTTCAGATTATGTTGTTTTGATAAGTACATTTTCTGATGGTGTCATTGAAAGAAAACAAAACTAATGGTTCATTTTCAGCAGATTGTTCAAGAAATGCAAGTAAGTTATGGTGCTAATTTTTGCTTGTTGCCTATTTGATCAATCTACCGACTACCAAATAGTTACTGCCAGTTCGTCACATTGTAACCAATTAACAGTTTGCAGTGTAAGAGGTTGGCATTGTCCAGTAGTTTTAATAAGCAATATGTGGAATCCCGACGAGAAGAAGTTAGTATAACTACTGAAAGCAAGTCATAAACTGCTTCAGAGTTCAAATAAAACAGGATTCTGATAATAATCATAAGGAGATGCCTGTTTTAAAATATTAATAAACACAGTTGCTTTGTGTGGAAATATTTCCAACTAGCTAGCTATTCTGCAGAATATAGACTACAAAGCAAAGGCAAAGCAACTATTTCTTCGTTGGCAAAAAAATCATTGTAGATCCTTTTTGTTTCAAATTGTTCATTATATTCATCTGCATGATTAGGCAATAACATCTTCCTTCTTGTCCCTATAAAATGTCACTTTTGAGTGTGCCAACTGAGGCAGTATTTCTTACACGACTTGATAGTCTGGGGCTTAAAAGACCAAAAATGCGATCATAGATCTCTTCCCTGATGCAAGTTTCGAATGAAGATGATCCATCGTGACAACTATGTGGAAAAACTCATAAAATTATCTCGTCTTTTAATTTTCAAGTTTCTGTAGCTCCTTTTTAGTATAGATAATAAATACTTTTTTTTATCTCTATATCCAGGCTGTCAGGCTCTTGGGTCCTCCAGCAAGATTTGAAGCTTCAAAGCTGGAAGTCTTGTTAAAAGGAGAAAAATTTGATACATACTCTAGTATCATGCCAAGGACATACACATTATCCCATTGTGATTTTACTGCTAACCTGACATTAACCATCTCAAATAATATCCAGTATGATCAGGTAACAACACTTTGCTCTTTTACATGAGCAAGTGTTTATCCGTAAGCTGATGTATGAAATATGTCTTTTCTAGATTTTAACTTAGTCATGAAAAATGACTTTCCCACTGATTCAACTTTTTGGAAATTTGAATTTGAGTTCAATCGTTGCACCAATTTTCTATGGCAGTTGAAGGGATGGTATAATAAAGATGATGTGGTTGCTGAATGGACAGAAGTGAAAGGCAATTTGTTTCTTGATGTTCACTGTTATGTGAGTGGACGGAATCCCCTACAAGAGCTGGCTGCTGAGTTCAGATACCATATATTCTCCAAGGAATTGCCATTGGTAAACTATTAAAATACTTGTGCCCTTCTTACTGTCCTCTGTAAATTTTAAGAACTTGTTTTTAGTTGGAGAAAAAGAAAGAAAAGCTTCGATTTAGAAAATATTTTCCACCAAATTTGAAATTTGACTTGCATAGTCGCATTAAGTTGCACCTTGTAAGTCTGCAAGTCACACTGACAAAACTTATTTCATTTGTCAAGCATTATTCTGATTTTGGAGTTATAAAACTCTTTTTTAAAGGGGACGAGGATGATTGACAAGTTGTGTAAAATCTGCTTAGAAAGTTTATATCCTATCCAAGTGATACTTCTTGAATCATTTTACTGCATTTCATATTAACTCCAGAATATCACATGGTAAGTGGACATGCCCCTTAAAACAGGGACGAACGGTTACCTCAAATTCAAGGATAAGTTTTTTCTTGTATTTCCTTATTAGTCTTAGCACAAGATTTAGTAACCCTAACCTTCTCTGCCAAGTTAATTCAGTTATAGTATACCAATAATGCGTACTAGGTTCCTATTTACTACATAAACAACACCATACCCAGTGGAATCTCACAAGTGGGGTATGAGGAGGGTGAAATATACACAGACCTTACCACTATCTCATAGAGGTAGAGAGACTGTTTCCGGGGAACCCTCATCTCAAAAACTCATAAGCAGAATAAACTAGATATGAAAAAAATGGAAAGGAAAAGAAAAGAAACAGAAAGGACAAGTAACAACACAAAGCAATGATAGAAAGTAAATACAATGAAATTTACACACATAAGATAAATACTGACACCACAGGATAAAAAGACCCAACTAATCGTACTAACCTATCCCAACTAACCAATTAACCTGCTACTCCAATTCGCGAGCTCCACTCCTTTCTATCTAAGGTCATGTCCTCGGTGAGATCAAGTTTCGCTATATCTTGTTTGAAGATAACAATGTCTAGATGAGCTTAGGATTGCTATTTATTCTGTGAACTAGGAACCTGGTTGGATTTTCTTTTTACTGTGCAACTGCTCTAGTGCATAACTTGTAAAACAGCTGGTCCAGTGAGCTTAAGGAATTTGTTTTCATTCTTGCACTTCTAAATTAGCGTATGAAGTTTTCTTACACTATTAGGAACGTGATTAATTTGCCTTTCTGAACTACCAGGTACTTGAGGCTGTGATCTATGGGGATTCAGATTTCTTGAAAGAGCATGAAGAACTAATGAATGCTATTGTTAGAGTCTATTTTCATTCAAGCTCGAAGAAGTACAATCGTGTAGAATGCTGGGGTCCCCTAAAAGATGCTGCTAAGGTAGCACATAATTACAACAATGTCATCCATTACTCCCAAACCCTTTTTGTCTAAAAGAACCAATTTTCTTAAATCAAAAGTCATTAACATCATTCAGCACATAAATTAAAGATGAAAAGGAATCTCTTGTGTGTGAATGATTTAGAAAAATTCCACTATTTTATTCCATTTTGTGAGCCAAGTTATTAGTTTGCGAGTCTAACCTTTTTTTTTATCATGGTTTCCTACACATGTTTTTATTGTTTCCAAGTTTCAAAATGTGTGATTTGTTGTACAGTTTTAAGATTTTAAGTCTTTTTATTAAAGAAAGATTACAGAGTTGTGCGTGAAGTCAACTAAAACATTTGTTGTTATGATCATCATAATGAACATCGGGACTAGGGAGTGCTAGTGAATCGAGAACTGTATTCAAAGTTATTCATACAACTTATTCATGTTTTCCAGGGAAGACAGGGGGATTATATCAATGGTTTGTTATCCACAAGCAAGGAAGATTTTTGCCCTCCGAAAATCCAGGGAAGTGCAAAATCAATCTTCCAAGCTCTTTTCACCTTCCTTCTCTAAGCTAATACATTAAGGTGAGAGACTGCAAAGAGTTCATGGATTTAGGACGTTTTGACTTTAGCTGCCTGGTTAATAATTCTACTTTTTGCAGTTGGAGGGATCTCGCCTGAAACACATTTTGAAGTCATGGGATCCTACATTTCGATGACTTGTAAAGACAAGAGTTGTTTGCAAGGTCATTAGATTCTTTTATGTGTATGTATTGCATTCTTTCGAATGAGCTCTTGACTGACAATTCTTGTAAAAACCAAAGACTATTTTTCCTTTCACATATCAATCAGCAATTGTTCCATATGCTACTGCTCCATACAAGGTCTGTGAATATCTTCATATTCAGCTCGACTCATTCTGTTGCTTTGGTATCGGTCTCACTTATCAAAAAATTGTATGTCTGCTTATGAGTGAGACTGATACTAAAGCAACTGTGTCACATTTGAGCACAGTACAAAACTGTTTATTGAGTTCATCTTTTTTATTCGTTGTATTTTTGAATAATATCTTGATATCATCAGATTAATAGAGCACCGAAGAATTTTGAAATCCTTATTGCCTTCTGGCCTATCCAGGATTTTCTGGGAAAAATTTATGCGTCACTTCTACCTATTTGTGTCCTCTCAACTTGCTATCTTACGACGAAAATGAGAATTCAAAGCAAAAGCAAATCGATTAGGTATTTACGTTTTATACACTGATAGTATTAATGCAATTTAATCAGCTATAGCTGGTCAGTACCCCATTTTCCAGGTTCCCATTTCAAGCTTTTATGAAGAGTCATCTATTATTATTAGATGGCAATTCAACTGAAGAAATTACACCTAATGACATTGGAAATGGGAGCCATGAAGTTACGTCCATGAGGCAAGTGGGTCAAAAGTTTAAGATCACCATCTTCGATGTCATTCTCGTAAATCACTCAATTAAATTTGATAGTGTAAAAATTACTTCCTCCATCTTATTTTATTGGAATTCAATTGGAATCCGTATTGGAATTCAATTAAATTCATACTCATGTTGAACAAGTTGTAAGTCGTTCTCTAATAGAAACAAATCTGTGTACATTGGGGAGTGGGGACTCACCCAAAAGCTCCTTCAAGACGAAGGAATGTCTACCCACTCCCCCACAATTTTTATTGGTCATTATACCTACATTCATAGCTACAAAAACTTTAAACAATAATAAGAAATTTTAAAATAATAAAAAAGGTTGTAGAAAATAAAAGTTAAAAATCACGGTAGTGATTTGAAAGGATCATACGAGAATTAGGACCTCATAGAATTAATTATATTCAACGAAATTAATGACTAGAATACCTTGTACTAATATTAATTGTAGTAATCCAAATTAATCGAATCCTCATCAATAAGGCACAAACTTACATAGCCAACCAACTGTTTACTAATATTTCTCCTCACATTTTAAAATAATTATTTTAATACCAAATTTAATAT
>JAPFFP010000080.1:16618248-16643218 GCA_026153255.1 Solanum medicagineum
CCAGAATCGTCAACTCTCTTCTCTTATATTATTTCATTTATATATACTTATATTTGTCTGGATGCTAACATTTTATTAGTTTCAATCTAATTAAATTCCCCAGCCTGTCAAAGCCGTTTATGTTAACTTTTATCCTATTGTGAAAAAGTGTTTGCATTAAAAATAAATAAATAAATTTAAAAAAAATAAAATAAATAAAAATAATAATAACAAATAAAAAATGTGATTTTATCATTTTAGTTTAATTTTCAAACTTAGTCAATTTTTCAAGTTTAGTAAAAAGTCTTTCAAAATTAATCAATCTCAAAATCAATCTTTTTTCAAGCCAAAAGTTAGTCAAATTTCCCTAATCGCCGCATAACCGCATTTAGCGGCCATTTCAAGTGCGTAAAACCTTCTTGAAGTGGAAATGTGAACCCAAACCTGTTTTCTGATTTTTTAAAAGATTTTTCTGTTAGGTCTTTTAAAATATCTATTGGTTTCCTAATTATCCTTAAAATTAGGTGGCGACTCTGTTTTCCTTTCGAATATCGAGAATTGATTTTCTCAAATTAATTGAGTTTTAAACCAATTTTTGATTTTCGAATTTTCTTTCTTTTTCAAATAAAAGAAAGTCATTTTTCGGCATAACACTTGGTAGGTTAGTGATGATGCTGCCCCATCACTAGGTGTAGTAGTACAAACCCTTCACTAGGTTGGTGATGATGCCGCCCTATCACCCTAGTGGAGAAGTACAAACCCTTCACTAGATTAATGAGTACAAACCCCCATCTAGGTTAGTGATGATGCCGCCCCATCACTAGGTGGAGAAGTACAAACCCTTCACCAGGTTGATGAGTACAAACCCCCCATCTAGGTTATCCGGGTTCTTAGTCCCCTCGGACTGGGCATGGTCTAATGCAACACTTTGTATAGTTTTATCATATACATAAGCTCATTTCATCATCATATAGCGAATCATATCATATCTCATGCTCTGGACCTTCAATTCCTCAAGTACCCATATCCGGACATTTTATCAAACACCTAGAGGGAGTGTAATACTAGTATAAAATCATGAAATATAGAGATGAAATCATGCTGTAAAATCCATTGTAAAACCATCAATCAACACCTTGCAACACCCTCAAGCAATATACATCAAAACCCCTCTTCAAATCATAAAATAGATCAAAGATTTATAGCTCAAAATATAGCAAAACAGTCACAATTTCAAATAACTTTAACATAGTGCGCAATGAATTTTCATAATAAGCAAGACTCATTTGTAAATCAACTGTAAATCATGCAATCAGAGTAAAAAGAGGCTTGGGTATCATGGGTGGGAGGAACCCATGAAAGAAACCCACATACCTTAGCTTAGAAATGACCTTGGTGAAAATTGGAGATGAAGAGTTGAAGCTTGAAGAAGAATCTTGAAGGAGAACCTTAGCTTGGGGTTTGGGATTTGAACTTGGGAGTGAAAATATGGCTAAGTATTTTGAGTGAGTATTGGGGAATGTTTAGGATGATATGAGGGTGAAATAAGGCTAAGTATAAGTAAAAACATGGTTGGGAACACTTAGGCCCAAGACCCCAAAGCCTTGGACTGAGATAGAAATCACTGGCAAGAAAATACATAGGTTCGCAACTCGAACCTGTCGCGGATCATCTCAAGAAATTGAAAATTTGAAATTGTGATTCGATTGCTCTAAAATCGGGGTTAGACCCCTTTCCCCCTAATTTTGACCCCCTAAACAAGAATATGAAGTCGGATTTTCGATATCTTGCATGGATTTTGAGATATAAGGAACTTAAATTTCGGGAATTTAGAGCCACATTTTCGGGCACTTTTTGGGGTCGTTTCAGCATGTCCGTCTCCGCTTCCCATGTGGCATTTTCAACTCGTCGATTCCTCCAAAGGACCTTAACAGAAGCCACATCCTTATTCCTCAACCTCTTCACTTGTCTATCCAAGATCTCTACTGGAACCTCTTCATAAGTCAAATGGTCTTCAACAACACCCGCAACATCTTGAGGCACAATAGCACCAGGATCACCCACACACTTCCTCAACATAGACACATGGAAGATCGGATGAACCAATTCCATTTCACTAGGAAACTCCCACTCATAGGCCACCTTATCAATCCTCCTCAACACTCTATAAGGACCTATAAATCTTGGACTCAATTTATTCTTCTTACCGAAGTGAACCACACCCTTCATGGGTGAGACCTTCAAATAAACCCAATCACCAACTTTAAATTCAAGCTCCCGTCTCCTCACATTGGTATAGGACTTTTGATGACTTTGGGCTGTTTTCAACCTTTCCTTAATCAATATTACCTTCTCTATTGCCTCCATAACCAGATCCAGACCCAACAATACCGTTTCTCCTACTACAAACCACCCAATTGGTGACCTACAACGTCTACCATAGAGGGCCTCAAAAGGAGTCATATCAATGCTAGAATGATAGCTATTATTATAGGCAAACTCAATCAATGGAAGAGATCATCCCAACTACCCTTAAACTCCAATACACAAGCCTTAAGCATATCCTCAAGAGTTTGGATAGTTCTTTCAGCGTGGCCATCCGTTTGAGGGTGAAAGGTCATATTAAGCATCACCTTGGTACCAAGACCTCTTTGGAAGGACTTCCAAAAGTGAGAAGTAAATTGAGCACCACGATCCGATATGATAGACAAAGGAACCCCATGCAATCTAACCAACTCATGAATGTACAACTTAGCATAATCATTGGCACCATATGTAGTCTTAACCCAAATAAAATCAAAACCCTTTCTAGTAGGCAACCCAACCATAAAATCCATATTAATATCCTCCCACTTTCAAGTTGGAATCTCTATATCTTAGGTTAGGCCACCCAGCCTTTGATGCTCGGCTTTGACTTTTTGGAAACTATGACAATCGGACATAAATTTGGTAATGTCTTTCTTCATACCGCCCCACTAAAACACATCCCTCAAATTTCTATTCATCTTGGTAGAACCGGGGTGAATAAAATAGGAAAAATTATGATCCTCATCAAGAATATTCTCTTTCAAGCCATCATCACTTGGCACACACAACCTACCTTGGTACCTAAGGGCACCATCTTCCCCTTGGGAGAAAACCTCCACCTTGCCCTCTCTCACCAAGGCCTTCAATTTCCACAAGGAGGGGTTAAGAGATTGCTTTGGTTTTACCTCATCAACCAAGGAAGATTTTAAACCATCAACAACTACAATACCACCATTATCAACCTCTTCCAACCTAACCCCCAAACTAGCCAACCGATGGACCTCCCTAGCCACCACTTTGCCCTCATCATCAACATGAGCTAGGCTACCCATAGACACCCTACTCAAAGCATCGGCCACAAAATTAGCCTTACCGGGATTATAATGCACACTCATATCATAATCCTTAAGAAGCTCTAACCACCTTCGTTGTCTCAAGTTGAGATATTTTTGAGTGAACACACATTGGAGGCTTTTATGATCGGTAAACATATCAACATGCACCCCATACAAATAATGACGCCAAATTTTCAAAGGAAAAACCACGACAGCAAAATAAAGATCATGGGTAGGATAATTATTTTCATGCACTTTGAGTTGTCTAGAGGCATAAGCTACCATCATACCATTTTGCATCAAGACACAACCCAAACCAATCCTGGAGGCATCACAATACACAACCAACCCTTCAAACCCTTCTGTTAGAGACAAGATAGGAGTGCAGGCAAGTTTATCCTTCAAGGTTTGCAAACTCCTTTCACACTCATCGGTCTACACAAACTTAGTTGTCATGACCCAAGCCTAGGGCGTAGGCACAACCTGGCGCATGGGGAACCCAAAGGGACCCCAAGCAAGCCTCTTAACATATCGTTACACATCCTTGGTCACGGAAGCAATAAAAATACGACAAGAGATAGTAAATAGGGATAATCGGGGCTAAGGGATCTCTTTCATATCATAATCAACAAGAGTCAAGAGAAAATCAAGCTCATAGCATAGATACATAACATGTCCAATAGCACCTCTAAAACTTAGATACTTAGTGGGGGCAAAGACAAGCTATCGGGCTCACCCTCATAGTCAACATATACATAAAAGAAGATAGTCTTGAAACATAGTATGAGATCATAAACATCATCCCTGAAATGGAGGACTCACCAAAGAGCTTGAGAGAATTTGTACTGGCCACGTGGAAGATGATCAAGTGGGGCTCTGGTTCCTACATGGTGACATCATGTAGGCATAAAGTATGTGTTAGTACGTTTGAACGTACTAAGCATGTAGGATGCAACGCAATAAGAGATAAGTAACATAATCGAAATGCATAAGCATAGGCAATGAGTAGCATATAACAATATGGCATGCATGTGAGATGCTATGTAGTAAATCATGATTATATAGAGCATAATACATGTGCAAGAAGAGACCACTATCATATTGGTGGATCGTCGCACCCTACCACCCTCGGTGATTAAGGTACCAACCCCATAAATTGGTTGGTGGATCATCGCACCCAACCACCCTTGGTGACAGAGGTATAAATCCCCCGACATAGTTATCAAGGTACAAATACCCCGACATGGTTGGTGGATCATCGCACCCTACCACCCTTGGTAACTGAGGTACAAACCCCCGACATGGTTATCAAGGTACAAACCCCTCGATATGGTTATCAAGGTACAAATCCCTCGACATGGCTACTCGGCGCGCAACCCCCGAGTAGGGCACAGTCACATTCTAACACTATATAGAAGGAAACCATATAGATACGTTCATTTCATCATCATATAGTCAATCAACTCATAAAACATGCATTGGACCTTCAATTCCTCAAAATATCATAATCCAGACATTTTATCAAGTACTTGGCAGGTGTGTAGTGCTAGTGTAAAACCATGCAATTCAAGAGTAAAATCATGCTAGAAACTTCAATGTAAAACCATTAACACATACTTTGGTAACACTCTCAAGCCATATATATCAAAATGCTTCATCAAATCTCACAATAGATCTTAGATTCATAGCTCAAAACATGCTAAAACAACCATAATTTCATGAGACCTCAACATAGTGTGCAATGAAATTCATAATAGATAAGACCCATGAGTAAATCAACTTTATATCATGCAATTTTAGGCAAAGGGAGAACTTGGGTATTATGGGTGAAAGGAACCCATGAAAGGAACCCACATCCCTTAGCTTTGGAGAGTAACTTGATGAAGATTAGAGATGCAATCTTGAAGCTTGAATGAAAACCTTAAGATCCAGATGAGTTTTGAGACTTGAATTTAGGAGATGAAATATTGTCTAAATGTTTGAGTGAGTATTGGAAATGTTTTAAATGATATGAGGGTGAAATAAGGCTAAGTATAGACATTTTTACGCATGGGAACACTTAGGACCACGACCCAAAGGCCTTGAACCGAGATAGAAAATTGGCCATAAAAAACACAGAGCGCGCCCTTGGCACATCGCGCCAGGGGCGCGGATCGTATCTGGAAATCGCATTTTTGCGATTTTCAAATTTTGCTATGGTTGATCTTAAATCGGGGTTAGATCCATATTCCACTCAATTTGACCCCCTGAACAAGAATATGAAGTGAATTTTCGATATCACGCACAAATTTTGAGATATATGAAAATTATGATTTCGGCACTTCCAAGGCACATTTTCGAGCACTTTTTGGGGTCGTTTCAATATCTCCCCCTTGGGAACATTCATCCCCGAATGTCAAAGGAACATATATGAGAGATGCAAACATGACAATTTTAGCTCACATAAGGATGCAACAGTGCACTTAAACATCATATCAAAAATATCAACATAAGTGCAAAATCATCATGAACTTGTCAATTTAAACATGAACGTATGCAATGACATGAGGGCTAAACTTAAGACTTGATATCATATAAAGGACTTAGATCAATACCTTAGGCTTGAGTGGAGTGGAAAAGATAAGGGTATCACTTTTGCATATCCGCTTCGGCCTCCCAAGTAGCACGTTTGACTTGTTGGTTCCTCCAAAGGACCTTAACGAAAGCAACTTCCTAGTTCCTCCACCTTTTCACTTGCCTATCCAAGATCTCTACTGGAACTTCTTCATATGTCAAGTTGTCTCAACCACCCCCACAACATCAAGAGCCACAATAGTATTAGGATCACCCACAGACTTCCTCAACATAGACACATGAAAGACCTGATGAACCAATTCCATTTCTCTAGGCAAATCCAACTCGTAGGCCACCTTACCAATCCTTCTCATCACCCTATAAGGACCCACATATCTAGGGCTTAACTTTCTCTTCTTAACAAAATGGACCACACCCTTCATGGGTGACACCTTCAAATAAACCCAATCACCAACCTTGAATTTAAGATCCCTTCTCCTCACATCGGCATAAGACTTTTGGCGACTTTGGGCTGTTTTAGACCTTTCTCTAATCATCCTTACCTTCTCATATCATTCATAACCAGATCCAGACCCAATAGAGCCACCTCTTCAACCTCAAACTACCCAACTGATGATCTACAACGTCTACCATAGAGGGCCTCAAAAGGAGTCATACCAATACTAGAATGATAGCTATTGTTATATGCAAACTCAATCAATGGAAGATGATCATCCCAACTACCCTTAAGCTCCAATATACAGGCCCTAAGCATGTCCTCAAATGTTTGGATAGTTTTTTCGGCTTGGCCATCCGTTTGAGGGTGAAAGGTCGTACTACAATTTACCTTGGTTCCAAGACCTCTTTGGAAAAACCTCCAAAAGTGTGAAGTGAATTGTGTCCCACGATCCGATATGATGGACAAAGGAACCCCATGAAACCTCACCAAGTCATGAATGTATAACCTAGTATAATATTCAGCCCCATATGTAGTCTTAACCAGTAGGAAGTGAGCCGATTTTGTCATCCTATCAACCACAACCCATATGGAATCAAAACCCTTTCTATTCTTGGGCAACCCAACTACAAAATCCATATTAATCTCTTCTCACTTTCAAGTAGGAATCTCTATGTCTTGTGTTAGGTCACCCAGCTTTTGATGTTCGGCTTTGACTTGTTGGCAACTATGGCAGCCATAAACAAATTTGGCAATGTCCCTTTTCATGCCTCCCCACAAATATACTTCTCTCAAATCCCTATACATCTTAGTAGACTTGGGGTGAATAGAACAAGAAGAACCATGAACTCCATCAAGAATTTTTTCCTTCAAGCTATCAACACAAGGCACACACAACCTACCTTGGTACCTAAGGGCACCATCTCCCCCCGGGAGAAAAACCTCCACCTTACCATCTTTCACCAATGCCTTCAATTCCAACAAAGCGGGATCAAGATCTTACTTAGCTTTTACCTCCTCAACCAATGAAGATTTAGAACCATCAACAACAACAACAACCCCATTATCAACTCCTTCCAACATAACCCCTAATCTAGCCAACCGATGGACCTCCCTAGCCACCCCTTTGCCACCATCATCAACATGAGCTAGGCTACCCATGGACACCCTACTCGGGATGATAATGCACACTCATATCATAATCCTTAAGAAGTTATAACCACCTTCTTTGCCTCAAGTTAAGATCCTTTTGAGTGAAGACATATTGGAGGGTCTTATGATTGGTGAACACATCAACATGCACCCCATACAAATAATGATGCCATATCTTTAATGCAAATACCACGGCGGCTAGTTCAAGATCATGGGTAGGGTAGTTCTTTTCATGCACTTTGAGTTGCCTAGAAGCATAGGCTATGACCTTACCATTTTGCATTAGAACACAGCCCAAATCAACTCTAGAAGCATCACAACACACAACAAACCCCTCTAGCCCTTCCGGTAGTGACAATATAGGAGTGGACACAAGCTTATCTTTCAAGGTTTGGAAGCTCTTTTCATGCTCATCCGTCCACACAAGCTTAGCCTTCTTTTGGGTCAATTTTGCCACGGGAGAAGCAATAGAAGAGAACCCATTCACAAATCTCCGGTAATAACCCGCTAAGCCTAAGAAGCTCCTAATATCCGACGGGGTCAATGGTCTAGGCCAATTTTAATCACATCCGTCTTTTTAGAATCCATCTTAATACCATCGCCCAACACCAAATGACCTAGAAAGGCAAATTCTTTCAACCAAAATTCACACTTCTCATATTTAGCATACAATTTCTCTTCCCTCAATCTTTGCAACACTACCCTCAAATGACCCATATGCTCCTCCTCAATATGTGAATAGATCAAAATATCATCAATGAAGACTACAACAAACAAATCAAGGTAGGGTTTGAAAACCCTATTCATAAGATCCATGAAGATAGTCGTTGCATTGGTCAACCCAAAGGACATCACAACAAACTCATAATGCCCATACCTAGTCTAGAAGGTCATCTTAGGAATATCACACTCCTTCACCTTCACTTGATGATACCCGGACCGAAGATCAATCTTAGAGAAGTGGCTACCACCTTGCAATTGGTCAAAAAAATCATCAATCCTTGGATGAGGATACCTATTCTTAATAGTGACCCTATTAAGTTGCCGATAGTCACACACATTCTATCATATTGGTGGATCGTCGCACCCTACCACCCTCGGTGATTGAGGTACCAACCCCATCAGTTGGTTGGTGGATCGTCGCACCCTACCATGAGGTACAAACCCCCCGACATGGTTATCAAGGTACAAACCCCCCAACATGGTTGGTGGATCGTCACACCCTACCACCCTTAGTAACCGAGGTACAAACCCCTCAACATGGTTATCAAGGTACAAACACCTCGATATGGCTATCAAGGTACAAATCTATCGACATGGCTACCCGGCACGCAACCCCCGAGTAGGGCATGGTCACATTTCAACACTATATAGAAGGAAACCATATAGATACGTTCATTTCATCATCATATAGTCGTTCAACTCATAAAACATGCATTGGACCTTCAATTCCTCAAAAAATCATAAGCCGGACATTTTATCAAACACTTGGCGGGTGTGTAGTGCTAGTGTAAAACCATGCAATTCAAGAGTGAAATCATACTAGAAAATTCAATGTAAAACCATTAACAGATACTTGGTAATACCCTCAAGCCATATACATCAAAACTCTTCATCAAATCTCACAATAGATCTTAGATTCATAGCTCAAAACATGCTAAAACAACCATAATTTCATGAAACCCCAACATATTGTGCCAGTGAAATTCATAATAGATAAGACTCATGAGTAAATCAACTTTAAATCATGCAATTTTAGGCAAAGGAGAACTTGGGTATTATGGGTGAAAGGAACCCATGAGAGAAACTCACATACCTTGGCTTTGGAGAGTAAATTGATGAAGATTGGAGATGCAGACTTGAAGCTTGAATGGGCACCTTAAGATCCAAATGAGTTTTGAGACTTGAATTTAGGAGATGAAATATCGTCTAAATGTTTGAGTGAGTATTGGGAATGTTTTGAATGATACGATGGTGAAATAAGGCTAAGTATAGGCATTTTTATGCATGGGAACACTTACGCCCAAGACCCAAAGGCCTTGATCCGAGATAGAAAACTAGCCACAAAAATACACGGAAGCGCGGACGCGGATCGTCTCTGGAAATTGCATTTTTGTGATTTTCAAATTTTGCTATGGTCACTCTTAAATCGGGGTTAGACCCATCTTCTACTCAATTTGACCCCCTGAACAAGAATATGAAGTCGAATTTCATATTACGCACGGATTTGAGATATATGAAAATTACGATTTCCGACACTTCCGATACACATTTTCGGATACTTTTTGGGATCATTTCGTTAGCCTTCTTTTGGGTCGACTTAATCACGAAAGAAGCAATAGAAGAGAACCCATTCACAAACCTCCGATAGTAACCTGCTAAGCCCAAGAAACTTCTAATGTCCGATGGAGTCAAAGTTCTAGGCCAATTTCTAATCACCTTCATTTTCTTCGACTCCACCTTAATACCATCCCCCAACACCACACAACCTAGGAAGGCAACCTTTCTCAACCGAAATTCACACTTTTCATACTTGGCATACAACTTCTCTTCCCTCAATTTCTCCGTCCAACTCTTTTAACTCCGTTGGGGCCATACGGTAAGGGGGAATAGAAATGGGTTGAGTATCGGGAAGGAGATCTATGCCAAAATCTATTTTCCTTTTGGGAGGAACACTGGGAAGATCACTAGGAAAGACATCAAGGAACTCATTTACCACCGTAACCGACTCTATAGGAAGGTTTTTGGACTCAACATCTCTAACCCTCACAAGATGATAGAGACACCCCTTAGAGATCAACTTTTGGGCTTTAATGCAAGAAATAAAACTACCCTTGACCACTACATCATGACTCTCTCACTCAAGGAGGGGTTCATTTGGGAATTGAAATTTAACCCTATGGGTTCTACAATCAATAAAGGCATAATATGCATGCAATCAATCCATCCCAAGAATAACATCAAAATCAACCATATCCAACTCAACAAGATCACAAGGCAATATTTTATGCAAGATGTGAACGGGACAATAGGAGTAGACACCTCATAAGACTCGCACAACAAGTCGGGTTCAACATGAAGCTTTTTGGCAATAAGCGTGATAATAAAAGAAAGAGTGGCACCCAGACCTATTAATGCATACACATCACAATCAAAGGAAATTTCAACATACCAGTAGCAACATAGGGCACCTCATCCCCTTCTTGCCTTCCTTGATCATGACCACCTTGACCTTGAGGACGACCCTCCTTGCCCTTGCTTCGAACATAAGGGCAATCAACACGCTCATGACCAACTCTTCCACACCTTTAACACACATTCGAATCCTTTAAGCATTTTCCATGATGATGCTTTTCACATTTTAGGCATTTCGGAAAACTCACCCCACCATTGCTACCTTGGAACCTCAGGTTACCCATTCCATCAATAGCAAGCCTCTTGTTTGGAGCACTAGAGGACCCTTGACCTCGAAATTCGTGATCTTGTTGGGGATGCTCACCCTTAGCACTCTGGAGACCACCCTCATACCGAGCCCTCTTAGACTCCCCACTCCTTTTTTGAGCATATGGACAATCAACTATCTTGTGTTCCATCTTACCACACCCATAGCATGCACCTGTGTTCCTCAAACATGTGCCATTATGTCCCCTCCCACAACTTGGACATCTAGGTCAAGTCACCCTACCATTGCTCCCTAGCTGGGCAAATGGATGCCTACCTCCTATTCGGGCTCTCATAGCCCTTCTCTCTCCACTCTTACTGTTTGGAGTCTCATGGGTACTCATCGATCGGTTGAGTTGCGCGGTCACGGCCTTAGCCAACACCCATAGAGCATTGCGAACCTCCACATTCGATATATCACCATCCTGAGTAGCCTGAGACATACTCTGAAATGCAACCGTTAGGAATTAGTAATAAGCCCTAGAGGATCTAACTCTACCGCATGACATAGATCATGCAGAAGTGAAACATTTCCTAAAATGTCTCATAGCCTCATACTTATAGTCATGGCGCGCTTCACAACCATGAATAAAGACTCTAATCGATGCGGTGTGTTGGATGTCGAGGACCATTAACAACCTAGTGCTCTGATACCAAGTTTGTCACGTCCCAAGCCTAGGGCCAAGACGTGAAATGGCAAATGGGGAACCCGAAGGGACCCCAAACAAGCCTCTTAACATATCATTACACATCATTGGTCGCGAAAGCATTTAAACAACAATGAATAAATAGAAATAAGGGCAAAGGGACTAAGGAAATCTTTCATATCCTGAAATGTCAAAAGAGTCAAAGAGAATCGAGCTTATATCATCATTACATAACTTGTCCAATAACACCTCTAAACATAGAACTTAACAGGGGCCAAGACAAGTAACCGGGCTCACCTTTATAGTTAAAAGGATACAATAAAGGAAAGAGAGTCTTTATACAGAACATAAGATCAAAGACATTGTCCCTGAAATTGAGGACTCACCAACTTACTTTATAGAGATAGTACTAGCCATGGGGAGGATGAGGATGATCGTAAGGAGCTCTGGTTCCTTCATGGTAACATCATGTAGGCATAGAGTATGCGTTAGTACGTTTGAATGTACTAAGTATATAAGATGGAATGCAACAAGAGATAGGCAACATAGTCAAAATGCAATATTATAAGCAATGGATAGCATAATAACAATATGACATGTATGAATGATACTTGAAGTAAAACATGTTTATATAGGACATATTATATCTGAAGAAAGAGACCATCATCATAGACCAAGAAAACTTAGTACGTGAAATCTAAGGTAGACCACCCTTTGAAGTGATTGAGGAATCAACCCATCAATTGGTTGATGGACATGACCACCCTCCATCGGGAGTGATTGAGGTATCAACCCTTCAATTGTTTGATGGCTTAGCACCCCAATACGAGGCAATTGAGGTATTAACCCCTCAATTGATTGATGGACATGACAGCCCTCCATCGGAAGCGATTGAGGAATCAACCCCTCAATTGGTTGATGGCTTACCACCCCTATCCGAGACGATTGAGATATCAACTCCTCAATTAGTTATGGTCAACTCACAACACTATAGATACATATCCTGAAATCAACACATACATATCATGACCACCCTCTGCCAGAAGTGATTGAAGTATCAACCTCTCAATTGGTTGATGGCTTACCACCCCCATCCGAGGCGATTGAGGTATCAACCCCTCAATTGGTTATGGTCAACTCACAACACTATAGATACATATCATGAAATCAACATGTATATATCATCCTTTCATTATCATAAAATCACTTAACTCATATGTCAAGCATGGGGCCTTCAACAACTCAAGATGACATTTTATCAAATACGAGTGTGCAACGCTAGTATAAAACCATGCAATTCAAGAGTGAAATCATGCAAGTAAACTTGAAGTAAATCAACCCACCAATACTAGATAATATCATCATGCAATATACATAAAACCCTTCATCAAATCTCAAGATAGATTTAAGATTCATAACTCAAAACATGCTCAAACAGTCACACTTTTATGAAATCCAACATAGTTCCTAGTCAAATTCATAATAAGTAAGACTCATAAGTAAATCAACTTAGAAACATGAAATTTATGTAAAAAGCAAGCTTGGGTACCATGAGTGAAAGGACCCAATGGTTGAAATCCACATACCTTAGCTTTGGAGAATTCCTTAATGAAGATTGGAATAGAGACTTGAAGCTTGAGTGAAATCCTTAAGATTCGGAATGAGTTTTGGCACTTGAATTTTGAATGAAATATTTGTCTAAGTGTTTGAGAGAGTATTGGAGAATGTCTTGTATGATATGAAGGTAAAATATAGTATAGGTATTTTCACGCATGGGAAAGCCTAGGCTCAAGACCCAAAAGCCTTGAACCGAAACAGAAAACTGACAGCAAAATAACACAGCGCTGCGTCGCCGAGAGAACACGTACCCTCACTGGAATTTGAACCTTTCTTCTTCACTGTTAATGAACCTTATCTTACACTAGAGGACATTTCAGTTTTCAAATGTTCTGGTGTGTCAGCAGATAACCCCCATCCAGATTGTGCCTCTGACGAAGCAATATTTGCTGTTTCCTACTCTTTAAATTCACTCCCCCCTACAACTTGCAAAAAGATTCATGAAATTCCATCAATTCCCTACACAACAATTTACAGTTCCATAAGATTCAGTTGGACTAATTCAATCGTGAAGGTCTTCAAAAGGATTGTGGCTTCAAGAACTATACAAACAGCTGACTACTCAGTGTTTCAACCGACCGTTCACAACAAAAGGTATCAACTCATTCGAAAATTTACCTTTCTTTAATGCCATGGTCATGTACTTCTCTTTTTCCATTTACAAAAGAATTCATTTAATTGTGACAGGCATGGTAAAGAAACCACTGATTGCAGGTATGTACTCTTGTGAGTTTTGGTATTATTTTTTCTCCCTTACATACTTAAATTCCTTCTGGATAATTTGTGACATCACATGTTCTAGGCGGAGTTATAGGTCTCATTCTTTCGGGAATTATTATGATGGCACTCTATGAGTGTTATAACTCAAGCAAAACCGAAAGAGAGAATCAAGCCAGAGTTGAAAAGTTTTTGGAAGACTATAGAGCTCGCAGACCGACTAGATATACTTATGCAGATATTAAAAAGATAACAAATCTGTTTCAGGAAAGATTGGGAGAGGGAGCTTACGGGATTGTTTATAAAGGAACATTCTCTAATGATATTCATGTTGCTGTAAAAGTTGTCAACGATTCCGAAGGAAATGGAGAAGAATTTATTAATGAAGTAGCAGCAATGGGGAAAATCCATCATGTCAACATGGTTCGCCTAGTTGGCTATTGTGCTGAGAGCTCTAGTGTTTGAATACTTGCCAAATCAGTCACTTGACAAGCTCATCTTTCCATCAAGTTTCAAGGATAATATTACGCTTAATTGGAAGAAGCTTCATGATATTGCTATGGGAATAGAAAAAGGGCTAGAGTATCTTCATCAAGGATGTGAACAACAAATCCTTCATTTGGATATCTTGCCAAGTTATGCTCTAAGGAGAAAAGTGTTGTCACTGTGACTGCAGCTAGAGGAACCATGGGTTAAGTGTTATCAAGTAATTTCTCTCATAAATCTGATGTCTACTTGAAGTGGTTGGTGGGAGGAAGAATTTTGATGCAAAGGCGGATATTAGCCAAATGAACTTTCCCGTTGAAAATCAGGATTGAGGAAGATGATGATATCATAAATTGGCTATTATAGGACTCTGGTAGATCGACCTTCCATCAAAGTTGCTACTCAAATGCTTGAAGGAGATGGGAGTAATCTAACCATTCCTCCTCCTTTTACAACAAGAAACACCACCCACTTTGGCCCTTGTACGCTACAGTTGACGGTAATAGCATGAATGGAAGCCTTAATTACAGATCAACTCCTGCATCAGAATCAGTACAAGTGAGTATTTCCATTAGATTCCGTATCCAAAGTATGGCGGACGCCGGTGTCACCATTTAAACCAAATAATATCTCAAAAGGGTTGAAAATTAATGTAGAAACTTTATTAGTAATATAAAATTATAAATTAAAAAAATAATTATCTACTCTTTATTAGATAATATTTTAAAGTAAATTACTCAAATCTTCATAATAATAGCTGCAAATAAACGACTAACATTTTGCAAAATATATGGAAAAAATTATAGCTTTTTATTAAAAATTGATTTAGATGACTAGTTTTGTTGGACAACCCTTGTCAAGGAATAAAAAAAAAAAGAAGAGCAAATTGCTATAATAATAGAGTACAAACTTGACGAGATTTCATGTTTTGAAAGGTATATATAATATCCTCGTTAGAAACAATACTAAATACTTCCTTTTCTATATAAGGTGTTAAATAACCATTCAAAAATTCGTCATCTATCCGATTTCGTAAGTTAGAATTGATCAATTTTATTGTAAAGAATCTTTTTTCGAATAATATTGCTCTATTAAATTTAGACTAAAATTATATAATCTACATAATTAAAATTTAGGATCAAACAAAAGAGAATTACAAATAACATAGTAAATGATCCTCAGTTAATTCGTCATGTGCAAATCCAAAAATAAAAAAAATAAAATATAAGTAAATTTAGTTATCAATTTAATGAATCATACATTATTTTATTGTTAACAAACAAATAGGAAAGAATAAAATTATTATCATGAACAAACTAAAAATAAAAATGATGATGATTGATGGACAAAATTAAATACAAATGAGTACAAATATAAATTGAATTGAGTTATGATCCGCCTAAATTTACTTTGGGTTCACACCAATTGAATTCTTACTCAATGCTACATATGTACACACACGGTAAAGAGAGTCCACTGTAGCTAATGTTAGCTAATTAGTTCTCTACCTCCTAGTAATTGTATATATATATATCTTAAACACAACATGTCTATTATATTTATATAGCTTGAATTGTATAGGAGTCCAAGGTTATTCCAAAGTCCATGTGACGTGATTGCATGTCTAACACTTTCTGGTTAAAACACTCATCATATTAATCTATACTATATTAAATACGTAAAAATTCTTATAAATCTTGTTTGAACTTTTATTAAAAAATATTTTTTTAGATCTTTTTACTTCTTTTTTTAAAATTTATTATTGAATATTTTATTTATTTGATTTTAAGATTCATTTTTTGGATTGAAATTTTTTTATATTTAGAATTCGTTTTTGATTTAGGACTATCCTACGTAAATAATTAATTAAAATTTTGACTATCAAATATTTTGTTAATAAAAGTATGTAATATAACAAATTTAAATTTTAAAAAATCAATAAAATTATGTTGCAAACATTAAACTACTCTTTCTATATTTAAGAATCTTTTGTTACATCAAATTTTAATCAATTAATTATTTAATTTCTAACTATTGAACTCCAAATTGTTTCTTTATATATTAAAAAACTATTAACATATTTATATTATAAACAATTAGATTGATTTTTTTTATCTTTATTGTTTAACAATAGACCTAACTATTGCAACAAACTAATAGTATTTACTTAATTTTGTTTACATGAATATTATATTTATTTAATGACAAGTATTATTTATATATAATTTTTAAATTGACATGACATATATGTGTAAAGCACTGTATTAGTAAATTATAATTATGATAGGGAAAGAAACCAAAGCAATGGAAGTCTCCCAGAATTCGGATGGAGCTCCTTTCTATTTCCTCCAAGTTCTTGAATGAAAGTTATGTATCATGGTTAAATATGAATTATTAAGATTTAATTGATTAAACTAAATTTTAATCATGTTTAGGAATAGGTAGTAGATTGTCCATATATTTTTCTTTCAATTGTTATGGTAAACTCTACAGTATAATTTTAGTAAAATATTATTTCATTTATAAATATTTTAAATACTTTTCTTTTTTGCAATTTAGGTATATCAAGTTTGTTTTATTTGAACAATTTTTATTTTTCAGAAAAACATGTAAAGTGAAAAATAAGAAATATCTAATGTTTATCGGAGTAAATTCAAAAAAAAAGCTAATTGAATCAACTTATGGTATCGTAAAATATAAAGCAATTAAATTATAAATTACAAATCATGTAGCAATACTTCTTTGGTCCTTAATTAAAGAATTGACATATCAATTGTTACAGATAAAAAAAAATTAAAATGCAAAAGATGAGTATGCAACACATAAAGTAACTTGAAATACAAAATCTAATTTTGATAAGAAAAAAATACAAACTAAGAATTAAAAAAAAGGAATTATCTAAAAGTTTAATATTACTATTTATTTAACTATGCATGATTGAATTTTATTTTAATTAATTAAGTCTCAATTATTTATATTTAATCATGATGATGTCTTGAAAAATGAAGAGAAGAGAAAGAGAAATGGAGAAGAGCTCTCATTCCAAGTCAAAAGAGAGGGAAGCTTCTTGGTATATTTTAGTAAGCCTTTTGAGTTGTCCGTTATTGATCACAATAATTAACAGATAATTAGAGACTTTGTTTTATAATTAGAGAAAAGGCCAAAACAAGGAGAAAGAGAGATATCACATCACCTTATTTATTTTATATTACAGATAGATTACTTATTTTTGTAAAGAAAATATTACTGACTAATCAAATATGAAAAATATTTTTTCTTTCAAATGTTTTCCTCTCCATCTCTACCTACCCATCTAAACTAGTGGTCCTTTGCAGGCTTACATCAAAAGCTGTCATTGATAGAAAACCTTGGTAGGTTGTATTAAAGAATGTATTGTTAATATCATAAAATTTTAGCTATTAACAATGCAATGATTTTGACGAATATATTAGTATGATTGAAGGCTCAATTGCCTATTAAAACTTTTCTTTACCTCATTTACATCACAAATATGGAGGGTATCTTTATAAATAAATTTTTTTAATGCACTCATATTATTTTTAATGTATCAAACTAAACAATGCATAAAAAATATTTTATATACAATTAATGCAAGCATAACTAATATACAAGCATTATCAATATACTCTATTTAACATTATTCTTAAATACTCTATGAGTTTTCTCATTAGTGCTATAATATTGAGTTTTTTTATATATAAAAAAATAATTATTATTCTCTAATTCATGTTATTCGATGCTTCTAGTGAAACACGATTAGAGAAAATGACAAAACTGTCATTATCTTTGATAGTAAGTATAAAATAGTCACTTAAGTATCACTTGAGCATTTTAGTACTTTAAACTTAGAAAAAATACATTAAATTCTTCCTAAACTTTATAGCAAAATTTAATTTAATTTACAGATATTTAAATATCATTCTTAATAACTTTCAAGCGAATTAAATACCACATCTACCTCTCTCATCTTCCATGTCATAGTCACTTAGGAGCCACAACACAGTCATATTTAATTTTGTTTGTTTCTTTTTCTTTACACAGTCACATACCCGCCCCCAACCCCTCTTCTTTCTTCTTCCTTCTTCCTTCTTCCTTCTTCCTTCTTCCTTCTTCACCATTTGCAACCCTTATTGCTTAGTTTTTTCCTTCCTCTTTATCATTTAGTTTAAAAAATAAAATCATATTTTCCTCCTCTATCAATACGTAATAGTGATGTAAAGCATCTTATAATCTCCATTTCATACGCTTTGGTCTTCAATGGTGCAGTTGGCTGTGCTTCTATTTCTTTCCTCTTCATTGTCACCCACGTTGTGAGATGCATTCACTTAAAAAGAAAAATCTTTCCTATTAACCATTTTGAAACTCGAAACCATATTTTTTAATTAATCACAAATATTAAAATGAGTTCATATTTGTGAAATTGATCTCAACAATATAATGGGAAATCGATATCAATAATATTGTGCTGTAGTTGAATTTTGGAGATTACTAAAGAAATTGTAGAATGAAAATAGTGGATGAAGGGTGTATTGGAAAAAAGAATTATTTTTTGTTAAAATAGGACCCACGGTTTCTTAAATAGGTTTTTTACATATTTTTTAAAAAGTTAATATTTTACAGATTGTCAAAGGCACACTCAAAGGTTGGAGAAAATCGTTAATGATCACCGAGATAATCGAGCAAAAGGTCGGTGATTATGACAGTGAAGATGCTTTACTTAGAGTAACGGAGAGTGGAGAATTTGGACCTCCAATTACAAGTCATCTGTATTGTTCATATTTGTGAATGGCAATCAATATCCTTGATATTTATATTCTTCTAATCTCCATGTTCGCATTGATTTTTTACTTTTAGTTTCCTGCCCAATACGGTCATCATTCAACTGGTAGATGGAATGAAGTAGTGGATCCCTACAAAACTTGTGAACAATTGATTGAAAACATGGAGATTTTCTTAAATTGACATCCAAAACCCAACGACTGGTAGCTCTTCTCAACTCTTGTTCTTCTCTGAAACATGTTCTCCAAATCCATACTCAAATAATGATCTCTGGACTGTCCTCAAAATTGTCAACTTTTTTGCATCTCAACATGTATTTGCTGCACAAGCCTTGGAACTCTTTGGGAAAATGAAGGATTGTTCTGTTAAGCCTAATTATGTTGGTGCGCTCTGTGCTTGTAGCCATGTTGGAATGGTGGAAGAAGGGCATCATTTGTTTCAAGAGCATCAAGCCTATGATGGCACATTATGGTACCATGGTAGATATCTTGAGTCATGCTGGCCTGGTTGTCTGTAAGAAGCATAATGATTCATAGTTGGCATGGCCATTGAGCCTGATCCAATCATATGGAGGACATTGCTCAGTGCATGCCTCATTCATGATGTGAGCAACCATACTGGAGTGGGAGAGAAGGTCAGGAGGAGTTTGCTTGGATTGGAGCCTAAAAGGAGTAGGAATTTGGGAGAAAGCAGCAAAATTGACGAGGAACGAAAGAGAGACGACTTAAGAATGCTGGAGAAAGCTGTGCATCAGTTTTTCAGAATCCACAAGAGATTGTTATCGAGTTGCTAATTTACTACTCAGTTTTCTTGTTCCTAAACAGACACTGTTAAGATCACATTAACATGGTTAAACAGGACGACTATTCCAACGTTCACGATGTTGGTGAGTGTTTGTCATCTTGATGAGAGATCATTGGAAGATATCGTCTTTCCTCTAGTTCAGTTGCCTCAACAATGAATATACTGTGAGATACTTGAGCAACCACCATGATACTATCAAACTGAAATTGGATAAAAGGTATCATAACTGTAGATTTTCTACTTGGAGGCAGACGCATCACATTGTTCCACCTTGTTTCAGAATTGGCTTTTGGATCTGCCTGCAAAACATATAAAGACACCAACCAAAACCCCTAATCATAGATGATTCTTTCCCTGCTATTTGAGAGATCCTAGAACCCCAAGTATTGTTAGGACTACAAATCAGTTGAAACAACTAAAAAGGGGGGAAAAAAAAAACAGCATTATCAACCCCTTATATGATTCAAGATATAAATGTCATGTCAGCTACACTATCACTCACCTAAAGGCTGAAAGCCAAACTGAATATGAAGCAGAAGCAGCAGCTCTAGTAATCCATAAACTCAGTCTGTAATATTTATTGCTACAAGATGTAAAAGTAGATATACACCACCACAAATTATTCATATTCATTGAATACACTTAAAATGATCTATTTGCTTGGTTTGAAGATGATGACGACTTGGCTTTTGCAAAATCAAGAAGATCTTTGAAGAGTGCGTCCTCAGGTTTCTCTGGTTTGGATGGTGAAGAAGAATTAATCGAGAGTTTCTTTGTTTGTCCAACTATGCTGTCATAAGAACTCGATCCAGTTCTTGCGGGAGGGGAACCACCAGAAACATGTTTCTCGAAATACTGCTGTCTCTGATCATATCTGGCTGGTGGTGGAGGGAGTGTGGCAGGAGGAGCAGCATCCCAAGGTGTTGGAGGCAAGTGATCAGCAGATTTGGCTTTTGAATCAGATTCATTGTGGTTGCTTTTTCCAGAAAACATAGATGCAGTGGGGTTCAAGAAGTCATCATCAGCAGTTGGATTTAGCAAATCATCCGGAGGAGGTGCAGAAGAAGATGGCTTGGGACTTGACCGTAGGATTGAGCTAGCATTGTTTGAATTAGCTGAAGCGGCAATAGGTGAGGATCCTTCTGTTCCCAATGATCTTTCAGATTCAAACCTGTCACCACTGAGATAATCAACCATTTTCCCATCTGTAAAAACTGGTCTCCTTGATGAAGGTGGGGGAGGAAGAGTAGGGGTAATTCGCGTAGGCTCGCTTTTCGCATCAATAATCTTCCTTCCCTGTCCCTGTGATGGATCTCTTGAAGTTCTGCAAATTGAGTGACAGTAACAATCAAGAAAAGGAAACAGAAAAGACAAGGACCACCCCGTCAAATATTACTACTAGAGATTTTCTACAAAAACAACGTTCCTATGCTTTTTGGAATCCTATATCAAATTAAAGCACAAACGTACACTTAAAAATGGTTATAAAGATATTGACATTTATGATTTATAATCTCTCTTTATCGTTAAATGTCCCCCCCAAGGGAAAAATTATTGGCAATTGAATCTACTCAAGGAAGTATAGATCATATGCAAGGTTCCATACTCATTGCTCAAGAATCTCACTTGAAGATTGTTAATCAAGAAACAGAATTGTGTCATGCCAGCACCACAGATGAATTAAGTAAATACACAGAGGCAATAGATTGTGATGCAGGTCATAATTCTTAATTGAATTGAAAGCCACAAGAGAGAACATAAAAAGTAAATATGCAGAATACTCTTATTAGTTGCACTCAAGAACCCTAATTGAGAGTTCAGATTCAAAAGAAGAAACAGAGAAGATACTATTTCCTTTAGAAATATTCTATGCCTCCTATAATAACCAACTATCGGCTTATACGGAGTACAGCTCCTTTGGCATGAAAGTTAGTTGCAAGCAACTAATGGACAGTTCCCCCATGTGGCGTGCAGGTGCCATCTAACTGCTAAATACAGATATGGCAAATGAATTACAAATCAATTAACCATGGGAGTTGGGATACAATTGAAATAGGAAATAGGATCATATCAACACACCCCTCCTAGAGAAGATCCTTGACCTCAAGGATGAAATTGTGGAAAAGTCTTGAGTGAAAGAGTGAAATCCTCCAATGTACTGTCTTCAGGAGGTGAATTCAGCCACTGGATCAGAAGTTGAGAAACAGCTTTACCATTCTTCTGAATCATCCTTCTGTCCAAAACCTTTTCAGGCTACAACAACATTGGGCCAGCATCAGACTGAACTACAGTAAGGTGACAGAAGCAGGTTGGCAACCTTTCTTCCTTTTAGCTGTGAGACGTGGAAGGTGGGGTAAAGTTTAGCAGTAGGGGGGAGGGTGGGATACGGTGTAAGCATCAGCACCCAACATGGCAATGATTTCAAAAGGTCCAAAGAATCTGGTAGAGACTTTTGACGAGAATGGGGTTTCAAGGACATTTGTATAGACCTAGAGGCCCCACAGCATATGATCTATCTGTTCTACCTTTGTCATCTGGGGACTTCATCTTGTTTTGAGCTCTAAGCAAGTTGGATTTAAGAGCCCTCAGAGTAGCTTCCCTGGCCTAAAGACTTTCTATCCACCAAGTCCAATTGTGAGTCAAAAGGCAAGTAGGGAAAATGGGGAGGGATTTCTGACTATACACAGCTTCATATGGGAACATTTTGATGGAAGAGTGGTGAGATGTGTTGTACCACCATTCAGCAAGAGCCCACCATTGAGGCCACTCTATTGGCTTCTCATATGTCATACACCTTAAGTAACACTCCGAGCACCAATTAACAACTTCAGTTTGCCATCAGTTTGAGGGTGATATGCAGTAGGAGCAGAGGTAGACCCAAGTTTTAAAGGGGTGCACGTTCACCCGCTAACTTCGGAAAATTTATGTATATATACATGAATATACCTAAATAAGGATCATATATTTAATTGTGCTCCCTCAAACGCAAAAGTTGATTTGGCGCACTAGTCCAGCGCTTACCATTTGGCTTCATCTCAATTAAGGCGTCATAGGTTCGATTCTTGGTTGCAGCATTTTTTGTTGTCATCTTCAAAAAAGAAAAAAACAACGCATATGAAAAACTCAAGCCAGATTTGAATTAGCGACCTCAAAGTGTACACTGAGGGTAAAGACCATCAAACCACATAGTAAACTATGTTACATGTTCGTTTAGTTTATATTTTAATGATACCTTCGATTTTATACTTGTTTGACAACTTTTGCCAACAAAGTATCAGTGCTTCAACTAACACATATCCGCCTCTAGTGGTGCACCCATCGTCTTTAAATCCTGGTTCACCACTGAGTATAAGTCAATAAAGAAACTTTCTACAATTTAAACAGCTCCTTCCAAAATCTGCTAGTGAACACTGCATCCCTATAGACACAATGGTCTTGGGCATTTCATGCAATCAAAAAACTTCACTCATGATATCTGAACCACATCCAGATCAGTGTAGAGGTGTTTGAGGAGAAATGAAATGAGCTTCTTTACTCAGTCTGTCAACCACCACAAAAATGACTTCCTTACCAGCAGCCATCAGCAGTCCCTCCAGAAAGTCATAGATATAGGTTGGAACAAATTAGGATAAGCTATATTTTTCGTTCTTACACCTTTGGCAAACATCACAGTTCCTCACATAGGAATAGACATGTTCCATCTTTTTCCAGTAAAAATCTTGGCTAACCTGTTTGGTGTTGTTGCAATGACTAAATGGTCTACTATTGGACTGTCATGGTAAAAAGCAGTCAGCTTTTTTATCAATTCAGAATTGGCCCCGGTCAGCATCTTACCCCCTCTGCTTACGATTCCGGACTGGTAGTGATAGTGAGGTTTGTGAATCACCCCAGATTGTATCTGATGGATGATTCCTCGCAATGTTGGATCCTGAGTCCAAGATGCCCTAACTGCATCAAACATATCAGCCTGCATACTTGAAATGCTCAGAAGCTAGATAGCATCCTCCTTCCTAGAAAGGGCATCAGTCACAACATTGTCTTTACCCTCTTTATGTTGTATCGAGTAGTCATAACCCAATAGCTTGACCAACCCTTTTTTTTGGATAATTGGTAAATTGTATTCTTCAGCATTGTCCTTAATGCCGGAGACCTTGAGAAAATCAGAAAAGAACAAAAAGATAAAATACTTACAAGGATCCAAAGAATTCTAAAAGTTGATCTGAATCCTAAGATAAAATGCAATTCCATTTAACCTTATAGATGGAATTGGATTCATCTTTAAAATTACTACTATTCCTCTCCTTCCACACTGTCTACCAAATGCAATGTGGAATTAAATCTCATCATGTCTCCTGTCTCTTGCTACCTCCTCTCCTGATTTGGCAGCTTAGTAAATCGGTTGTATGTTCTGGCATAGTCCATTTCACTTCTAAAAATTTAAGAAACATGGACCAGATTTGTGTTGTGAAAGCACAACGTAAGAATAGGTGGCTGCTAATTTACCCTGTCTTCCAACGTAAAGAGCACCTGGTATGTATGATCTTTCCTTTCCTCCTCAAAACTTCATGTGTCAAGCATGCCTTCCTGATAACCAACCAAGTAAAACACATAACATTTGCTGGTGCTGAACTCCTCCAAATCTTTCTCCATGAACTCTGGTATCTGCTCCTTTGCCGGTTGCACTCCTTGTATGCCCTGTGAACTGTGTAGATCCTATCCTCACTGTGATACCATCTAACTGCATCTTTGGCAGTATTGGTGCCTGCAAAATCCTCCACTTCCTCCCAACTATTTTGGCTACTCTCTCTATTTCTCAATCTTGGATGGAGCCAAAGATTCACTATTTTTTGGCTTTGGGGTAATGATGGAATAAAGCAAAAAATGACTCTTTAAACTGTCTGCGCTTCTTTCAATTGTGAAGTAGCAGTTAGTCAATGCAACTTTCGACGCTCATC
>JAPFFP010000080.1:16643318-16658426 GCA_026153255.1 Solanum medicagineum
TAAAGGGCTTCACTTGTACAATGTAAAATGCCACTTAGAAATATATCTTTTATATTTTCTTTATATGTTTTAACACTCTCCAAACTCCCACTGCATATGCATTTGTACTTACCTTACTACACCAGAATCCATCCTCCCAATATTTACATTTAATCAAATCTGTCCACAAAGCTTGCCTCTCCTCATTATATCTCCACAGCCATTTCATCAAAAGGATGTTCTTATGCTTCCTCGAATCTCTGATGCCTAAACCACCTTTATCTTTTCTATGCAGAATTGCCTCCCATTTGACCAGATTGTATCATGTGTTCTCTTTGTAGCCATGCCAAAGGAAGTCTCTCCTAAGTTTGTCCAATTTCTTAACCACCTTTGCAGGTGGATTGAAAAGAGAACAACATACGTTGGGAGAGAATCTAGGACTGTGTTGATAAGGATGTGTCTACCACAAGGGAAACGTATTGTCCTTCCATCTGGCTAGTCTCTTTTCAATCTTCTCCGCTATGCTGTCCCATATCTCCATGTGTTTATTGCCTGGAGGCATAACCAGGTAGGTTGTGGGCCAATCTCTCCGCTTTGCAACCCAAAATGCCAGCTAGCCTCTGGATGTTTGTCACTTCCCTAATAGGATATAAATTGCTCTTTCCCTAATTAACTTTCAAACCTGCAGAAGCTTCAAAAAAACAGTTTCAAGAATCTAAGTTGCTCTCCTGTGGCTCACAGAAGATCACTGTGTCATCAGCATGGAGTAGATGGCAGCTCTCTTTAATATCACCATTGTTTGCACTAATCTGAAAACCTCTGATCCACCTGTTTTGAGTAGCAATCCTCATCAAACTATAAATTCTCTCCATTACCAGGATAAATATAAAAAGTGATAGAGGATCACCCTGTCTGATAGAGGCATACCAACCATTTTTTGTTGGTGGCTAGGTGTAGTGATCCTTTGCTCCAGGAAAATTTAAGACTCTAATGGTTAGTTTAAGTCACAAAATGCATGTGCAAGAGATAGAATCTCCACTTTTGAACAACAGCTATCACTGCCAACAGCTCCCTTTCATACACAGAGAGAGTGTTTTGCTCCTGTCAGATAATCCCTAACTGAAGAACACAATAGATTATTGTCTTGAGATAGTTCAACTCCAATTCCTTCCCTTGCCCCAAAGGCATCAGTCTCAATGATAACACCTTTTGAGAAATCCGGAAGGGCTAGAACAGGAGTAAATGTAATGGCCTGTTTCAGTTGAAAAAATGCTTCATTAGCTGCCTGATTCCATATGCAATTGCCCTTCTTCAAGAGGTTATTTAAAGGTCTCACAATAGCACCATACCCCCTAATAAACCTCCTGTAGCATCCTGTTAAGCCAGGGAGCCCTCTCAATCCTTTGAGGGTGGTAGGTTGTGACCAGTTGAGTCCAGATTCTACCTTCTGCATATCCATAGACACCCCTTGTGCTGAGATAACATGGCTCAAGTAATCTATCTGTAAAACCCCCAAATGCACAGTTTCCCTTTCAACAAACATCATGTGTATTCTTAGCACCTCAAAAGCCTCAAACACCGGTCCAATTCTTGCGGTAGATAAGAATATCATCAAAGAACACTAAAAAATTCCTAAGGTAAGCATGGAAGGTTTGATACCAAGCTTTGAATGGTTGAACGGGCATTAGTAAGGCCAAAAAGCGCTACTAAGAATTCATAGTGTCCATGGTGAGTCCTAAAAGCTTCTGTAGGTATATCACCCTCAATCACTCTAATTTGGTAATACCCTGACCTGACGTCCAACTTAGAAATCTATTTAGGTATATGTAATTCATCCAGTAACTCCTCAATGACAGGTATAGGGAACTTATCTTGATGGTGCATTTGTTCAATTCCATGTAGTCAACATTCTCCATGAACCATCATATTCTTCACCATGACAATGGATGAGGAGTAAGGATTGATGCTATGCTTGATCACACCAGATCCTAGCATTTCATCCACTAACTTTTCAATTTCATCCTTCTATACTGCTATATACATATAAGGCCAGATGTTGATAGGTGAAGTCCCTTCCTTCAAACTGATCTTATGATCATGGAGTCTTGAAGGTGGCAGGTCTGCTGGAATCTCAAACAAGTCATGACACTCTTGCAAGATGATTTGCAGGTGTTCATCAGTAGCAACCCCCACCCCCAAATTAATCACCTTCCGTAGTAAGTAGATCCCCACAGAGATCATGCATAACTCAACTGACTTAGTCTGGTTCAATCCCCTCAATGCCAATTCCTTATGACCCATAACAATGAATTCCATCCTCAACTACCTGCAATTCCACATGACATCACCCAGTGCAGCCAACCACTCGATGGTACCATATTCCATTCCCTATAGGCAGTATCAACATATCTGATTCAAAGGAGATACCCTCCATTTTCCACACCACGGCTTTGCAAGTATAATGACTCTGAATCTTCTTTCCATCAGCTATAGGGATAGAGAAGAGTGAGATAGCACTCAAGACACACCCTAACCTATTGGCAGTATAATGTGTACCCAGTATCAATCAACACATGACTGCTCTCCCTTCAACAGAAATAGTAATCATCAGAGTCCTGAAATCATGTGAGCCATTCACGGTATGGACAGATATATTAGGTAAGATGGAGCCCTCCAGATCAGTTTTTTGCAACCCTGCCCAAGCATAACCAAGCATTCAGCAGGATCCCACATTGCATCATCTAATTTTGTAATCTCCTCATCTTCATCCACCTACCTTGAGAATAACGACCTCTTTTTGCACACATGACCACAAGTGTATTTCTCATCATAATTGAAGCATAAACCCTTACACCTCTCATCCATCTCAGCAGGAGAGTGAGTAGTTTTGGCATTTCTGTAAGGTGGTTTGGGACCAACAGTAGTGTTGGTGGGCGGTTCAGGTAGGGCTTGCGTAGGGCTGAAATTATGAATGGGATTCTAGGAATGAGTAGGAGCAGCATTTGATAATCTCATCATCTTTTGAGAATGGGAAGAACCCCACTGAACCTGTTTCTGCACCACCAGAGTTTGTTCCTAGATCTTTGTCAAGCCGATGGCTTTGGCCAATGTCTTGGGCCCCAACAACACGGATAAGCCAATTTCAGGCTTTAAGCCCCTCACAGAATGGCCATCTACGTAACCTTCAGGTTATTCTACTCTAGTCAACAATTCATCAAATAGATCAACATGCTCTTGGATGGAAAACCTGCAAGGCCTTTAAAATCTCCCATAGGATCATCAAACAGTTCTTTTACAAACTGGCATATCAACACACAACATATTCTCCCCATCTAGGCCCCTCTCTTGTCAATCTATGTTTCGTAGGATTGGTGCCACTCTCTTGTCAATCAATGTTTCACAGGGTTGGTGCCACTGCAGGGCTTTTTCTTCCGGATTGCATGAAGCCATTTTCACCTTCGAGCCTTTAGCTATCTCTTCCACATCGAAAAACTAATCACATCTATTCAACCAGTCCTTTAAACCTTGGCCATCAAATAATAGGAACCCAGTTGATACATGTGATTGTGTATCTGGCAGACCTCCTGTCTCTCACGTCTATTGTGCCCCTGCATCATGTCCCTCATTCTTCTTCTGAGTTCCAACTGGAGTCTCCCCCGCTGTCCCTCCATTGCCAATCAACATACGTTTGATTTCATTCATGGCCTGTCCACTTTTCGACCACTACAGATCGAATCTCTGCTACCGACCTCACTACTCCATCCATGGAGTTCTGAAACAGTCAACTTCTCTTCACAATTCTGAGAGTCTTAACTTCTTTTCACAATTCTTGCATCCAATGTTATGATCAACCATTTGCAGAGGTCGGAGGATCAGATGGCTCTGATACCAATGATGCAGCTAAGAATTCTCATCGAAGTGAAAGCCACAAGAAAGAACCTAGAGAGTGAATATACATAGTTACTCGTGAACAGCTGCACTCAAGAATCCTAATTTAGAGTTCAGATTCATAAGAAAAATGAGAGAAGATATTATCTCCTTTAGAATTATTCCATGCCTTTTTACAACCAACTATTGGCTTATATGGAGTGCAGCTCCTTTGGCGGGAAGTTAGTTGCAACTAACTATGGACAGCTCTCCTCCATATACCAACAATCTGGGCACTGTTCCAGAGAAAGTGCTTGGTGAAATAGACATGTCAAGGTGCGCGTGCCATCTAACTGCTAACTATTGATTACAGATTTAACTATGGGGATTGGGATACAATTGAAATAGGAAATAGGATCATCTCAGATTGCACAATTTCATAAGCATCCCGGACAGCGGACACCAATATCAATCTGCAAAAATCTTTCCCTTGGGAACCCAGGTAGTAACAGTATATTCTCCTTGAATTTTGACAACACTAGGAAGTTATGGTCACACCACCAGAGGCAGCAGTAGGAAAAGTAGGTCCAAACAGGAATTCAAAAATAAAGAATTGGGCATCACGGACCCTTTTATCCCAAACTTTCCACTCCAAAACTTTCTGGACTTTGCCCCCTGATCTTCTTATGGTAATATAACCAGCCCAATATTCTGTTAAAAAAATTTAAAAAGATATGAAACTCTACCAATTCCTCTTCTTTATCCTCAAAATTTCCTATGAAGTAACTGGATATATATTTATGGCTTTATGCTGGTGGAAAATTAAAAATCAGAAGCTAATTATTACTAATACGAGAGCTTGGTAATGAACGACCGCCTGGTATATGTTGAGAAAGCTTCATCAACTCTTTTATGACGTAATCAATCAGAGCTTGGTGATGAACGATAACCTGGTTTATGTAGAGAAAGCTTCATCAACTCTTTTTATGAAGAACTATGGATGTTCTAAACCTTGGTAAAACCCAATTTTGAAACAATATCACAATTCTAGTCTCTTTTCAATAGCTCAAACAGAATTAACAACTGTTTTTCAGTCAAAAAATCTAAAAGTAGGATACCTCGGATGCATGTCAACTAGGCTAACTGTCAAAGTGTACTATCCACCTAAATAGCTGAGAGAACTAAAGTGAAAATGATATCTAGGAACCATTAGATACAATTCTTCCCTGCAAATGAGACACAACTTCCCTTGATGGAGAATAAAGGGAGTTAATTTATATATCATAATTAATGACCATCTAAGGATCTGTATCACTTATGCCAAAGTGGCAATATTTGCAGTAAGAACAGCAAATTCCAGGCAAAACTAAAAGTAAAAAACTGCACAAAACTACTGTGACGGTGGGAGTAGAAGAAACAGCGTAGCAGCAAAATGACTAAGCATTACCTCCGTGATAAGTGAGAGAAATCATCCTCTGACTCATCATCCTCATGATTCACATTCATAAGGGGTGCAACAGGAGTTTCTCTGGGCGGTACAGTAATTGTTGAGATTCCTTTGGCAATATCGTCATGTCTACGAAGAACTCGCTGCAGATTGTCATTGAGTGCCAATCCTTTACCCAGCAGATCCTCATCTCTGGATTTGCAAAGGAAAACAGATGTTAAGGGCTATTAGAAATGAAATAGAACTAGAAAAACGACAGGTTCTTACACAGTGTTGTTCACAAGAATCATCACACGCTTTTGGTAAGAACGACACTGTTCAACAAGATCGACTATCACCTCCTCCTTCACGGACTGCATAGATGTCACATAATAAATTAAAACATGAACGATGATTCATCTTGGACTTAACAAGTATTGCCAAACATAAATTGGATATAACAATGCTGAGGAACCGGTATGTATTTTAATACTGATGAACGAAGCATCACTTATCCAGAAAATGGAATACCACATTATAGTTCCTTGTATTTCAGCAACAACAGTGACCTTGACAAGGCTTATGACGAAGTTTCCAGGGATTTCCTTTGAAGGTGTCTGGAGGCTAAATGTGTCTTGATAGCGTATATCAGGGCGATAAAGAATATGTATGATGAAGCCAAGACTCGAGTTAGAATGGCTAGAGGAGACTAAGAGCATTTTCCTATTGAGATGGGACTACATCAAGGACCTACGCTGAGCCCTTTTCTTTTTGCCTTGATAATGGATGAGCTGACATGGTCTATTCAATGGAGGTCCTATGGTGTAAGATATTTGCGGATGTACAGTATTGATTAATGAGACACGGGAAAGAGTTAATGATAGATTGAAGGCTAGGAGACAAACTCTGGAATCCAAAGGTTTCGAATTAGGCAGGACCAAAACAAGATACCTAGAATGCAAATTCAGTATTCCGATCGATGAAGCAGTATAGAAGAGAGGCTTGTCGCTCAGCCTATTCCCAAGATAGAGAGATTTAAATATCTTGAGTCCGTCATCCAGAGTAGTGGAACATCAACAATGTTCTAGGGCAGCATGGATGAAATGGAGGCTTGCCTTTGGAGTACTGTGTTAAGAAGGTACCACATGTTTGGAAGATGCATGTTACGAAGATGAGGATTTTGAGATGGATATGTGAGAATACTACGACGACAAGATTAGGAATGAGGTTATTTGGGAGGTGAGAGTGCATTTGTTGCAGACAAGACAAGAGAAACGAGACTTAGATGATGTCGACATATGCAGCGGATGTGCGTCGATGTCCCAAATAGAGAGTGCGAGAGGTTAGATTTAAGAGTTAGGCGAAGGGGTCGGGGTAGACCAAAAAAATATTGGGGACAAGTAATTAGACTGAATACAACACAACTTCATATTACTGAAGCACGATCCTAGATAGAAAAGAGTGGAGGTCACATATTAGGATAGAAAACTAGTAACCGCAAAATATTGTCTTGCCTTGTGACGGTTTAAGGTTTATCATAGGACTAGTTGTGCCATTATAATTGTGTTGTTATTGCTATTGACTATCACATTATTTTGCTCTTTCAACTATCACATTATAGTGCACCATTATCTTGTAGTATTTACATTGCTCTTCATTTTAGCCGTTATGTTACATCTATTGTTTTTTCTTCTTTACTTGGGACTGATACATTTGAACAGAGGATCTTTCAGAAATAGCCTCTCTATCTCCATGAGGTAGTGGTAAAATCTGCATACACTCTTATCCTCCCTAGACCCCACTAGTGGGATTTCATTAGGTATGTTGTTGTTGTCATCATATTTCAGCAATAAAAGCACTGAAAGGAAGAATAGGATTTCTATAATTTATTAACCCTATGGATTTTACCTACCGATCAAAAAAAAAATCAATAGTTGTAATGGGCACATATAAGTATTTCAATCAAGATTAAACTGGCGAATTCCTTTCTCCGTTGTTTTCTATATGGTTCCTTCATTATTGTATTGCCTTTTCTTATTGACTTTGATATGCTTTACCTGCGTAAAGGGTCTACCGGGTACAACCTCTCTACCTTCACAATTTAGGAGTAAGGTTGCTTACACACCACCCTCCCTAGACCATATTTGTGGGATTACAGTGGGTATGTTGTTTTTGTATTACCAATTTCATGTCCACAACTACCTCAGCATATTGGTTCTCACACACACAAAAAAAAATGTTTGATGTCTTCTACTTCAACATTCAATATTTCAATCTGAAACTAGTCATTCAACCTTATGTACTGCAGCAATATTTTCTGGTAGAAACCTTGATGTAACAACATGCCCCCATCAGAAGGGAGAAAAAAAGCATGCCAGATATTTTACATTAAAGGACTTTTGCAGGTACAATTTTTTCCCTCTATTAATTTTTGTTTCGCTGGGGTGTGATAATTAATCATTTTACCTAAATTCTCATTTCGATTAGTGAAGGGGAGGAAGGGAGCATTCAGAGAAGTGTAGCTCTGAAATTTTCCACTTAATAGAATAAAGTAGCCAAATACTACCCCAAAAAGGAAACTCGTTTGCCTATGAATAATTCATACTACCCTTCCAGTTTTCAACTTTTAAGATAGCAAATGGGAACAAGTAACCACTATGAACCTGAGAAACAAGAGCGCAAAACAATTTCTGACCTGAGGATTCTTTGGATCCAAGGCACCGAGCATCTCCGACAGGACGTCTGCTAGCCCCTCGGCACTTTTAATCTCTGCAACACTGAAAAGACAGGATAACAAATATGTCACTTAAGTGAAACCACCAGTTCTTTAGAAATGTTGTTTACTTGAAATTACCAGTTCTTTATTTGTCTTTGTACATTTCTTTTGTACATGACGTCTCGTTAAACAGCAGACAAGGAACAAAAGGCATTGTAGACAGTTGCAATAAAGTTCGACATAAGTTGGATAAAAAAAATCCTCAGCAATTAGAGTGCATAGTAATTGAATAAAAAGATAAGGTCACAAGTCACCTAAACGCCAATAATAACTCAATTCAAAAGAAAGAAGCAGTAGAGCATAGCTGAAATTCAGGGCTTTTCATATCATACCACCTCGGCTAAGATGGGAGGATTTAATACCTACAAAACGGTTACCAATGAATGGTGTAAGCAGCATCAAAAGTGACAAAATTGGAACTGTGTTGTGATAGAAGTCGCTCTATTTGACCAAAAATTCTGATGGTTTACTACATTCTTCCAGTTTCAATGCGTCAGCTATGAATGGGTCAAAACTGCTAGCTCATCATATAATAGAAAATGATAAATGGAACTTGGGCCTAACTCAACCCAAAAGATAGCTCAAGAGGGGAGGATTGTCCAAAACCATATAAGGGGACCACCACCCATCGCTTTTTCACCCACCAATCCATTGATTGAATAGAAAGTTACACTTGAACAAGGCTGCCATAGATCCTGGATACCACAAGTACTGCCTCAAATTTTCACTTCTAGATAGTTAACTTCAGACTCTAATCACGGAACATTTATTGACCTTTAAACCACACAGGTGGTGCATATAAACAATAGTGAAGTACTTATAGAAAAGAGAGAGGTGCACATAAACAATAAACAATATCCATAAATGTTCATAAACAAAATTCTAACACTTTTAGCAGGAACCATACCAAAGGGAAAAGAATGAGTTAATCAATACCTGAGTCCAGAGGGATCAGACTCAAGAGAGGCCTCAACTGCAGCCTCCTCATAAGCTGAAGGCGTGTGGACTATCGGATGGGTTTGTGGTGGTGTAAATAAAGGTACACTATTTTCCGCTCGAGGTGGAAACTCTACACCTGCAGCCTGCAATTTTCATTTTTAAAGAAAATATATGAAGATTTGAATGAATCTACGATTGGTGATCAGTTAAACTGGTAAAAACTACTATTATCTAAATATAAAGGTGGGAAGCCAATATGACCAATATAACCTTTCCATGTTGATTTGACGTCAATATCGTTAAAATGCATGTTAATGTTAAACATGTAAAAATATTCTAAATATAAAACAATCAAGTCATTCATAACCTTTTAAAATATTCTATTAAATATGCATATAGAATGTATAATCATCAGATATTTTGTTTCTATAATTTGTGGTAACTTTTAAATAACCCACCAAATTCAATTAATGCTAAATAGTCTTCGAGTAAACTTGGAAACATCCCTTGATCATCAGCAATGACTTGGAATAGATGTCAAAGTTCACTATATATAGTACAAAAAGAAGTCAGAAATGTTTAACTCCAGTTAACCAATTTGTCTCACACATTTATGAACACCAACATTAGATGACACGATATCGTAGCCATGTGTACTCCCTCTTCCTGCAGGCCAGGCAACTGGGATGGAGACTGGCAATAAAACCACAGTAACACTGGTTACTGCTGTATTGATAGCATTTGCTAAATAAAAGATCTTTCTTTAATTAAACTGGTAACCGTTTAAAAGATTTTTTTCTGAAGTTGTTAACTTTTAATTATGAGTAGAAAGCATTTGTTATTTAAAAGATCCTTTTTTTTTTATAAATTTGTTAATTAAAAGTTTAATATGAGTATGTATGCATGCACCAATGTTTATTTATTTCATTTAGGAAAAAGGAGCAAATATACCCTTCAATTTTGTGATTTAGAACGGATAAACCCCTTGTTAAAATAGTGGCGCATATATACACTCACCATCTAACAAATGGTGTATATGTATCTTTTCTGTTAACAGGCCTATATTACTGAATTTCAAGAAATCTAAAACTGATTTTTTAATTCCACAACCGCTGCATGGATTTTTAGAAAAATACCTCAGCCATTCTTTTACCTCTCTTTGATCCAATCATCAACCCGATGACTTAGAAACTTGAGATTTTTCGTGGGATTGGGTTTTTTAGTTGAATCGGGTCTGGAAGGCTTAAAAATGGCTGAGTTAATTTTTAAAGTCACTTGACAATTTTGGAATTAAAAACCCAATCTTAGAATTTTTTAAAATTCGGTAAAATATAGATTTGTCAATGAATAGGATACGCATGATCATTAGACAACATGGATAAACATGCACCATTTGTAGACGGTGATGGTATATATGCACCACTTTTTAACAAGGGGTATGTCTTCTCTAAATCGCAAAGTTGAGGGGCATATTTGCCCCTTTTCCATTTCATTTATCAATCATTTTTATCTTCCCTATTTTTCCTTGATAATGTTATTGATTGATGTAGTAGCCAAGAAAAAGATGGACGGAAATATTGGGATGAAGCTAGGAGCCTTAGAAACAAAACATAGAACACGACTTAAATTGATGCATATGCAAAGATCATATCAACAAAATAGTAATATATCTTGGCATGCCACTAGGGGACAAAGATAAAGAGCTGTAAATTTGGGATGGCATAATTGAAAAAAACAGAAAAATTGACAAATTGGAAAGCTCAATATATCTCTGGAGGGGGGAAAGTCACTTTGATAAACCGAGTGTTGGACACTCTTCCAACTTACGTTATGTCTTTATTCCCTATAATGCCAAAGTGGAAGAAAGACTTGACAAACTGAGAAGAGATATCTTGTGATTAAGGAATAAAGAAGGGAAGGGCTTTCATTTAGTCAAATGGTAGACTGCACTGTTACATAAACAATCTGGTGAACTTGGAATCAGAAACTTGGGGTTGCAGAATAGATGCCTCTTGTAAAATGGCTAGGGAGGTTCAACACTGAGGAACCAGCCTTATAGAGGGAGGTGATAGTCAACAAGTAAGGGTTGAATGGAAATTGGGTCTCCAACATGGTGAATAGCACTTATGGGGTATCAGCTTAGAGAACAATAAAGAACTTGTGGCTTGAACTAAAAGAAAAATAGCCTAAAATGTGGGAAATGGTACTAAAATCCTATTCTGGAAGGAGAATTGGAATGGAAATGAGACACTAATGGTTTTATTTCCAGACCTATTTTCTTTGTGCAATGATCAGGAAGAAACAATGGCTGAGGTATGGAATATTGTGTTCAGAAGGCATTTAAATGACTGGGAGATTTGGAGAGTGGCTGAGCTATTACAAGTTCTGAAGGGTTCAACGGGTTATCAGCAGAAAAAGATTCTAGCAGATGGAAACACTCTAGAGATGGAAGGCCTATGTTAACAAGCTATATATTAAGGAGGTGAAGAAGTATCTACGTTGTAAGCTTGGACCCTGGAAGCAAATTTGGAGGAACAAGGTGCCAACCAAGATAAAGTGTCTCTTGGAGGGTTGCCAGAAGAGCATGCTCCACACATGAGAGATTGAAAAGGCCATAACAGCCTCTTGGTGCTCTCTCTAATGGGGCTGAGGAAACCAACCACCTGTTCCTCCATTCCAAAGTGACAACACAAATGTGGAACCTTTTTCTAGGAATAACACATATAGAATGGATTATGCCTGAGCACACAGCAGATCTGCTTAGTGGCTGGATCAGTAGAGAGGGGAGAAAATGTAAGAAAAAATGGTGCAGTATGCTACCATCATGCATTTGGTGGTCTATCTGAAAAGAAAGAAACAGCAAATAGCTTTAGAAACAAGGCTAATTCAATTAAGAAAGTCAAATGGAACTGCTTGACAAGTTCTGTCTTTTCGTGTAAAGAAGGGATAGAAGAAGCTGCATAAATTTTAGATTTTATAGGCTCTTTGTAATCCATTAGCCTTCTTTTTTCTCTTGTTTGAACCAATTTTTGGAGTTCTCTGGCATATCCTTAATGCTGAGAAATACAACATTATCTTTCTCACACAACAACAATAACAACATACCTAGTGGAATCCTACAAACAACATTATCTTTCTCAAAAAAAAATAGCAAGAAGTTAACATTAATGTTTAGGTGAGGACTAAAATATAAATCTAAGTAAAGCCAGAAGGTATGGTTGTCGATTCAACTAATCTTTTACTTTAAATGTTAGTTAATTAATAATAAATGTAGAAAACACATGTGTGTTACTGAACACTGACAGACAATCCACAATGGATGAGCCAATGAGCAAGTTTTTTTGTGTAGAATTTTACAATAACCTCTACGAAATCTTATTATGCTTTTGCTCAAAATTATTTTAACTTTGATATCAATTTCTTGGAAAAATTATTTCACCACCATATTGTTTCTTTGTTTTAAAATGTAATAAAACCTCCATATGTAAACTGTGATCTAAACATACAAAATTTTAATATAACAAACTGTGACAGCATAGCAGTTGATATACTTCACATTTTGGAAATGGAGTTTGCACCTTTTTCCCTTTGAACTTTGTTTTTTTATACAATAGAGGCATGTTTTAATAAAATTCATGTGCTATGAAGAAAATTGTACGAACTGACATGGGCGCACCCAGAAGCTAGTCTATATAAAAAGACGAAGGCTTTAGGTGATGCACCGTAAAATCTAAAGCAACTCATTTTCATCTTGATTTCCAAATTGGAAGGTAAATGGATACTGTTAGAACAGGAATAAGATTACATAGTCCTATTTAGAGTTGGAATAGGAATAGTATTGTTTCCTAGTTGGATTTGCTTGTAGTGTCTATAAATAGGGTCTTTATGTAGCAGTGATAATACACATGTAAATAAACAATTCAATAATATTTTTCCCCATATTTCTCACATGGTATCAGAGTATTGGTGAGAAAAAAAAATAATATTCTAGTGGTTGTTTTTGGTTTCCTTCGTTTCTGTGGGTGTTGTGCATAAACCAACATCATCACTCAGCTCGGGAAGTCCGAGCGACCTCATCCCGACCAGAACCCACCGGAACAGCCTTCTCACATGCCCGCACGCACCGCTGGCAGTGAGTAATTTTCCGGCGAGATAGACTCACGCGCTGGCGCGTGAGGGGTCTCCGGTGACTTTTTTTTCAATCTTTTTCTTCTACTGGGGTCGGTCAGCAATTCCGACCAAACCCCAGCCATATTTTTCCAAATTTGATCACTGAAATTAGGGTTCCGACGACTTTTTCACTGTTCCAGGCAGTTTTCCAGCCATCTTTTCGATTTTTTTTCCTTCTGGTGGGGTCGCCTAGTAATTCCAACCCAACCCCAGTCATTTTTTCCCAGTTCCGATGGCCGGAATTAGGGCTCCGGCGATTTCCAGCACTTTTCGGCAATTTTTTGGTGTTTCCAGCCAGATTTTTGAAACTTTCTTCTTTTCAAAAGATGTCTTTTGGGTGTGGTATGTTTGGCTTCAAAAGTCATTCTAGAAGATCTCGCTCTAAGTGTAGTTATTGTCACAAGTCTGGGCACACTCGGGACACTTGTTATACTTTGTATGGTCCACCACCTAGTTATGATCCTGTTGTTATAAAGGAATATAACGAGTTTCTTCAGTATTGAGCAAGCAAGCAACTGTCTCAACAAGCAGCATCGGTTCCTTAACCTACTGTTCCTGTTGCGGGAAATTCTTTTGCTTGTGTTTCAAAGTCTACTACTCTTGGATCATGGGTTATGGACTCCGGCGATTCTGATCATATTTCTGATAACAAATCGCTTTTGTCTGATATTGTTTACTCACCATCTCTTCCTTCTATTACTTTAGCCAATGCGATCCAAACAAAACCAAAAGGAATTGGACAAGCCCAACCCTTATCTTCTGTCACCTCGGATTCTGTTCTGTATGTTCCTGGTTCTCCTTTTAATTTGGCATCTGTTAGTTGTTTGACACGGGAGTTACATTGTGGCATTTATTTTTTTTGATGATTTTTTCCTTATGCAGGACCGGAGTACGGGACAGATAATTGGCACAGGACATGAATCACAAGGTCTTTACTATCTTACCTCTTCAAATTCCTTCACAGCATGTTCCGTCATAGATCCTCCAGACCTAATTCACAAACGTTTGGGACATCCTAGTTTATCTAAATTGCAAAAGATGGTGCCTAGTTTGTCTAGTTTATCCTCATTAGATTGTGAGTCGTGTCAACTTGGGAAACACACTCGTGCTACATTCTCACGTCATACTGAGGGTCGTCCGAGTCTATTTTCTCTTTAGTTCATTCTAATATTTGGGGTCCTAGTCGAGTTAGTTGACCCTTTGTATTTCGTTATTTTGTTACGTTCATTGATGATTATTCAAGATGTACTTGGGTTTTCTTAATGAAAGATAAGTCAGAGTTATTTCGATATTTAAAAGTTTTTTTGCTGAAATACAAAACCAATTTGGTGTTTCCATTCGTACTCTTCGTAGTGATAATGCATTAGAATACATGTCCTCTCAATTTCAGGAGTTTATGACTCACCAAGGAATTATTCACCAGACATCTTGTCCGTACACCCCTCAGCAGAATGGTGTAGTAGAACGAAAGAATAGGCATCTCATTGAAACTGCCCGCACTCTTCTCATTGAATCCCATGTTGCGCTGTGTTTTTGGGGTGATGTCGTCCTTGCATCTTGTTATTTAATTAATAGAATGTCTTCATCTTCTATTCAAAATCAGGTTCCACATTCCATATTGTTTCCTTTGTCACATCTCCATTTTATACCTCCTCGTGTCTTTGGGAGTACATGCTTTGTTCATAACTTAGCTCCAGGAAAAAGATAAATTAGCTTCTCGTGCTCTCAAATGTGTCTTTCTTGGTTACTCTCGAGTCCAAAAAGGATACCGTTGTTATTCCCCTAACCTTAATCGATATCTTATGTCCGTTGATGTAACATTCTTTGAATCTCAACCTTACTATACATCATCTGATCACCCTGATATCTTTGAGGTCTTACCTCTACCTCAGGTCCTACCTGTACCGACCTTTGAGGAATCTCCAATTGTAGTGTCACCTCTGCCACAACC
>JAPFFP010000080.1:16672282-16691711 GCA_026153255.1 Solanum medicagineum
CCTGGCTTTGTTGCTCAGGGGGAGTCTAGTAGACTTGTATGCCGATTGCGCAAGTCACTCTATGGTCTGAAACAGTCCCCTCGAGCCTGGTTTGGAAAGTTCAGCATAGTAATTCAGGAGTTCGGCATGACTCGTAGTGAAGCTGATCACTCTGTATTTTATCGGCATTCTGCAATAAATTTATGTATTTATTTGGTTCTTTATGTCGATGATACTGTTATCACTGGCAGTGAGGAAGATGGTATTACTAGTTTGAAGCAACATCTCTTTAAGCATTTCCAAAGTAAAGACATTGGCAGATTAAAGTATTTTCTAGGTATTGAGGTTGCTCAGTCTGGATCAAATATTCTGCCGCCCGGAAAAGGACTACTCTTCGAAGATCGAGAACATGAGCATATCACCGGATATGATTGGGCAGGATCACCCTCTGATAGAGGGTCTACATCCGGATGTTGTGTATTAGTAGTAGGTAATGTGGTGTCGTGGAAGAGCAAGAAACAGAGCGTAGTTGCTCGATCGAGTGCAGAAGCAGAATATCGAGCAATGGCTACAACAACTTACGAGCTTATCTGGGTCAAGCAGTTATTGAGAGAGCTAAAATTTGGTAAAGTCGATCAGATGGAACTTGTGTGTGATAATCAAGCGGCCCTTCATATTGCATCAAATCCAGTGTTCCATGAAAGGACCAAGCACATTGAGATTGATTGTCACTTTGTCAGAGAAAAAATACTCTCAAAAGATATTGTACAAAGTTTGTGAAATCAAGTGAGCAGCTTGCAGATGTCTTCACCAAATCCCTCACTGGTCCTCGTATTAATTATATCTGTAACAAGCTGGGCGCTTATGATTTGTATGCACCAACTTGAGGGGGAGTGTTAGAATAGGAATAGGATTACATAGTCCTATTTAGAATAGGAATAGGAATAGTATGTTGTTTCCTAGTTGGATTTGGATTAGGTTGTAGTGTCTATAAATAGAGTCTTTATGTAGCAATGTAAATACACATGTAAATATACAATTCAATAATATTTTTTCCCCATATTTCTTACAAAAAAGAAACTCCATAAAGCAATAGCCAACTCAAAGGATCTCATTCAGCATCGAAAGAAAGATCCATCAAGCACTATTAACTTTTAACTTTCCCATGGCACTTCAAGCACAACGTAACAGCTTGATGAAGTAACTTTAGTTTCTTGATAAGGGATGCTTATTCAAGTTCTATGATTGGGTTTTCCTTTGACCAATTTCCTCTGTTCCGCCTATATCCTTATCTTATGGTCATCACCCAATCTCCTCTTACTTTCGTTACTTCTAGTAAGATTCTAAAAAACAAAAGTAAGAACATAAAATAAAAAAGGAGCCTAGTGACTGTGTAATTGCTTCTTCAGCTTTCCCATTGGGCAAATCATAATGCAGATGTTTCCCTAGGAAGCTTTAGCTTTCAAGATTTCTCCAATAGATTCGAAACAACTCTTCTCCCTTTGTTGAGAATCGCGAAATGATTGTCAGAGGAGGATTGTTTTAACCTGATGAATTGACGGGTTATGCAACTAGTTCACCCTAACTGCCAGATTGGAATATAACTAAGGATGCTTCTGTCCCAATTCTGTCTGATTTTGCCCATGGTGGGAAAGAACCGAGCATGCAGAATACATTAATACCTCTTGTTTGTGATGGGGAGGATAAAATAGATACATCAGAATATGGTACTGCAACTATTGTCAACTCACCATTCAGCTTGGAAGATCAAATCTCAAATGATATCTTGAGAAATTCAACACGTGATACCGATGCATACATAGAGGAGTAATCATTCCTTTTTACGGGGCTTGATGGATATAAGACGATTGGTGAATCTAATTTTAATGATTTTAGCTCATTCTTGTTGGATACTCCTTATGAGAATGGCATGATTAATAAGGGTGTATAGTTTCAAAAGCTCCAGATCAACAGCTTCACATTCTTGATAGCGGTCATCCCAAAGAGTTAAGTGACAAGTGGATGAACCAATATGTTGACCTTGCTTTTCCTACAATGCATGATGGAGTTATCTGATGAGACTCTAAATAAGGAGGTTCTAGAGATTCCAAACAATGACAACATTTGTTAGAAATTTCATTCATCATTAGCCTTTTTTAAAATGTTGTCCTTGTTAGGAATCTCTAGGACCTTGGTGTTTAGAGTGCATCAGATAACTTCACCATACATTTTAGGAAAAGCAGGATCAACATAGTGGATTCACACACTTTTCACTTAACTCTATGAAACAAGCACCATCAGGATTGTAAAATGCTGATCTGAAGCTATTGGAACTTCAAATACACCCTTATCAGCCACGTTACTCTCATTAGTAATATCCAACAAAGTGAGTTGAAATCATCAAAATAAAACACATTAATCGTCTCATATCCATAAAGTTCCGTAAAAGGCAATGATAACTCATCTAAGTATGCATCAGTATCACATGATGTATTTCTCAAGATATCACTTGAGATTTGGTCATCCAAGTTGGATGATTCATTGACAATTGTCGCAATACCATATTCTAATGTATATCTATCTGTGCTAAATGAGATCCAAGAAGAAATCTGAAAAAGAAAATATGTATTGGTTGGACATTGAAGTCTCCGAAAAAGTTTGGCTAGTCAGCGGAGAAGTCTAGTCAAGTTATTTGGTTGGAGTCGTAGTCTTAAGTGTAAGAGTGCAATTGTGCAAATTTGCAAAGAAAACCCTAAAATTATCTTTAAACTTTTAAAACCCTAAATTGGTCCCCCCCCCTTTTTTAAGAAAACACAACAGTTGACGCCTTTCTTGCCTCTCGTCATTGTTGCTATGGCGTCGCCTTTTAAGATCGCCTCGCCATAAAGCTAAAAAGCGACAAAGGGTCACCTCGCCTCTGGCCATTGGCGACAAGGCGATCGCCTTTCACAACACGTGAGTTTGCTGCCCTTATCAGGCTTAGAAAACTTGTACAAAACTGGCGATGCTGTGAAAGACAATCCCATAATGCATTTTATGCATAGATTACTAGAGAAACAAAAATGTTTTGAGGGAAAGAAAGAGCATATTTCTTCTCTATTGATCTTAGATTTATACTTCACTTTTTGGGATGACATGAGATGTGATGGAGATATTGTAACAATTTCTTTGTTTTTACTCTTGCAGTACCCTAGTACTAATTTTGATAAAATTCAACTTTACCGGATCAAAAGGAACTCCATAAAGCAATAGCCAACTCAAAGGATGTCATTCAGCATCGGAAGAAAGACCCATCAAGCACTATTGACTTTTAACTTTCCCATGGCACTTCAAGCACAACATAACTAACAGATTGATGAAGTAACTTTAGTTTCTTGATAAGAGATGCTCTATTCAAGTTCTATGATTGGGTTTTCCTTTGACCAATTTCCTCCGTTCCACCTATATCCTTATCTTATGATCATCATCCAATCTTCTCTTACTTTCTCTACTTCTAGTAAGATTTTAAAAAACAAATTAAGAACATAAAATAAAAACGAGCCTAGTGACTGTATAACTGCTTCTTCAGCTTTCCCCATTGGGAAAAATCATAACGAAGATGTTTCCCTAGGAAGCTTTAGCTTTCAAGATTTCTCCAATAGATTTGAAACAACTCTTCTCAACCTTGCTGAGAATTGCGAATGATTGTCACAGGAGGATTGTTTCAATCTAATGAATTGACGGGCTAGGTCTTCACCACTATATATCCTGACCGTGCCTCGTCATTTCACAACTTCAGTTATGCAACTAGTTCACCCTAACTGCCAGATAGGAGTATAACTACAGATGCTTCTGTCCCAATTCTGTCGATTTTTCCCATGGTGGGAAAGAACTGAGCATGCAGAATACATTAATACCTCTTGTTTGTGGTGGGGATGATAAAATAGATGCATCAACTATTGTCAACTCATCATTCAACTTGGAAGACCAAATCTCAAATGATATCTTGAGAAATTCATCACATGATACTGATGCATACACAGTGGAGTAATCATTCCCGTTTACGGGGCTTGATGGATATAAACGATTGATGCATCTAATTTTAATGATTTTAGCTCATTCTTGTTGGATACTCCTTGTGAGAATGGCATGATGAATAAGAATATATCTGAAGTTTCAAAAGCTCCGGATCAACAGCTTCACATTCCTGTAGTGGTCGCCCCAAAGAGTTGAGTGACAAGTGGATGAACCAATATGTTGACCTTGCTTTTCCTACAACGCGTGATGGATTTATCTTTTGAACTCTAAATACGGAGATTCTAGAGATTCCGAACAATGACAACATTTGTAAGAAATTTCATTCATCATTAACCTTTTTAAAATTGTTGTCCTTGTTAGGAACCTCTAGGACCTCGGTTTTTAGAGTGCATCAGATAACGTCACCACACATAGCAGGAAAACCAGAAATAACATAGCGGATTCACACACTTTTCACTTGACTCTATCAAACAAGCACCATCAGGATTGTAAATTTGTTGATCTGGAGCTATTGGAACTTCAGATACACCCTTATCCGCCATTTTACTCTCATTAGTAATATCCAACAAAAATGAGTTGAAATCATCAAAATAAGACACATGAATCGTCTCATATCCATAAAGTCCCCTAGAAGGCAATGATAATCATCTAAGTGTGCATCAGTATCACTTGAGAATTGGTCTTCCAAGCAGGATGATTTGTTGACAATTTTCGCCATGCCATATTCTAATGTATATCTATCTGTGCTAAATGAGATCCTTGGCTATTGCTTTATGAAGGTTCTTTTTAAAAATGTTATCAAAATAAGTTACAGCTTAATACTGCAAGAGTTACAAAAACAAAGTTCCAGAGTCATTTCAACACAATCTTTACCAGGATTGCAAAATACCAAATGAGACATAGGCAAGAAAGTTACCCAGGATTCATGTTGATAATATCACAAAGCTCAATGTTTATAGCCCAGTCTGGACCAATCAGCATATCACTAGTAGCCCTTTCTGCACAAGCCGCTGCGTTATTAGCCATCTTTTCTAGTTTCCACCGTTTCTTCAAACTGTTCCGTCTTTGATCTCCAGAAGGAAAAAAAAAACATCAAAATTTTGAGTAATTCGAAGGTAAGAAACATAAAACACTCCCATCGAACACAACAAAAATCAAAATAGAAATCAAAATAGAGATAGAACAAAAACTCACCAAGAATCAAAAAAGAAAACAGATCATCAAAATTCCCAATTCCCACCCAAGAAATTTTCTAGAATGAAGAAAAACAACACCCAAATAAAAGCAAAGCATCAAGGTCAAAAATAGACCAGATCAACAAAGAAATAAAGCCAAACAAAACAATTTTCAAGATCATGATTATAAACAGCTGAAATGAAGAAAAAAAAAAGGGAATTCAAAGAAAGATCAAAATCATGAAGCAGTCAAGATCTTTGATGTAATTTAGCAATTTACCTCTAGGAAAAGAAACAGAGTGAGAGAGATTGTATAAAAGTGTGTGGGTTTTTTATGTAAGGTTTTTTGGTGTTACTTTAAGGAGGCTATCGTAAGCGCGTATTGAACCAGTAGAAATGGACCGGAACATGCTTTACAATTTGACCAGTGCAACTTTGTTTTTTTTTTTTTTTTTGTTGAATAGAAATGATAAGGATGGGTGTTGTGAATGAAATTTCTTAATTTTTAATCCTTTTTATAGGCTTGAGTTTTAAGGTTTTTTTATGGAAATAAAGTTAAAATGTTTGAATAGATTTTCTTATCAAATTTTATTCTTTTATGGAATGAAAGTTAAAGTATTATTACGAAATCTGAGTTGCTTGACTCCCTGCACTCCATCTTCTTGGTGCAAGTTTGATTTTTCAACATTGTAATCCCTTTTTCATTTTCTACTATTTTTTAAAAAAAAAAAGTTAAAAAGTATTATTATAATTATTAAGATTTTTATTCTGATTTTTTATTTATATTTGAGTTTTGATTTTTTTAATTTATGAAAGAAAAGTTAAAGTGTCATTATAATTGGCATATTAGATTTTTTGTTCTAATTTTCTGTTAGGTTTGAATTTTACTGTTTTTTTTTTATGGAAGAAAAGTTAAAATTCTAATAATTGACATGTTATGATTATTTTTTCTTATTTTCTTACTAAATTTTATTTTTTTTATGATGAAAAGTTAACATGTTATCATAACTGACGTGTTAGAATTTTTTTCATTTATTTTCATGTTTGAAAAAAAAAATTATATGGAAGGAGAGTTAAAGTATTATCATAATTGACATACTATGATTTTTTTTGTTCTTATTTTCTTACCAAGTTTTTACTTTTTTATAGAATAAAATTTAAAGTATTGATTATAATTAACATGTTAAAATTTTTGTCATAATTTTCTTATCATATTTTAGATTATTTTTTTTAAGAAAGGTAAAATTAAAATATTATCATATTTGATGTTTTAGAATATTTGTCCTTATTTTTTATCATATTTGATGTTTTAAAAAAATGGAAGAAAATTAAAGTATTATCATAATGGACATGTTATTATTTTTTCGTATGATTTTTTTAACAAGTTTTACTTTTTTTATGGAATTAAAGCTAAAGTATTATCATAATTGATATGGTATTATAAGGTTTAAATAGTTTTTTTATTTTTTTATGAAATGAAAGTTAAAGTATTATTAAAATTAAAAGTTAAGACTTTTGTTCTGATTTTCTTACTTATATTTGAGGTTGACTTTTTTATTTATGGAAGAAAAGTTAAAGTATTATTGCATAGTAGATTTTTTTGTTCTAATTTTTTATCATGTTTGAATTTTACTCTTTTTATGGAAGAAAAGTTAAAAAATTCGCATAATTGACAGCGATGTTCGGAGCGATACTCCTTGATCCTGTGGCAATCTCCATCTTCAAACCCTAAGTCATTACTCAGAACACTTTGTTGCCACTTCATCCCAAATCTCCAATTGTTTCTCCGTCCTTCCCCTGGTAAGTGATGACCTTGGGATCTCACCTGCAACACTTGGTATTCTACAATCCCCCTTAAGTTTTTCAACCCCCCAAGGTGTGGCAATACCAATGAGGAGCTATCCTAGCAAAAAGCGCACACGTGTCTCCTACGTGGCACCTCACCACCTGGTCCGACCCCACTCTCCCTCAACCTCCCACAATCCCCAAACTACCCCTCCATAAAACCCCTCCTCAAGTAACATCATCTACGCGGACACCTTTATTGGCCAAGTGGACTTCTCCATGCACCATGCAAACTCTCTTTCTAATTCCCCCACACTATACGCCATTACCCCCGTTGCCAATGCTGCTCACTTTAAAACCCACACCCCAAATTCCAAATCATTACCATTAACTCATCCTGTTCTTAGTATTACTACTCATTCTCTCTCCCAGTCCCAAAATGCTTCGTCCCCTAAATGCTTCTCCAGGCGATTTACTCCTCATCCCAGACCTTCACCAATACCTCTCTTCCATCCCAACATGAACAACTCATTCTCCATTCCTCCTCAAGTTGCTTATCATCATCCTAGAGTGGTAGTCACCCAGCCTCTCCACCTATTTACGTCAGACACAGTATTGGTTGGAGCATGGCCTAAGCAACCAACCGATCTTCTTCACCATGGACATCGATGGCGAGAGTATTCTACTCGTCATCCAAAATCCCAACTTCCTAGCCCAACTCATTACGGAGGGCGTGAAACTAGCGAAAGAGAACTATATCAATGACCAATGGATGAAGAATATACTGAGCCCCCTAACTCCCAGTTCCCACTACAGCCCCTGCTCTCTTTCCCCATATCCAGCCACCATGAGGCCTACCCTCTGACCTCAATCTCCAAGAGAACTCGAACCCCCGCTCCATTCTCCCCTTTTTCACGCCCTAGGAAGCCATCAAATCCAACCCACTCTTCTACCCTTGGATGCCTGTTCCTATACAGGGACATGCAAACCTCCACACACCCCGGATGCTGATGGACCCCCCATTCCACACCAAAGAGCAGACTAGGACCAGTGTTCCGATGGCCATCACGAGGGGAACTTTCACAGAGATCTCGACACTTAGACATGCAGCCCTCATGATATTCCCAGAGATGAAGGACAAGAAATACATTCATATATGTCCAATGTCCCTACTGAAATGCGCCTTCGATCTTCGCCAAGCAGTCAACCCCTTCTTAGCCAAGTATGCTGTGGTGTTAACTCCCACTCTTCTTCCCAGTTAGTTTCCTCTCAGGGACGACCCCTTCCTACTAAAACCCCTCAAGTATCATCCTCTAATGATGAACCCTACAAGCATTATTGTTTGGAACATTAGAGGGGGTCATAATGCCTACTTCAAATGTAATTTTAGGGAACTACTTCGTACTCATAACCCTTGCATGGTTGCACTACTAGAGACAAAAATGACCAACCACCTGGGCTTAAGGAGGAATTTGGATTTGATGATCTCTTAGAAGTATCTATTATGGGTTGGGCTGGTGGCATTGTCCTTCTCTGGAACGCTACCCTAGTGACTATCATAGAACTTAGGCAATCAGCTCAAGAAATCGCATGCTATGATTCAGGACAGTCCTAACCAAAAACCTTGGTGTATTAGTGTTATTTATGCTAGCCCCCGTAAATCTAAGCGTCTTTAATTATGGAAGAACCAGAGATATTGCACCATGACCTTTCATTGCATAACGTAATTGATAAGTGGTGTGTGATAGGCGATTTTAATGAAATTCTTAGTCAAGAGGACAAAAGGGAAGGCTCCTTACGAAGCTTTTCCCGTTGCTCTCGTTTTGGTTCGTGTATAAAAAACTGTAATTTAATTGACCCGGGTTTTAAGGGTAGAATATACCTGGTCGAATCATAGAGTAAAATGCAAAGATTTAATTTTAGAATGACTCGATAGATGCTTGGCAATGCCTCCTGACATTCCTACTATCCCAATATGTCAGTGACACACTTTCCCAAAACTCATTCAGACCATAATCCCCTTCTCCTTATGTTAAGCCCTCCACGAGTAAACATGACCAGGAAATTCTTTAAGATAGAGCATTATTGTCTGGAGCACCCACAGTTTAGAATATAGTAGCTCACTGTTGGGAAAATAGAGACCTCGCTACTACCACTAGTAACTTCACCGAGGAAGTTACCAACTAGGATCATATCACTTTTGGAGACATCTTCCGTAGGAAAAGACGTCTCTTAGCACGATTAAATGGAATTGAACAGTCCCCTTCATACAGTTCCAATCTATTTCTTTAAAAATTAGAGTCTGAGCTCACTCAGGAATATCCTTAAACTCGAAGAAGACCATTGGAAGATCCGATTTCAGTGGTTGAATGCGGGTGACGCGAACACCAAATTCTTCCACATCTCAGTGCTGAACTGTCGTAGGAAAAATAAAATCTCCTTCTTTAAAGATGATCTTGGTAGGTGGATTACTGAGCGATACCTCATCAAAAATCATACCTTTTCTTTTTATCAAACATTATACACCTCCTCTCAATCTTACTCTACGCTGCATGGAGTCTATGGATCCCATCGTAGCTTCCACAAACTGGATCTCACGTCCTTCGATGCCCCTCTCTCCGATTGGGAAATCTCCCAAGCATTATTCTCCTTCCAGCCCTTCAAATCCTCGAGCCCAGACGGTTTACACCCATACTTTTACCAAAAGCACTAGGACCTAGTGGGCAAATTAGTTCTCACTTTTTGCCATCATGTTTTTTATACCCAATTAATTCCTGACTCCCCTTAATGACACTATCCTATGCCTCATTCCAAAGTTTAAAAATGTCAATCTTCTTCCAAATTTTCGCCTCATAAGATTGTGTAATACACTCTATAAGGTCATCACTAAAACCATTGCGAATCGCATCAAACCCTTTCTCCAACAGCTTATTGGGCCTTACCGATCGAGTTTTCTTAAGGGTCGATGGGCTAGTGATAATACTATCCTCATCCAAGAATTAGTACGTTATATAAATCGTACCAAAAGCTCCAAAGGTTGTTTTCTCCTAAAAATAGATCTAGAGAAAGCTTTTGACCGATTAGAATGATCTTTTTTCTATCGAACCCTTACCTACTTTAGCTTTCCACCAAAAATCACCAAACTCATTATGAATTGCATCACTACCTCTAGAATTGCGGTACTAATTAATGGGACTAGAACAGACTTTTTCTCCCCATCCCATGGCATGGGAGATCCTCTCTCTCCATACATTTTTATCCTTTGTATGGAACTAATGTCCGATTACATCAACTATCAGGTAGAAATTCTCAACTGGGACCCTAGTAAGATTGATCCAAAAGGTCCAGAACTCTTACACCTATTTTTTGTGGACGACCTCACCCTTATAGCCCACGCTAATCTAAAAACAATTCACATTATTCACTCTGTCCTCACTACTTTCTGCTCCCTATCCGGGGAAAAAATTAACTCGGACAAATCTAAAGTCCTTTATTCCAAAGCTTGCTCCTCAGACATATGTCATCATTTATTTCGCCTACTTCACATACCCCAAATAGAGGGTTTTGGCAAATATCTCGATTTTTCCATTACGACAACCACCCCTAAATCAGAGCACTTTCTCTACTTCCTTGATAATATAAAGAGCAAACTAGCTAATTGGAAACTTAATTTCCTTAGCCAGGCGGGTAGGCTCACTCTAATTCGCTCTACCTTAAATGTCATCCAAGCCTATGTCATGAAATATCTCCTTCTACCACAAAAGATCTGCCAGGGCATTGATAAAATTCAACGTGATTTCCTGTGGAGGTCTATGGACCAAAAACGCAAGCTCCACCTCGTTAACTGGAATGTTGTCACCCTCCCTAAATCTAAGGGAGGAATCGAGATCCTCAAAGCTAGGATGAAAAATCTGTCTCTTATTCCCACCTTTCGTGGAGACTTGCTTCACAACCTTCCACCTTATAGGCCAGGATGCTAACATCCAAGTACCATGCTCACTCCTCAGTCCCTGCTTCTTCTTTCATTAGGCGCAATATTTTGCAAGGAAAAAAAATATGTGAACAGGGCACTGCCTGGCTTGTTAGAGGGGGAGACTCCATTAACCTCTGGACTGACTCTTGGATCCCAACCACTCCTCCACTTCACTCACTCTTTCATGGTCCCTTAACTAAAAAGGCGTTCACTTTGCTTGCCCATCACTGGATAAATGATCAATGGAATTGGTCTGATCTTTCCATGGCCATCTCTAAAGACGTAATCCAACAGGCCAATATGACTGTCCCACATAGGGGATCCCTGGACACCCCCTTCTGGCGTTTCCATTCCTCTGGCACCCTCTCCACTGGCTCCGTTCGAAACCTCCTTAGAGGAAATTCCCACCCCAAATTACTCTTTCCATTGGATTTGGTCCTTATGGCTACCACATAAAATAAGCTCTTGCTTTGGCTCTGCTCCCATAATAAGCTTACCACGGGGGAACACCTTCACTCCCTCAAAATAATCGACAACCCCTCGTGCACTATTTTTCATGCCCCTATAGAATCAATTCCCCATGTATTCCTAGATTGTCAAATGGTTCGAAAATTCTGGCTAGATATAGGCCTTAATATGCATGGTGTTGCCAATTCCTTCACGCATTGGCTTCAAAATATTCACTCTCTAGACCTCCCTCTCCAAAGGTCAGGACTCCACTTGCATGATTTTTACCCTTTTGCTTTATGGCACATCTGGACACAATGAAATCAACATATCTATCGTGATGTAGCTGTAACCTCCCACCACATCTTCTATGATTCCATTCTCATGCGTGCTCTAGAGTTAAAACATCTTGTTGTCTCCTCTATGAATGATACCCATAGGCAAACAATACCAATCCGTTGGTTCCTTCCTACAAGTCCTAGCTATAAACTCAATGTAGATGGTGCTTTCTTCGCTAATAGGCAACAGATAGGAATTGGTGGAGTCGTTAGGGATTCAAATAGTAACTGGATAATAGGTTTTCATGGAAAAATTTGCACTTGTAGCCCACAAATGACTGAACTTTGTGCATTAGAGGCAAGTCTTCGACTGGCCCTGCGCCACTCCCTTACACCTTTAGAAATTGAATGTGAGTCCACAGAAGCCATTACACTGTTACATAGCTGACACTCTACTCAATCTACTGTTCACTCTTGCTGGTTGCTTTTGAGAGACTTGGGGAATCCAGTAGTGCGCCATAACTTACGGGAGGGAAATTAAGTGGCTGACCTTTTGGCTAATATGGGCAGTGGTTTATCTTACTATGGCACTACTACCCTAACTACCCCAACCAGTAGATATTGAACAGTTTTTGCAGGAAGACGGAGTAGCTATCAATAGATCCATACTGTCCTCTGCTTTTGGGAAATTAGCCGCACTGGGCAACATGAATGTACTCCCTAGATTGCATAAGAACAGTACTAGTAATACTACTAGAGTAGCTATGAATGTATCCACTGTCCCAGTTGTAAACTCTTGATATATATAATACTATCCTTTCTACCAAAAAAGACATGTTATGATTTTTTTTCTTTTATTTTTTTTCTAACTTTTACTTTTTTATGATGAAAGTTAACGTGTTATCATAATTGACATGTTAGAAATTTTTTTCTAATTTTGTTTCACATTTGAAATTTATTTATTTATTTTATTTTATGAAAGGAGAGTTAAAGTATTATCATAATTGACACACTATAATTTCTTTTTCTTATTTTCTTGCCAGGTTTTACTTTTTTATAGAATAAAAGTTAAAGTATTGATTATAATTAACATGGTAAGACTTTTGTCATAATTTTCTTATCATATTCATATTTAAGAATTTTTTTAAACAAAGATAAATTAAAATGTTATCATATTTGATGTTTTAGAATATTTTTCCTTATTTTTTTTTTATCATATTTGATGTTTGTTTGTTTTTTAATGGAAGAAAATTAAAATATTATCATAATTGACATGTTATATATTTTGTAATGATGCTTTTAACAAGTTTCTCTTTTTCATAGAATGCAAGTTAAAGTATTATCATAATTAATATAATATTATAATGTTTAAATAGATTTTTAATTAAATTTTATTTTTTTTATGGAAGGAAAGTTAAAGTATTATTAAAATTGAAATGTTAGGACTTTTGTTATGATTTTCTTACTTATATCTGAGTTTGACTCTTTTAATTTATGAAATAAAAGTTAAAGTATTATTATAATTGGTATATTAGAATTTTTTGTTCTAATTTTTTATCATGTTTGAATTTTACTCTTTTCATGAAAGAAAAGTTAAAATTCTCATAATTGACATGTTATGATTTTTTTTCTTTTATTTTCTTACCTAATTTTTACTTTTTTATGGATGAAAAGTAAACATGTTATCATAATTGATATGTTAAATTTTTTTTTAATTTTGTTTTCACATCTGAAATTTATTTATTTATTTTATTTTATGAAAGGAGAGTTAAAGTATTATTTTAATTGACATATTGATTTTTTTTCTTATTTTCTTACCAAGTTTTACTTTTTTTATGGAATAAAAGTTAAAGTATTGATTATAATTAACATGTTACAACTTTTGTTATAATTTTCTTATAATTTTTTGAGATTTTTTTAAAAAGAAAGGTAAATTAAAAATTGTCATAATTGTTGCTTCAGAATATTTCTCCTTATTTTCGATCATGTTTGATGTTTGTGATTTTTTTTAAATGGAAGAAAATTAAAACATTATCATAATTGACATTTATCTTTTTTTGTAATGATCTTTTTAACATTTTTCTTTTTATGGTATCATAATTGACTTGCTAAGATTTTATCCTAATTTTAGTATTATATTTAAGATTTTATCTAGTATTTTCTGTTTATAAGACTTAAATTTGAGAGGTTTTTTTTTTAAAATAATATTTTTATCTCTATGAGGCAATGGTAAAGTCTGTGTACATTACCCTCTCTGACCTCACTTATGGGATTACATTGGGTATGATGTTGTTATATTTGAGTTTGACTTTTTTATGAAAGAAAAGTTAAAGTATTATCCTAATTGATATGTTAGAATATTTATCATAATACATTTATCATTATTGGAGGATCTTTTTAATGGAAGGTAAATCAAAATACTATCATAATTCATAATTGAAATATTGTGATTTTTGTCTTGATTTTCTTAATAAGTTTTACTTTTTTATGAAATAAAAGTTAAAGTATTGGCATAATTGACATGTTAAAGTTTGACTTATTTATGAAAGGAACGTTAAAGTTTTATCATAATTAATAACATGTTAGAAGTTTAATCCTAATTTTCTATATCATATTTGAATTTGACCTTCTATGTAGGAAAGTTAAAAATATTTCAAGGTTGAAATTTTTATCTTTCATCATATGTATAATTTTTTATGGAAAAAATTTAGAGTATTATCATAATTGATTTTCTTTCATGAAGGAAAGCTCAGTGCTCTCTAAATTGAAAGATTTTTTTTTTATATATAACAAGTTAACAGCACAATGATATCCACAATGTATTGATTTATAGTCTTGTTCAATGGGAGATTTCTCGCAATAATGTTGATTTTAGTTTATTTATATATCGGTCATTTGACCAACAACAACATACCCCAGTGCCTCAAAAGGCTCCCGCTCATTGCGGGGTGAGGGGGGTCGGATGTATGCAGCCTAACCCCTATGTTTAAAAAACATAAAGCGGCTGTTTCCAGATGACCATGATATCGGTCATTTGACCAAATTTTATTAATATGTTATGATTATTTTTTTATCATGATTTATCGCTATCATGATTTATAATTATTAACTTCCTTATCATGTCTTGTTATTATAACAAATCAAATGTTTTAAATTTGCTAATAAAATTATTTGTATTTAATTAAAAAATTAAATTTAATATTTAAAAGTAGAAAAAAATCCTTATTGAAAAGATCTACATTAGACGAATTAACTTGAGCTATCCAATTGTAATCCAATGTTGCGATCTGACTTTGGATCATGATGACACCTATTATAATCCTCGAGTAGTCAAGCCAATCCATGATCTTAGAATTTGCAATTATTAAAGTTTTATTTAAAAAATTATTTAAATATAAAAATTAACAAATCACTTAATTAAAAGTGTTTCCATAACATAATCTCGTAATCTTCTACTTAATTTATTCCTTTTTTTCATAAATTTTAAATTTGGGAAGAAAAAAAAAACACCATAATTATACTTGGGCCAAAGCTTTCAATATTAACAAAGTAATTTAGTTTTGAATTGTATGAGGCAATAATATTAGGGTGGTAAAGCGCCTCCCTTCGATTAACCATATTTGCTAATCCTCCTAATTGTTGCCTTTCAACTTTTAGGCATGCTGAGTTTACCAGGTAATTAACTTATTATTTCCACAAATTATAATTCAAAATAGACTACTATAATTTTAAAAAAAAATTATCTAATGCGGAATGAAGGACAAAAAGTTCAATAAATATTACTCCATAATCAGTCTATCCAAAAATTTTTAATCAATCTAATTAGGTCCACATTCTATTTAATCTCATTTGGCCAAGTCATTGTCACTTCTTTTAATTGAGAAGTTTTTTGTCACCTCTTACTTAATTTTCTCTAGATAGATAGACAGATAAAATATGAAATAGCAATCCTGAATTTTTTTCTGGAAAACTAAGCTTGTGCCCCTTAAATCAAACTATTTACATTCATATACCCCTTTATATTTTGTGCCCCAATACTATTAAAATTTTGCCCCCTTAATATTAAAATTCGCGCGCTGACGTCAGCACCTATTTGTATGATATACCAATAGGGTATACATATACCAACAAGGTATCACAGATGATTAAACTCAATCTTATATGACAACAATATAGTATAAATATACCGGCAGAGTATATAACGAATATGTTTTCTACCATTTAGTTTAATAATTTTTTTATTTATTTCTTAAAAAAAAAATCCTATATACCAATTGAGTATCAATATACCAATTGAGTATCATAAAGGACTAAGCTCATTCTACATGATACCGCTATGGTATATATATACCACCAGAGTATATTTTATAGTATTTATGCTGACATCAGCATGCGAAATAAAAAGGGGCAAGTGGTTAGAAAGGTAAATAGTTTAGATTAGGTGTAAAAGATTGGTCTATTAAGTATAAATAATTTCAAATTAGGTCGATTTTGTGTACTTTTTTCATTTTTGTGTGTGTTTACAATAATAGCACTTTTGACATTGCTGGCATTGGAAGAAATTGTTGTTTGCATATTTTGTCACTGCTGGGATAAATACTGGGAAGAATGGCAAAGCAGGAGGGAAGAAAGACCAACAATAAGTGGTACTGAAGCTTCAGTGTGTAAACATAGCGAAGAGGAGGAGGAGGAGGTGGTATTTTCAAAATCCCATTTTTTGAAATTTGAGTAATAAAGAGTAGATATATTAATACATACATCATTTTAGATTTTTGAGGTTGATGAGACAAAAGAGGATTATTTGAGTGAGGTACCAGATGATGTCTTGTATTCCATTCTGGAAAATTTGAGAGTCTGCGATGCTGCTAGGACAACCATTTTATCTACAAGGTGGAAATATTTGTTTGTCTCTGTGCACCCAACTGGACTACGTTACACTTCAATTGCCTTGATCCCAAACTCCATTTTGATTCCCTCTTGACCCTTTCTTTGCATTGTGCTGTGTTAGAAAGCGGATGTCTACATGTTCCAACATTAAGGAATTACGTATTGTTGGTTCTAAACTTCCCTATAAGCTATGACTCGATGGTACAGTAAGAATGATTGTTATTTTTTTATTGTTTTGGAGGGAGAAAATTTGATCTTCATGCTGCATATCTTCATACGTTTAAGTGTATGATTGAAAACAACGTTAGATTTCGTTTTTCATTTGTTCCTGTGCTGGAAAATGTATTGGTTTGGCTTGAGGAAGCCCCTTCAAATTCATACATATTTGGTGATTGTGCAGCCCATTTACCTGAGCACGTTAAGTCTTCAACACTCCGATTTGATCCTTCGGGGGGTAAATACTAATTCAACACCGTCTTGCATTCTCAATGTTTTGAGTATTTATATCCAAGAGATGTCTTATGGAGGTGTCTAGAGGTGAAAGACGTCCCAATGGCATATCTTAGGGCGATTAAGGACATGTACGATGAGCCAAAACTCGAGTAAGAACGGTGGGGGGAGACTCAGAGTATTTTCTGGTTAAGATGGGACTCTATCAAGGATCTGTGTTGAGCCCTTTCCTGTTTGCCTTGGTGATAGATGAGCTGACTGTCACGCCCCGGGAGGGCACCCTAGACGTAACCGACACTCAAAGACTATTGCTAGTCCCCAAGCGAACCACTTGACCTCATCACATTCATTTATTCATACATTCTACTAATCACCGGAAGACATAAGGAAGTAAATGGGCACATCTCATCATCTAATTTCAAATAGCAATAAAATGAAAGCTAGTAGAAAGACACTAGCTCACAAGTCTTAACATCAACATCTGACTCTAGTCTATGAAGCCTCTATTACTATTAGGTGGTGCCAATGACAGACTCATGGCTACCCCAATCAAAATAAAAAGTCAAGCAAAATCTAACTCTAAGCAAGATGAAAAAATAGGTGATGAATCCTCCGAAGTAGGGGAGGCTCACCAGTCTGTTGAACGTCTCGAGATCCTCAACGGTGCGTCTGTTGATGACCTCTATCCTGTATATCTACATCATAAAATGACGCAGTCCCAGAGGGGGACATTAGTACGTGGAATGTACTGGTATGTAAAATATCTAAGTGAAACTAAAACAGGTAGAATAATATAAAAACAACAATCAACATCACGGATAGTAAAAATCAACATGTCAAATGTCTATCTAAAGCAAGAATAAAGAGTAGACAAGTGACCCATCAACTCATCAATCGAATCAGACTCATCTCAGAAGAACACATATCAAATCATCTCATCTCATCTCATCTCATCTTATCTCAACTCAAATTACTTAGTTTGGGAACTTTTTAGGAGTTTTTCTTAATCAAGAACAACCACTTATGAGCCAAGGATTGTACAACAATCAGGCTGATGTTGCCACAGCTGTTCCGTACTTGCCAGGTAAGGAACGAATATGATCCACAAATAATCTGAACTCTGCCATCCTCTACTGTTTCAGGGATGTAAACTCGACAGGGAACCATGAGATGTAATGGTTCAATCCTCTCCTATGTTGGGCCGGCGTAGGTAATGAGTGCAAGTGGGACTCGCTCTTACTCATTTCGGTGCTTGATATTTCTCAGAAGACTCAATGCTCATAAGACTCCTGGTCACAATCTCAAGTAGCCTCATGGAGGCACTCATCATCTAAATTGGTCTCATGGAGACACTCATCATCTCAATTAGTCTCATGGAGACTCTCATCATCTCGTCAACTCAAACTCAAGGGGTCCTCTATTATTTCAAGGACTTTAACTCATCTCAATGAACTCAATTCTCATTTAAGAACTCAAGAACTCAGGTCATCAATTAGAAGAAGTCGTTTAGATAGAACTCAAGAACTCAATTATGAAGACTCACAGGATCATTAAGCTCAAATAACTCAACCTCATACTCACATCAAGGTTTCCATCAACATACTCACATCAAGGCTCTAGACTCCATCCCTAGGATCATTCATGCATGTTTCAAAAGTTAACATATATGGTTTATACAATGTCTCATGAAAAATAATCAATTCAAGAAAACAGGTTTATGATGATCATCAACAACAACAACAACAACATACCCAGTGAAATCCCACAAGTGGGGTCTGGGGAGGGTAGAATGTACGCAGACCTTACCACTACCTCATAGAAGTAGAGAGGTTGTTTTCTGGGGAACCTCATCTCAAAACCCATAAGCAGAAAGAACTAGATATGACAAAAGGAAAAGGAAGGGGAAGGGAACAGAAAGAGCGACTAATAATGAATAACACATGACAGTATGAAAATATAATAAAATTAACACATAATACGACAGATAATGAGAACACATGAAAAAAAAATGTCCTCCACCTAACCCTACTATACCCCAAGGCCATGCATCCACCTAACTCTACCAATCAGCCTGCTACCTTAATTCGCGACCTCCACTTCTTTCTATCTAAGGTCATGTCCTCAGTGAGATCAAGTTCCGCCATATCATGTCTAATCACCTCCCCCCAGTACTTTTTCGGTCTATCTCTATCCCTCCATGTAAACCAACCTCTCGCACCTCCTAACAGGAGCATCGGTACTCCTACTCTACATATGTCCAAACCAGCGCAGTTTCGCTTCTCTCATCTTTTCGGCCACCAGGGCCACCTCTAGCTTCTCCTGAATGGTCTCATTCCTAACCTTGTCACTCCTGGTATAGCCACACATCCATCTCAGCATCCTCATCTCTGCGACATGCATCTTCTGAACATGTGTATTTTTAATTGGCCAACACTCCA
>JAPFFP010000080.1:16733995-16771445 GCA_026153255.1 Solanum medicagineum
TTGGTTTGGAAATAGGTCTGCTCCATGGAGCTGTTTCCTTTCAATTATTTGTCATTACAGATGAATTAGGGGTTCCTGACGCTGGAGATTCTCTGCATTACCAACATACAGTTCTCTAAACAATCTACTACTGCAGTAGTGACATTATCACTATAGTTCTCTAAATAATGTCACTACTGCAGTAGTGACATTATCACTACTGCAACAACAGTAACTGTACTCACTCCCAAACTAGTTGGTTTGGAAATAGGTCTGCTCCATGGAGCTGTTTCCTTTCAATTATTTGTCATTACAGATGAATTAGGGGTTCCTAATGCTGGAGATTCTCTGCATTACCAACATACAGTTCTCTAAACAACCTAAAAAGCTTGAGTCTTGACCAACTCTAGACTTGATGTAAGTGTATCAACATTACTAAGCCATAATCCCAATAAGTTGGTATCGCTTATAAAGATCTTTTGCTTATATTGCAAGTTTTTTCTATAAGTTGTACGGACACTGAAATTATAGGAAAACAATTTCATTTCACATGCCTTCAGGTGTATCTCATCTTGTTCTTAACACTTTCAATAATCATAATGGCATTCTTATGGTCTGTCATATTTGGAAATCTATGTAGAATGTTCCTGAACCATCTCAGTCTACCTTCTTGTTTTAGCTTTTGTATTTGCTACTTGTAGCTTCTATTGACTGTAATATTTCCTAGTCATGTCTAATCTACAATCATACATTTATTTAACATCTGTATTCTGCAATACTCATCTTTTGAATACGTTGGGCCTTCTAGACTCAAAAGTCACCTCAAATAACATTGCAGGTGTCACAAATGTTTTATAAAATTTGCCTTTTCACCCTGATAAAAATCATCTTGTTGCACTCTTCTACTTCACCCTTCTATCCTATCTGTTATCTCTTGATCTTACTACCATTCGGCCAGAATACTGAGTTTAGATATCTGAATTATCTAAATTTAGGTATCAATCCCATTTAATCTCATTTCAATGTCATTCTTGTTTTGGGTAGCTAAATCTAGAAGGCATATATTCTGTATTACTTCTAATGCTAAAATAATACTCTGGAGTGCTTCTCCAATGTTTCAGTAGGTTCACTCACTAATTTCATTATTAAGCATATATGTGGTCTGTATTGGAGTAATTTTATAAAGTAAATGACATGCATTTTCTTTCTTAGGGTGGTGCAGAGAGGGAACAAGGGCTTCTTCAGATTCTAACAGAAATGGATGGATTTAAAGTGTCAACATCACAGGTACATTATAGTTAGGATGATGGTTTCCCATAATGAAGTAATGAGAGCTTCTCAGGTTTGCTGTTAAATGCTGGGTTACCAGGTCTTAGTTATTGGTGCAACCAATAGATTGGATATTCTTGATCCTGCCCTCTTACGAAAGGGTCGTTTTGACAAGATTATTAGGGTTGGTTTGCCCTCTAAAGATGGTAGATTGGCCATATTGAAGGTATGTGTCGCTGCACGCTAGTGATTGACATCTATTAATCTTTTGAAGATTTTCTGGATTTCTTGTGTCGGTATGTTTTGTTTTGTTCTCATTTCAATTATCTCAGGTGCATGCTCGCAACAAATTTTTCCGGTCAGAAGAGGAAAAGGACACTCTATTGCAGGAAATTGCAGAGCAAACAGAAGATTTTACTGGAGCTGAACTTCAAAATATATTGTACATAATCCTCAATTGCAATTCCTTGTAATTCTGCACTTGGAGGGATAGCTCACACCTCCTTCTGTGCAGGAATGAAGCTGGAATTTTGACTGCAAGGAAAGACTTGGACTATATAGGACGAGATGAACTTCTTGAGGCATTAAAGAGGGTAGTTGCTAAAAATTGAGATATGCAGCATCTGTTATATGTTTGATTTAGTAAAGTATGTTCGTGTTAATATCATTTAATATTACAGCAAAAAGGCACATTTGAAACGGGTCAAGAAGATAGTACTGAGGTCCCTGAGGAGTTAACACTAAGACTAGCTTACAGAGAAGCTGCTGTTGCTGTTCTTGCATGTTACCTTCCAGATCCCTACCGACCATTCAGTGAGGTTATATTCATATAAATATCATATTAGTCAATTTTAGTTTTTATTAAATTTGTGACGTGCTAACATTTCTGCCAATTTGGTTTTGATATAATGACAGACGGATATCAAATCCATTCGTAGTCAGCCCAATATGCAATTTGTGGAGATTGGAGGCAGAGTGTTTAAAAGGAAAGCAGATTATGTGAACTCAATAGTCCGTGCATGTGCTCGTAAGTTGGAAAATAAAATAGTATTTCAGTTCAATCTTTCTGTTCGGTAATTGGATCTTATGTTTGAAATCTCTGTTTCTCGTCTTCACTGTTCATATACAACGATGATATTTGCTATAAGACAGTTAAGTGACTTTCTTAGGTCTTTACAACTTTATTATTTAGATAAGGGGAATATCAACAGGGAAATCTGCTAAGCTTGTTTTTGAGAATAGGACAGGCCATAAACAATGATGGGTCTTTATGTTGATGGGAGATGCTTAAATTGATGTAGCAACTTTAAAATTTGGAGTAAAAAATGAGGGAAAAATATTATGGTTTGTGTTGGACATTACTTATATGTTCAGGAGCCTTCTTTACATCTAAAGTTGAGTGATTATTTTCCTGAATTTTCAATTCCTGTTCATTTTACATTGTAAGAATAATGTATATCCCTGATAACCGCTCCAAATAGTGATCTCCACCAATGTTAATCTTCAAGCATATCAGCTGTAATGTTGTCAATAGTTAAGTTTTGGAACAAGCTTACCCATAGAACCGACGCGTTTGCTGGATTGAGTAGGAGGGCCTTAATCCCCGTCCTTCTATGTTGACTCCAGGAGCTTAGTGGCAGAAAAATCTGACTGTAATTTTATTATGGAACTAGAAAATTGGAAGCTTTGAGATTCAAAACTTCTTGGTTATGTTACTGGTGCTGCAAGTAATTTAAATTAAACCTAAATGTAGATAATTTAGAGTTGCTAAAAGTGGTTGCAATCATGAGTTGAAAATATTGAGAATTTACACCTATAGTTGATCAATCTTTGGCTCTTCCACCCCAAACTAGTTAAGGTTGGATATATCAATTCTCTAGATGCATTTCACCTAAATCGAGTGTAAATCATTCTAATACAGGTAATTAGTTTGTTTTCAAGACAAATTAAGTTTTTCTCTGGAACTAGGGGTCCTCTAAAGTTCGTTACTCGTTCCTATATTGAAATCCAAGTGTCTGATTAGACAAAAAGGAAGCTCATGGGAAGCACCAACTTAATGTAGTTGCAACTCCAATAATATGCCTTAAATCCCAACTAATTGTTATTGTCTATACAGATCTTTTGCTTCTAGTGTGTTATGTTTGTAGCTAAATCTGTGTTGGTTCGGATAATTTGTTAAATCTTTAAAGACCACTTTCGTCCGTGTATCTCTGTCTTTGTTTTCTTTTATATGTTCAATCATTATAGTATCTCATTTGTGGATCTCCAATAAGATGGTTCAGTGGTAAAAAGACGAACAGTTACTTGGAAAGGTGCAAACCCAACTACAACACTTGGGGTCATTTGGTTCATGTACAATTATACTGAAATTATAATACAAGGATTGTTACACTGGATGAATAATCCTTGTATTATTTAAACTCGGTGTTTTGTTTGCTTCATTGAATTAAAAATAAGTTATATCCAAAACATATTTTTGTTTGAAACTTGGACAAACTTTTAATTTCAATTTTAACCTTGGCCTTCTCACAAAACTTTTGGAGAAGAGCTTTGGGAGAAGAACATCTTTGTCATTTGGTTATCCCGGTATTGTTTCCCACAAGGAATGTTGTACAAAATACGACCAAGATTATGACATAAAATAATTCCAGGTTTATCTCTGAATCAAATATTTCAACCAAACATCAGATAAATAATCCCAAATGTTATTCTGAAATTATTTTCTTTATCTTGACACCAATCCTTTAATGTTAGTCCATCTTCTCCAAATTTAGTGGATAGTCAACATATATTCCTGTGTGTTATTTAGGTTGTTCCATTAATTGATTGAGGTGTGCATAATTTAGTTTAGTTACCATTGTCATTAGAAATAATAGTATTACACCTTATGGAATTGTATATTTGAAGGTGTACATTGTCGTGATCAAACTATCTCATCAACAATTCCTCATTTTATCTCTTCTTTGCTACTTGCATCCTACTTCGGAGGTGATCATTTCTAATGTTTCCAATTGGCATAATACATAGACTATAGATAGACCCCTTAACTTTGCCTCAATTGGTAACTAAATACTCCAATTTTGAAGACATCAGCTCAACTCGTCTCCACTGTGTTAGTTGAGCACTCCAACTTATAAAATGATTATTTTGACACCTTCAAATTTATTTGTCGCTTGGGGTGTTCACAAGGCATAGTGGGGACGAGTTGAGATGTTTTCATGTATATTTTCAAAGTTGGAGTGTTTAGCTGTCAATTGAGGCCAGTTAAGGTTTCTATCTATGTATTATGCCTTTCCAATATCATAAGATTGTACATTTGCATTTCAACTACACTCACAGGTTCTTGCATGATCATCATCTATCATGCATATTCTTTAACTAATTTTAGTCATCTAAGAATCATTATTATCTATAGTTCCTTTTAGTAGTTTGGGATGTTTTGCTTGCTGGTTATAAAGTGAAATATTCATGTATTAAAATCAACTTAACTCATACCATGTTTAATTGTATTTTAGTTGCTATTTATAAAATTCAGCACACCAAACAGTGTTTGATTACTTGTTTTCAATTCTGCATAACTAATACATGTAAAAGTTATGAGGGAATCTATGTGTTCTTTATGCAGCGCAAAACATCGAATAACTAAATCCTGTATAGCTTCGCTAGTAATCAAACAACCCTTTTATAACTTGGTTAACTCTCTTAGTTTCATCAATTAGCATAATATCATCTACAAATGACGTGTGTTATGGTACCTCATTAAGTATACTATGGGAAACTTCCATATCTACTTCTAATGTTTACACTTGTTACATAGAGAAATAGATATAGAGAAGTTTCTCATAAGTATAACCGATGCTTATTGGAAACTTCTTTGTGTCTACTTGTAATGCTTTTCACACTTCTGGTTGATCCTTTGTCTATATCTTTTATAGTGTTTATATACTTGATATATACGAGGGATCAACCATTATCTACACTATCCCTCGTATACATGTTCTATAGTGTTTATGTTTATATATATATATATATATAGTGATTAGTGTTTACACCGTCATCATTCACTACTACCATTATCTACACTATCATCCACCACAAGTTTTTGTTGTCTCCCCAACTACCACGATCAACAATCATTGTTAATCACTACTGTCAACCATCATCACCACTAGCTTCTACCCAGAACCAATACTATCACCAGACGCAATCCCTAATTGGCACCCCACAACTACCATTGCGGCAATCATCACCTCCACCTTTATAATTTTCGTATTGACATAATGTTTAGAGTAGTTTAATATTTATTTATTTTTAAATAAAGACAAGTTTTGTATATAGATGTTGAGACAACAAACAAGCTTAATTATTTAGTATTCAAATCTTAATGCAACATCTTAATATTCAGTTATGTATTCATATTCAGACATCTAAATCTTAATATACATCTTAATAATAATGTGCATTCACATTTGCCTTCTGGGTCGATGCGGGTTCTCTCCTGTGTGGTTTGTGAGCTATTGCATAGGAGTGAGGATTTTACCTTGTGCACCAAAGGGTAGCGGTTGCAGGTTTCCTTGTCATAAAAAAAAAAGATGTGCATTCAAATTCAGACATCTTAATGTTAACGAAACCAAATGAGATCTAAGACTCCTTCACAAATTTGAATGAATCAGGTGTCTTCAGACCCAATATGTGGTAGAATCTTTAAAAAAATCAAATGCACTTAATGGGCTGAGATCTGAATAATTCAAATTCAGACTCTTGTTAGGTGCAAACAAATGAGTCCCAAGTCTATGCTTTATTGCATCTTTTTCAAAATTGCATAATATGATCCATAAGTCTAATACTTTGATAGTTTACACAAATTTGTCTCCCTTGTTTTATACTAGACTATGTAGTGAAATGACGTCTTTCCGATGTATGTGTTTCAAATTGGTGGGTCACTAATTTAAAGGAGACATCTGAATATTAGACTGCAGTTTTAGATGTACTTGTTTCTCTTGTTTATTCATGATTGCCTTGAGTTCGGCATTTGCTTTGAGAGAATATGCTCTGTTAGATGATGTAGTTTTAATACAATGATATGAACATATTGCCAAGGGAAACCCATGGAAATACCCTTATGTGTCACAATATCAACCTGTTTAAAAGGCCACTCATTTTTGTACCTTTGTTTTCCCCTTTTTCTTGGTGTGATTCTTTCATATGGGACACTGATAGATTGAATCTGTAGCCAGAGTAATTGAGGAAGAAATGTTTGGAGTTGACAATGTATGCTGGATCTCTGCAAAAGCAACTTTAGAAGCTTCCAGGCTTGCAGAATTTTTGATACTGCAGACAGGGTTCACTGCCTTAGGAAAGGCTTATTACAGATATCAGAGAGATCTCTTACCAAATGTCAGTATATACTAGATCTTATAAATGTTAAATATATTAAATGTCTAATTTTTAATTCAAGTTATTGTGTTTTGCAGCTCCCTGCTAAAATTGAAGCACTAAGAGATGAGTACATGCGATATGCTGTGGAGAAATGTTTATCTATTCTAAAGGAGAACCACGATGCGGTAGAGACAATTACAGGTAAAGTAAGTTAGCCTTGATTGTTAGTCACTTTAAGGGAGTGTTTGGATTGACTTTTTTAAAAGTGACTATAAGCTAAAAACCAAAAGCCATAAGTTGGGGACACCCAACTTTTGGCTTTTGGCTTTTCTCTTTACTTTTTCAGCCTAAATAAAGTGCTTTTAAGCACTTTTTGTTGTTCCCAAATACCTCCAAAACTGAAAAATAACTTAAAAGTCAAAAGCCACTTAAAATAAGCCAATTCAAACACTCCCTAAAAATTATCTTCTCTTAAATGCCGCTGAGTCCTTGAGTAAGACTTGTCAAATTGTGCAACTGGCATTGGATATTTACTGTTGATTGGCTTATGCTTGTGTGTCTGTTGATTAGATGTGTTGCTTGAGAAAGGAGAGATCAAAGCTGATGAAATTTGGAGCATTTACAAAAGTTCACCCAAAAGTCCTCAGGTGATTCTTTACTTCCTTTTCCAGTGTTTATTATTGACATAATTGAGGAAGACTAGTGCAGTTTTCTTCTTCTCTCCCCTCCCAAAGAATAAGGAAAAAAAATAAAGAATGAGCCCGCTTTTATCATTAATAAAATATTTTGGAGGATTACAGTTTGGTGGTCTTTGGAGTAGATTTGGCATATAGGCAAATTGTGCTTGTATCCAAACTCTTGGGAAACATGTTGCCTGTGTAGAGATCTTGAATACTTCTTCTGTTTTTTCTGTCCGAGGCATACAGGAAACCACTTCTTGCCTCTTTTTTTTTCCTGATGAAGAGAGTATGATTTTTGCTTCTTGCCTTTTTCCCTCTCTAGATTGACTAGTCTGATTTAACCTTCACGAACCACTTCAGTAGAGCGGAGATAAAGCTGGTAATTCTGTTAATCGAAGAATATAGAACTTTGGGGCTGAATCCCCATTCTTGATGGATTGCCTTTGCTCATCTGCAGCTTTGATGCATGCATCTAGAGGTTATCCTTCTCTCTATATGCTTCTTACTGTTATAAGATGGCTTAACATTCAGGTAAGTCACTTTACCTGGGTGTGTATCCAGACTCTTGGGTTACATGTTGCATTGTTTTAGAGAACTAGCACACTTGTTCATTTGGAAAATTCAATGTGGCACAGCACAACCTGACCTGCCTTATCATGATTAATCATAGCTATTTTGTCCGATTCCACCATTCTGCTGCTGTCAGCATCCTATATATTTGTCCAGATATAACTAGATCAATTGCCACAACCCCCTCACTTTATTGGGTAGCTTATTCATGGGCTTTTCCTCGCCTTTGCCAGTAAATTTAAATTGCAATTGATGTCAGGTGAGGATTAGCACAGTGATAGGAACGGAGGGAGGAGACTCAAAGGGGGATGGGGGAATGTGGTGATTCAGGTAAAGTAGGGAGATTCGAAAGTTGAAGGGCTGTAAAGTGGTGGTGAGGGGGAGTGCTGCTGATGTCTTTAGCTAAGGCTAATTTTTCTTTCCCTTCCCCCTTCTAATTTCCATTTCCGTTTCCCATTATATAACTAAGTATTATCTTGGCTCTCGGGCTTTGGAAACTGTACCTGGGTGCCAAATCCTATTATTGCGCATGTGCAAAAATTACTTGATGGAATATAACGAAGATTATTCAGGGGGCAAATTGCCAATGAGTAAACTACTATCATGGCCTGCAGTGGGTTACAGTTCGTTCTTACATAGTTCTCTTTTACTTCGCCTGTTGTAGCATAATAACGTTTATAGTTTTAAAGTTTCTTTCATTTCTTATCATCAAAAGTTTCTTTCATTTCTCAGCCTACTGTGAGTCCCATCGATGAATATGGATCTCTTATATATGCCGGACGGTGGGGAGTCCATGGAGTTTCTCTTCCAGGAAGGGTGACGTTTGCACCTGGAAATGTTGGATTTGCAACTTTTGGTGCACCACGACCTATGGAAGTAAGCATGATGGATGCTTTATTTATTGATCTTTATTGTGACTCTATCTGATGCCATTTCATGCTTTTATGCAGACCCAAATAATTAGTGATGAAACATGGAAGCTAATAGATGGCATATGGGATAAAAGGGTAGAGGAAATGAAAGCTGCTGTATCACTAGAACCTGAAGAAGACAAGGAGAAGCCAAAACTTCTAATGGCCAGTCATTTCCTATAGCATCCAAATACCTGACACAGGTTTTGCCACTAGTCTCTGTATGCTATGGCTTCATTTTGTCTACTTCAATTCCATGAGGATGTGACATCATTTCCTGATTGACTGAGTTCGAAGGTCAGATTGGGTTGGCTAGTAAAGCTTGCATTATGCTTGGCCTATTTTTTTTAAAAAATGAATGAGCATTATTGAACGTGAAAGGGTGTGGAGTGTTAGGTGTAGAGCCTGACATATTTACTAAAAGCATAGATCAAAATGAAGAAGGTGGGCTATCGCCTTATCATAAGCTAAGAAGTGTGGGCTTCCCAACTCCTGTACATATTTTAAACTCAACTATAGGGTCTTAAGTGCGTGCCTATTGTTGACTTTTTTTCTGAGAAAAGATAAGGGACATGCCTACTGCTGAACTTTTAATGGCCTAAAATATTTAGATAATGACTCTCTGCCATACAGATTTTTCCTTGTATCATTCTGCTGCATGGAAAGTCAAAATATGACACGTGTTTTTCAACAAATAACCAAACATTTCTGTTTCTCTTAATATTTATGCCAAGTCAAAGTGCGGCAAGCAAATTGGATGGAGGGGGTTATTAATCAGTGTTCCTCGTTCTGATTGACATAATTGGTTGCAGGTAGACTGCTGCACTCTTCAATCATTGTTTGTTCTAGATATAAGGAGCCAAACACTTGCATGTCTCGAAGAAGCATCTTGACATCAGTAGCATATTCAGGTTTTTTGAGCCCAGAGCTAGACTCCGGTTATGCTGTGCCTATTTTCATGAGAGGATTGAATGATCATAAATTGTTTCGACGAGGCTAGCCATAAACATTAACCATTTATGGAGTGCTTTGGAGAAACACGGAGCTGAAAACTAACATCCCCAGTAGCACAAGGGACAGGAGCTCAAGAGGGGTAAAGAACCTATTCTATATGATGGGATACAAGGTGCCCTTTTGGTCTGATCAACTCATCTGGGGTCCCAAACAGGTTATGGGGGTTGCCTTTTAGTTGAACTTTGTAAATTATTCCGACATGAGCTCCAACCCCTTCCCCTGTCCATTAAACTCGCATCCAGAATTTTGTAATGTCTGGAGATTCGACTTCCTCTGTTTCAGAATATTGTTGCGGAGATTATAGTGGCGATACTGTTGTCATAATTGATTTTTGATCCGTTCAAGTGTCTGTCTTGCTGTATTCTGAACTCAAATTCATTGGCATCTCTCATCCACTAATTAAATTTGACACTTAAACTTGACATGAAATCTCAAATTCTCCTAATTCCTAAAGGCATGAGTTCAATTTCTTACCCATAAGTTTATATTACGTAAAGAATGATCCATCATTTTAAACTTTTGTAAGAAAACAAAAATAATAATTATACACATGCTCGGCGTGAAGAAATTGTTTATAATATATATTGAAGTCTTTACCTGCTTTGTTTATTTACTTTTATGTATGTTGAACCTTTGGTGGGGGCGGACCTAGGGAAGGAAAGGAGGTTCATTTGAACCACCTCGGCAAAAAATTACATTGTATATGTAAGGTAATCTTTTTATATTTTCGTATATATTAAACTTGAACCCACTAAACAATAAGCAAGGTTTGGCATAGTGGTAAGTCTCATTTTAAATGAATCCCAATGCTCAGGGTCAAATCTCCCTTAATTGAGAACCCCGCCCAACATTTCATATTATTTATACTTTTATATTTTGAATCCCTTGAGTTGAAATTCTAGATCCGTCACTTACTCGCGGTGAAAATGGTGGTTTGGCTGAGGGCTGTGTCTGCCATGCATGTGCAAACTTGCAGAGCTTTTGGATGAGGAAATAGGAGGTACTGATTTCATTTGTCGGAGTTTCATATGAGAATGAAATATTTATGGTACAAGAAATGGAGTATCTTCTTGTCTTGTTGCTCTTTTGGCACAATTACTTCTTCTTTGCTCCGCCATGGCCGGCCGTTCCATTTCCCGCCAGAAAAATATTCAAGAATATACCTTAAGAATATCCCACATATACTCTAATTATTCCCCCCCGAAATAAATGAGTCTTCAAAGCAAACAATCGTGTTTTTAGCTGCATCTTTATATGTGGTTGAGGTACATCACTTGAGATTTGAATTTTGAGTTATGGCATCGTCGAAGGGTCACCATACAGATGCTGATAGTCTGCTAACGGGTCGTATTGTTATCGCTTTAGATGCAACGAGGGATCATCCGGAGCAGGAAGTGAAGCGCATTATTGATGAGATCAGATCAGAGGGTAACATTCTTCATGCCGGCGATACCATAATTGTGCTGGGGGTTTTGCATAAATACCTTCATCCCAGTGAGTCATCTTTCTATTTCGTTGCTAATATGCCTTACTGCAGCTCTCCAATTTTCAGAAGCCCAAGCCCATCAAAAGTAGTGGTCTTGATCTTTTGCCCGTCATAGGAAAGATGTCCTTTTTTTTTCATTTTAAGTTGAATCAAACTATATTATTATGGAAGATATTTTTGTAACGAGGGGCAAAATATCAAGATCACCTCTCATGGGAGACATTTACGAACACAACCCCTCGATTTTCACCATTCCCATTAACCAGATTAAGATAGTTCATTGGTTAAAATGGAATGGTTGTCTAGCACGGTCACTTTACTTTTGAGCCATATTTTGGTTCATGCTCTATTATGCTGCTGCCATTTTTATGGTTAGTTGATTTAGCTGACTTGTTAATTATGTAATATTTTTGGATAGTGGGTTATCAAATGGAAGCAGAGCCACTGTCCATGTTTGGCACTCACAAACGTGAGATCGAGAGAGAGATAACAAAGAAGGTGGATGCGTATGTCAACATGCTCATGCAAAGCGCCCAAGACTGTGAAGCTCAAAGGGTAATCTATCCTCATAACACTTTTCTAATGGAAGCAACTATTCATTCATTTATTATCAAAAATGAAAACAAAAAAAAAATTGAAATACCAAAATAAACCTATAAAGTTGAATTATTACATTAATAAAATTAATAAAGTACTAAAATAATCCTATAATGCTGAATTACTATAGTAATATCATTTATAAAACATGCAGTTAATTTAAATAATAAAATTCTATAATTTATCTACGATTATTTATTGGATTTATGATTTTTTTAATTATACTTCTTTCGTTTCAAAATAATGACCGGATTTGACAGAAAAAACAAGATTTTTCAATCTACTTGTCCTAGATTAAAGTTTTATAAAATTTATAAAAATATCTTTTAATCTTGTGATCTTAAACATGCCACGTATAAGCTGAAATTAACATGTTGCTAAAACATAAGAGGAATTATTTTTTAAAACAAAGAAAAAAAAAAGAAGATAATTCTTTTTGAAATGGAGAGAGGAAGTGAATACGCATTAAATTATTGTCATTAATCATCAGTTCCATTTAGTCATAATGATAAAATTATGGAGAATGTAAAAAGTACGTTGCGTATCACATTCACCTAAATGCATCTTTTAATGGTCATTCTACATAAATTGATATACTTAATAATATGAAGTAATAAAAGAATTGACATGAAGTTAATAACATTTCTTTAATTTCTATTACTCCTTCGCTCAGTAACTTTGTAATTATATTTGTGCAGTCAACAACATATTTGTAATTATCTTATAATAAATAATATTAAAATAATTATTAGGCTGTATAATTATTATTCTAATAATTCTAATTACCATGTGACTTTGCAAACAGACTACATGACAAATATGAAATAACATAATTTTGTTAGCAAGTGTTATCGTATAAGTATGCATATTGAAAATTGAGGTGTTCTATTTGATAAAAGTTTTATATCGTTTAATCAATCTGCTTAGTTTTCTCGAATCTTAATTATGGGTCAAACTCCTACTTTCTATGTATACTATAGACTATAATTGTTAAGAAAATATTATGATAATTGTCCAACTTTTATAAATTGAAAATTCTATAAAAGATAATGATGAAGTATGCAATTTGCTCCAGAATGAAGTTCAGTGAAAAGTTTGATGATCATTTTATTTTGTACTAAATTAAAATTTTATAAAAGAAAATCAATTAATTAAATAGTATTATTTATATGTTTAAATAGTAAAAATATGTCATAATAAATTAGTTCTTTTTATTACTCCTAACATCTGAGTCTTTTCTATTATTCTTAACGTATCATTTAATATTAGTCTTCTCTACTATTTCATTTGGTTACTTTTTCATTTTTGGATTTTCTATTGATTTTTATTCTACAGCACATAAAAAATGTATTATAAAAGAATTAAACATTTTTTCAACCCAAAACTAGTGTATCTTAGAAATACGGCTACAAGTATCCATCGTTTTGAAATTTTTAGGAGCCACAAGTTTGCTTTCAGTGATGAGGTTCAATAGAGTATATTTGAGAGTATGGTAGCAAGTCTAAAAAAATAAGAAAGTAATAATATTATATTACAGCTCCACCGAAAATTTGGACTTAGAGTAAATAGTACGTGGAGGGACTAGAGTAAATAGTATATTCTTGCAATGTTGTTCCTTTATTTCGGTTGATGACAAGGTTCATAAATCTTATTCTATTATTTGATTCTCGGAGTTAATATCAGACATTCAATTATAAATTCTTTTCCCAAAAAGCCGCTCAACTTTAATTTTTAACTACTTTCTTAACCCTCTTATTTAGCAGTGGCAACATGTCTCATCTGGACTGGTCCGTTATAGCTTTTGGCTTCATGTTTACTTCTAGGTTTATTAACAATAATATTGAACAGAGTCTGGCTTCCTTTTGAGAGCAGTAGACTATGGTGCTCATCTAAATTTGTTGTTACTACAAATTATTAGGTGGATATTGAAGTCAAGATTACTGCTGGGACTCCCGTCCGGAAGGTGGTTGTACAAGAGGTTACAGCTATCAATACAACATGTGTCGTGTTGGATAGGTAGGTTTGATCCAGTTTGTTTCTATTCTCAGACGTGAAACAACACATGACATTTGTCCACCATTACAGGCACCTCAGACGGGATTCGACGTATTACCTTAAACACATACCTTGCAAAGTTGCATTAATTGGTGATAATTTATCCGTCAAGTTTGTCAGACCTTATTCCATCGTCGATGCTGATACCATAGAGCATAAGTTGTACTTTTCTGTCGCCAAGCAAGTACCACTGGCACCCCCTCCAACTGCAGACAACACAGGCCAGTCTCTTAGCTATTCAGGATCCGTGGAAAGCTCCCAGGTAACAGAGAATAGCACTTCACTGGAGAATAGCACTTCACACGAAGATCTTAGCTTCAGTTCTGGGCAAGAAATATCAGGTGAGCCATAATCTTAAAAATAAATGGAGCCACCCGGTTAATCATGTCTTTACATACATAGGCTGTATGTTTAGTTAGACTTCTTCTATTAGCTTTTTAATTTCTGACAAAGTCCTTCATTCATTCCTGAATTATGAATTTTCCTGCTCTTACAAACTTATAATTCATTCATAAATAAGCTGGTAGTTCATCTTCTGCGAAAATGTAATATTGTCTTGCATATGAACTCCTCATTAAGCATTTAGTAAATCGTCATTTTTTGGTAACGTCTTTTATGATTTATTTTCAAGAATTTTTTCCCATAAACTGTGCTTCTTGGAATTCTTGGTGGAGTATTTGCTTCATTTTCCTTTTGCTTTGTTCTGGGTATCCTGAAATTCATCTGGATTCTGATTTGTGACTTTGGAAGTAGTTGCTTGATCGCTTTGATAACTATGTATGATTTCTACTTTTGTCTTGTGTGATTCAGCCCCTGTTTCTATTTCTTGTGCATATTGTTTTCTAGTTTCTTGCTCAATTACACCCCTCTTTTCAGTTCTTTTTCATAACTATTTTTAGTTATTGTTTGGTTTTAGGTAGAGATAGGCTGAAGAAGTATTTGAAAGATGTGATTAGACAAGACATGACACACTTGTAGCTTATCGAGGACATGACTTTAGATACGATGATTTGGAGGTCGAGGAATAGGATAGAAAGTTAGTAGTTAGTTGAGCATTGCCTAGTTTCCTTATTAGTATTGTTTTAATTACTTTGTTGTTATCTTATTTTTCGATCTTATTATCTCCTTGGCTTCAGTTTTCATATTATTTATTGTTGCTACTGTTCTCTACTCAATTGTTTTCAGTATGAATTCTTCATTACCATATTTCCGTTACATACTTGATTATTAATTATCTTTATTTAAGCTAAGGGTCTATTTTGATACTACCTCTCTTCTCAAGTAGGGGTGAGGCTGCGAACATACTGGTTGTTTGTGTGATACTTGTAAGTTGTGGAAATGCATTGTCATCCAACTTTGAGGTCAGAGGAGGAATTCTTGGCAATATCTTCCCTTTCAGTTTTCGTGATTTTAGGAAACTCTCCTGTTTTTCTGGTCCTGTTGTAGTCTCGATTCCTGCTCAGCATAGGTGAGGAAGACGTCAGAATAGGACTCATTAGAATTAAATACCTTTCCTTACAGTTTCCACGATTATAAAACAGGCTTCATCGGTTTTTGGTGTTAGCTCAATTATATAAATTTGTTTACAGTATTGGCCTGAGTGATTTTGGTGAAAGATGTCACAGTGTCTAGTTTAAAACGGTAAGGGATTTGATTTAAAGTAAGGAATAGTTTCCTATGCTTACTGCTTTACATGTTTTGATAATTAAAACAGATAGGTCTGCAAGAGGAGATATAAAGGATCCCATCCCTCCCATTTACCAGAAAGAACGAAGACCACCTACATCATGGAGATCCTCTAATACACCATTTCTTTGTATCGCTTGTGGAGCAAAGACAGAACTATACATCAAGGATTCCATGAGATTCAGTTTTTCAGAAATAAAGCTGGCAACAGATGATTTTTCAAAGGATAACTTGCTTGGAGAAGGTGGATACGGTCGTGTATACAAAGGTCGGTTAAAGGATGGTCAGGTCATTGCTGCAAAGGTGCGGAAAGAAGCAAGCACACAAGGATTTTCTGAGTTTCATTCTGAAGTTTATGTTTTGAGCTTTGCACGTCATAAAAACATTGTGATGCTTTTGGGCTATTGCTGCAAGGAAAATGTTAACATTTTGGTCTATGAATACATCTGCAATAATTCTCTTGAGTGGCACTTATTCGGTACGTATAATTAGGATAGTCAAACATTTCTCCAACAGCATAAAGCTCTAGATAATAAGAAATTTGGGATAATATCTTGACAGAAAATACAGACAACATTCTTGAGTGGCACCGCAGATATGCTATTGCCATTGGCACTGCAAAGGGCTTGCGTTTTCTGCATGAAGAATGCCGTGGAGGTCCAATTATTCATCGCGACCTGAGGCCGAGCAATATACTTCTCACTCATGACTATGTTCCCATGGTAAATCTACACCTTTTGATTTAAACACACAGAAAGACTTTTAGAATTGTTGGACTTGAATAGAAGGAACAGATACTATTGAGTTACCACATTTGTCCCCCCTCTCGCCCGTCCCTCTGCTTCTGGTTCTCCAAGCTGGACAGTCACCTGAATAAAAACAATTGGGAAGTTAATATTAATTCCATTCTTCTTATGAATGATTTTGTTTGTTTTTGTTTCTCATAGCTAGGTGACTTTGGCCTGGCTAAGTGGAAGACAAATGAGGATAATATTTACACAAGGATACTTGGCACATTGGGGTGTGAGCAATTTCTGTTATTCATCGGCTATGCATAACGTTATATTGTCAATAGAGGAAACCTTGGAGTCAGATATTCACCAAAAGCTTCTCTTGCTTCATGCAGATATCTTGCTCCTGAATACGCTGAGAACGGCATTGTGTCTGTCAGAACAGATGTCTATGCATTTGGCATTGTTCTTATACAACTAATGTCAGGACGCAAAGCCATAGATTCAATGAGAAAGGACAGCCATCATTCCCTTAGACAATGGGTGTGTCTTCTAGGCCTTTTAACGTGGAAGTGATTCATTTCGAAGATGTAGCTAATTTAGGGGACTCTCATTTAAAAAATTTGTTTTGCATTTTCAGGCAATTCCACTCATTGAAAGGCTTGCATTTCATGAGCTCGTTGATCCTCGCATAGCCGATTCCTATGACACATTTGAAATGTACCACATGGCTAGAACAGCATTCTTGTGTGTGCAGAATGACCCTGAACTGCGTCCATCAATGGGAGAGGTAAATTTTGTGATTGATGAAGTTAATTTGTTTAATTAACAGAAGAACACTGAATATATCATCAGCCTATTAGTCCATGTCAAAGATCTTTATTGCTTCCCAGCAATTAGCATTCCGTTCTGACGGTCCTAGTGCTCATAACGCGTCAAGATTTGGTTGATAAACTGACTAAGAACCAACATTCAGGATGGCCAGTAAACTCCTGTAATCATAAAACAACTTGATTTTGTTATCGAAAAGTAACGACATGAATCTTGCTAATTGAATATTTTACTAGAGTGGTGAACTAACCAGTTGCAAATATAAATGCAGGTCTTGCGTCTTCTTCAAGGGGAGTTAGACCATCTCCACCAGATTGCAGAGCAGTTTGTGCCTCAATTTATTCCACATTTTAGTAAATAGAAATGTGATGAGCCATGTTATGTTTAATTTGTTGATGAAACTGTCTTGGTATGTCTTACATTTCTCTGCCCAGGGAAATTGAACAGAGCTGCAAAAGCTTTGTTTGGTGTCACACTTTATAATACAAGTAATACTTTTTTTAAAAAATTCATCCTCCGAAATGTAAATTTAGGGTCTCTTGGATTTGATTTACTTTTACATTGTCATATTCATTATATAGTTGTTGTCGCTCCTATTTTTTGCGCAAGGTTCAAATAGATTGGAACATCTTACACTTAAATTTTATCATGCAATTTATTGTTTGTTCCCCTAACAAGTAACAAATATACCTCAATTACGAGCTATTTTGATCATTTTTCATCTTCCACTCGCTCTGACATTTAAACTTAGAAAAAGTAAAATATAATACATAAATACATTTCTTTTAATTTGACCTCAACTGATATTTATGTACCCAACTTTAGGCGCATATAAGTAAGCACTTACATAAAGTTAAACAAATAGACACATTCATCTTACGTGACATCTTTGTGTCAAATTTCAGTTCATACATATTTAAGCGTTTACTTGTGCAAACTCAAAATCAAATTAAATGACAAATTTATGGATTTTGCTTCATCACTTGGGTATGTTTATTGAAGCTTGGTTGTTTTATCCTCTCCATTTTTGACATTGATGCCGACTGGATTTTCCAATCTCCTCAAACCAATCCATCAGCTAAATAAAGTCCATTTATGAGAAGGATAAGATTTTTTGTTACAAATTACTGACTAACTAAAGTTGTGTTTGTCAAATTGCATAATGATCATGTGAACTCGTCACCCAGTTAACATTTGACTTGAAGTTAAATTTTATTTTTAACATGTAATTTGAATTTCTTAAATTAATTACATGAAAACTTCATAACTCGTAAAAACACTTTCTAAAGTCTTCACAATTTTATTATAGGAGCAAATCATAATTCATAAATAACTAAATAAGGTATCAAAATATCCTAAGACGCTGAATTAATAAAAAAGTGAGGGGTATGTGATATCACATGTCTCCATATTCTTTTTATAAATAAATATTTTCAATTACATTTTATTATATCTACAAGTCAAATATTATTTTTTTTATACAAACATATTAATCCTGAATATGACTCCTATCGTTCTTAAAGAATTGTCACAATCAAAAGACGTCTAAATTGCGTAGAAAGAATGAGTTATCCTAATCATAAAAAAAATACCCAAAATAAATCTGATTTAAAATTATTTACTCTTAATAGATCCAATCTAAATTATTTATTCTTAATAGATCAATGACCAAAACCATTTACCTTTCTATCTACTTACCCCTTTTTATTTCACGCGCTAACGTCAACATAAATACTATGAAATATACTCCGGCGATATATACATATCATAGTGATATCGTATAGAATGAGTTCAATCCTTTGTGATACTCTGGTGGTATATTGATACCGAATTGGTATATAGGTTTTTTTTTAAGAAATAAATGAGGAATAAATAAAAAAATTATTAAATTCTAAATTAGTAGAAAATATATTCGTTATGATACTCTGTCGGTATATTTATACCATATCGATATCGTATATGACTAGAAAATTATTAAAGTTACAAAATTATTTATTAAACTTTAACTTAGTAGAAAATATATTCTTGTGATACTCCGTCAATATATTGATATCCTATCGGTATCATATAATCTTGAGCTCTTTTTTTTAATAAATAAAATAATTAAGAGAAAATTATTAAAAATACAAACTTATTTATTAAATTTTAAGGAGTAGAAATAATATTCTTTATGATACTCTATCGGTATATTGATACTATATCGATATGATATATGACCGACTTAATTATCTGTGATGCCTTGTTGGTATATATATACCCTATTGTTATATCATACAAGCAAGTGCTGGCGTCAACACATAAATTTTTAATATTAAGGGGGCAAATTTTAATATTATGGGGGTATACAATGTAAAAGGGTATATGAATGTAAATAATTTGCTTTAAAAGGGTACAAGCTTAGTTTTTCCTAAAATATATACGCATGATATAATTTGTTTTTCTCATCCCCACAAATATCACTAAATTTTTCTCATCTGGTTTGCTTGTACCTGCCAAATATTTTTACTGCAAACAAACTTCAAGTCAAATTGTTAGTCACATATGTCATAGTTTTTATTATTCTAGCAAACTCCTTTTTTTTTTGGTCACATTATTTTGATACAATTGAACCAAAGGAATAGCGAGACTACAAACAACAAAGTTGTCTCTCATAATTTTTCTCAACATAATGTCACTTGACAAGAAAATTTTCATCATATGTTTTTATGATATTTTTCATTCCAAGAATGAAATTTTCTCATCCAAATATTTCATATCAATATGGCTACACAACAATTTTCCTTATCATTTCTTTGATAACGTGTTGAAGCCAAAAACTCACTAAATCAATACAAAAAATAACATGTGATTTTTTTCAAAATAAATGTATGTGTATCTATAATACTCTTTTTAGAGCATTTCTCAAAGATGCAAAATCACAATTTCACAATAATTTTTTCTCATTTCATGAACCCCCACTATTTTTAGAATTTAAATACAACTTTGTGTTCATGAAAAGAAATATCACTTTATTCAGAAAATTATTAGGTAAAAAGTTTTTTTTTTCTCCTTTACCTTTTCTCCGCTTGAATTGAGCAAGTAAAAATTATACTTTACCTGTACATCTCTTCTCTTTCATCTCTTGAAGAGAGCAATACTGAAGCAGAATGATATTGAGATCTCTTATCTAGATATTCACAATTTTTCAAACTATAACAAAAGCATGAATCTCATTAAAATTGTTGGTGTAATATGGCACAAATACAATAAATTACAGTTGAAAAATAAAATGACAAAATTGAATAAAATTCATTGAGGCTGAAGCATGGATATCTCACTCTCTTTAGGAAATTCAAGCCCACAACAACAAAAGTATTCGTTGGTCCAGCAGTATTCTCCTTGACTTGTCCCCTTCAAGATACAACAACCTTTCACAAAAGTGTAACTCAACAAACTCTGGACAAGAATTGAGTCACAAGCTCCACAAGAAGAACACCTCCTTTCAATTAATAAGAACTGTCTTTTGACAAACTTTATACACTCTATATTCTTCTCATATATTATGTCCATACAAAACAAATAAAGACCACCACTATTTATAGTTATGAAAGTCTTTCATACAATGAATAGAAAATAAATAGGGTAGATAAATAGTTTAGAGGTTACATAAGTTATAAAGTATAATGGAGGCATTACGAGGAAAATAAAGAGAGGCAACTAATGCACTCCAACGTGCATTGGTCAATGGACCAAACTGTCAATAGTCACAAAGTATTACTCACAGGGAGTAATGCAGCAAATTAAGTACTCCAAACGGCTGCAAAATAATGTCCACTAACAGTAATGCTAATGCCCACTAACAACCTTAATACATAGAAATGGATGTATTTAATAAAATAATATTAAAATGTAATCAACATTTTTTAATCACTTGGTTAAATTATAAGTTAGAGGGTTAGTAGGGGAAGGTTGATGTCGGACCTTGTATTATAATAGAATCGTAGTTGTTTCGTTATATATTGCGTTGTTATTGTCCGTTATTATGTTACTTATATTGTCTCTATATATTTTCATTCGTTGTCCATTCTAATCGTTTCATATCTAGTATTCTTTGCTTTTGGGCATGATTTTTTTTGAGATGAGGCTTTTCCGGAAACAACATCTCTATCTCTATGAGGTAGTGATAAGATCTGCGCACATTTTTTCCTCCCCAAACCCCACTTGTTAGATTTTCACTGGGTATGTTGTTTATATTAATTTTTTAATCACTTAGTTAAATTATATTAAATAACATTATAGTCTTAGTATAATTTTCTTTATCGTCTGATCCTTAAGATTTGCAATTATTAAACTTACTTATCATTTTTTATTTTATAAATGAATTTTACTATCAGACATAGTATCTAGCAATTTTTTTAAATAAAAAACTTCAAAAGAAATAATTACAAGTAAGGAAGACTATATCTTACCTTGTCAAATTTAAAAGAATAATTACAAGTAAGGAAAGTTAGATCATACCTTGTCAAATCTAATGAGATTGACGAACCTCTACTAATTACGTATCTTCGTGTTATTTTGATTCCAACACAAATTAAGTTAAAAACTTTTTCCAAAAATCGAAGCAAAGGCAGCTACCACATAGTATGCGATGCTTCGTCCTTACTTTGTTTCTTACTTAAATTATTGCATTATTTCAATTGTACAATACTTTAACATGAATGACTTTACTTACACACATTCACCCTATTACTTATTTTTTTGGAGTGGGGTTTGAGAAAAAGTTTTTTTTTTTCCAATTATAAAATTAAAAAAATCCTTTAAAAGATACTAAGATAGCCAACCTTCTTTGCTTATAGCGTACTTTTATCAAAAATTGTGATAAAATGTATAAAATCTATCATATTTAATAAATTAAACTTTGATTATGAGTCCTACAAAAGGAAATCAATCACTGTTAAGGAGCATTTTTTATTTTAACAAGCTAGGTTTTATATAATGAAAATTTATATTAATCGAAATCACAAAATAAATATTAAACATTAAGTTAAAAAATCTAAAGTTCGCTACATGGTCATATTACATTTCCTTATTTAAAGTAGTGCAAGTGTTTTAATTATTTACTGCTTCAAGGTAATCAATTAATTTCCTCAAGTGATTTTATTAGATTTAAATCTAATTTGACAGAAATAAAAAAATGCAAAAAAAAAAAAAAAGTCACGACCGAGATTAATTAATTACCTGACCTAGATTGATTGTTTGTTTGTTTTAATTTGTTAACTAATTATTGAACAGTGCCATTTAAAAGAAAACTCTTTTGCAACTTATCTTAGAAATTTCTTCCTTATTTTCATTAATCTTTTGTTCTAACTTGTACATATAATAATAAGAAATTAATTTTACTTTATCTCCTCAAATAAGAGGAAAATAAAAACGTCCACTTGTTGAAAATGAAAATCAATAAAGACAATAAGTTTTGTAAAAGGCGCTATCAAGGTTGATATATAGGGGAGATGGGGAAATAATTAATCGAACTCTTACAAATAAAATAAAAAAATCACATAACCAATTAATTAAGCTATTAAAATTCTTCATACTTTCAACGTTGGGTCATTGTTTGTAGAGATAAATCCTTTATGATTTGGATACTTCTGACACCCACAAGTTTACAAATAAAAAGTTGACAAGTAATAATATAGTGTTATAAAATAAATCTAGAATTGACTAGAATAAATTTTAGAACGAGTAATAAAAGTAGAATATTAAAGGGAGAAAGAAAGAGAGGAGAAAATGTATATATTTTTCTGCGTATTCATTCTTCAACAATGAAGGACTATTTATAGCCCAAATTCTTATCAAACAATTGACAAAGTAAGTGGACCCCGTCGCCCACTAACACCAATAATTCACTCCTTTCCACTAACAAATAAAATATTTTAACACTCCCCCTTAATTATTCATGTAAAAAGAAGGTTTTATGTGACCTTAATATGCATTAGCTGCCTCGTTAAAAACCTTTCCAGGAAAAACCCAATGGGGAAAAGAAAACCTTGGCTAAGGAAAAAAAGTACAACATGCATTTTCTCTCCCTGATGAAAACTTCATTTGATACTTTGGAGACGGCGTATTCCAATCTTATATCTTAACCTCTCGAATGTCGACGTTAATAATGCCTTAGTGAATAAATCTACAAGATTATCACTTGAGCGTATCTGTTGTACATCAATTTCACCTTTCTTCTGAAGATCATGTGTGAAAAATAATTTTGGCGAAATGTGTTTCGTTATGTCTCCCTTTATGAAGCCACCTTTTCAACTGAGCTATACACGCTACATTGTCTTCAAATATGACTGTGGCTACTTTGACATCATTTTTCAGTCCACATTTCTCTTGGATGGAATGTATCATCGATCTCAACCACACACATTCTCTACTTGCTTCATGAATTATTATTATCTAAGCATGATTTGAAGAAGTAGCAACAATGGAATGCTTTATAGATCGCCATGATATAGCAATTCCTCTGTAAGTAAACAGATAACTTGTTTGAGATCGAGCTTTATGTGGATCTGAAAAATAACCTGCATCTGCACAACCAACAAGATTTGCACAGTCTTTGTTAGTATAAAACAAATCCATATCAACTGTACCTTTCAGGTATCACAAAGTATGCTTGATACCGTTTCAACGCCTTCGCGTTGGGGAAGAAATATACCTTGCTAACAAATTAACAGAAAATGTTATATCACGTCTAGTTGAGTTAGTAAGATACATAAGTGCTCTAATAGCACTGAGATATGGTATTTTAGGACCAAAGAGTTCTTCATCCTCTTTTGGAGGACGGAAAGAATCTTTATTCGCTTCAAGCGATCTAACAACCATTGAAGTACTTAACGGATGTGCTTTGTCCATATAGAATCGTTTTAAGATTTTCTCAGTATAGGCAGATTAATAAACGAAAATTTCGTCTGCTAAGTGTTCAATTTGCAGACCCAGACAAAATTTTGTCTTTTCGAAATCTTTCAACTCAAATTCTTTCTTTAAATAATCAATTGCCTTTTGGACCTCTTGAGGAGTTACAATGAGATTTATATCATCAACATAAACAACGAGTATTACAAACTCTGATCCTGATTTCTTAATGAAAATACATGGACAAATGACATCATTTATATATCCTTCATTTATCAAGTACTCACTAAGGCGATTGTACCATATACGTCTTGATTGTTTCAGACCATATAATGATCTTTGCAATTTGATTGAGAATATTTCTCGAGATTTTTTACATGCTTCAGGCAATTTAAATTCTTTCGGGATTTTCATGTAAATATCGCTGTCAAGTGAACCACATAGGTAAGATGTAACTACATCCATTAAATATATTTCAAGATTTTCATGTACAGCTTAACTGATGAGATATCGAAAAGTTATTCCATCTATAACAGGTGAATATGTTTCTTCATAGTTGACACTGGGTCTTTGAGAGAAGCCATCTGCAACAAGGCATGCTTTATATCTTGCAATTTCATTTCTCTCATTTTGCTTTCGCACAAAAAACTATTTATAGTCAACTAGTTTTATACTATCAAGTGTTTGGACTACAGGTCCAAATACCTCACGTTTAGAGAGTGAATTCAAACTCAAATTGAATTGCTTATTTCCATTTAGGCCAATCATCTCTACATTGATATTCTTCAATGGATTTAGGCTCAACATCTTCACTCTCTTGCATGAGGTTAAGTGCAACATTATATGCATAAGCATTATCCACTGTAACTTTTGATCGATCAAAATTTATCTCATTACCAGTAGAACTTATAGGAAGTTCTTCATTTAATTGAGTCTCGAGTTCACCAATAACTTCAGGATTATCAAGATTTCTCAAGTCTTGACCCTCTTTAGGAGGTTCGTTTATAGTATCATCTTTATCATTCTTTACGCTTCTTTTTCTAGGATTTTTATCATTTGGACCCAATGATCTACCACGCTTCAAGCGTGTTTGGGATTCAAAAGCTGTGATATTAGCAGATGGTCCCTTTGGGACATCAATCAGGATAGGCATATTCACTGTAGGGATATGTGACTTAGTTATCCGTTTCAAATCAGTAAACGCATCTGACATTTGATTTGTTATTGTTTGCAAGTGGATGATCTTCTGGACCTCCTGTTCATAAATGCGTGTTCGTGGATCAAAATGAGATAGTGATGAGACTTTCAATGCAATTTCTTTAATTTCTTTTTGGGGTTCCTTTTTCTCCTCCCTAATTGTGGAAAAATTGTTTCATCAAACCGACAATCTAAAAATCTAGCAGTAAATAAATCTCCTTTCAACGGTTCAAGGTATCGAATTATAGAGAGTGAGTCAAACCCAACGTATATACCTAACTTTCGTTGAGAGTCCATCTTAGTATGTTGCGGTGGTGCTACAGGCACATATACTGCACAACCAAAAATTTATAGATGGGTGATATTTGGTTCATGACCAAATACTAATTATGACGGAGAGTATTTATTATAACTAGTCGGTCTGAGACGTACAAGTGCTGCTGCATGTAAGATAGCATGACCCCACACGGTAGCAGGTAATTTTGATTTCATAAGCAGTGGTCTTGCTATCAATTGTAGGCGCTTAATAAATGACTCTAAAAGGCCATTTTGAGTATGAATATGAGCTAGCAGATGTTCAATTTTTATCCCAATTAATATGCAGTAATAATCAAAAGCTTGGGATATAAATTCACTAGCATTATCTAGACGAATAAATTTAATTGGATAATTTGAGAATTGCGCCCTTAATCTTATTATTTGTGTTAGTACCCTTGCAAACGTCAGGTTGCAGGATGATGGCACACATGACACCATCTTGAATATGCATCTATTAGGACCATAAAATATCTAACACTCCACTATGTGGATGAATAGGTTCACATATATCCCCATGTATACGTTCCAAAGGTCTCAGGGATTCAATGCTGACCTTCAAGATCGATGGTTTGGCAATTAATTTGCCTTGATAGCAAGCAGCACATGAAAATTCGTCATTCAAAAGAATCTTCAGGTTCTTTAGCGGATGACCAGTAGAATTTTCAATAATTCGTCTCATCATTATAGATCCAGGATGAACTACTCAGTTATGCCATAGCATAAAAGTTTTTGGATCAGTAAACTTCTGGTTTACGACCAAATGTGCTTCACTAGCATAAATTTCTGCATAATATAGGCCAGACGATAAAGTCGACAATTTTTCCAGAATATATTTCTTTCCTGAGACACTCTTGGTTATACCAAGGTATTCAGCATTCATTTCATTTAGTGTCTCAATATGATATGCATTTCTACCAATATCTTTAAAACTTAGCAGATTTCTAGAGGATTTAGAAGAGAATAATGCGTCTTCTACAACAATTTTTGTCCCCTTAGGCAAAAATATAGTAGCTCTTTCGGAGCCTTCAATTATTTTTGAACTGCCAGATACTGTGGAAATATTTGCCTTGTAAAGTAGAAAAATATTTCTCGTCTTTAAAAATTGCATGAGTTGTTCTACTGTCAATTACACAAATATCTTCGCGGTTGTTTATTGATCCAAACAAAATTTGAGACATATCCATTCCTTTTAAAGAGAAAGGCAATTAAGTGAATATTTATTTTAGACCTCATGCGTTTTTAATGAAAAATCTTGCATAAATATCACAATAACAAAGACGTGATTTTATTCATTTTACATGAGTTATAAAAATAGAAATTCATACATAAAATAGAAGTCAAACAATGAGATAATATTATTTTAAATATTATCAGGTTTATTAATGACCGTATTTTCATCATTATTAAAATTTTCTTTGGGTAAAATTTAAGTAGTCCAGTACATCCAAATGCATAGATTCTATATTATTTTCGTCCAGATGAAGTATGTGAACATTCTATACTTGGGAAGACATTTTAATAACCAACATGTCTTTGACCAGTGCCCTTTACCTCCACATTTGTGACATCTACTTTCTGAATTTATCTTTGAAAAAGCTTCTGGCTTTTCTTTCTTTCTTTTTAAATTGTTGACCGTGTCTCGGTGTGAGACGACTATCATAATATTTCATTAACAATTCATTGTGTCTTTCAGCAATAAGAAGGTGAGAAAGCAATTCAGAATATTTACTAAATTTCATAACACGATATTGCTACTGCAGAAGAATTTTTGCAGGGAAAATGTGGAGCATTTTTTTTCAAGCTTATCTTGTTTAGTGATTTCTTCTCCGTATAAATTCAGCTGTGATATAATTTTGATTATTGCTGAATTATATTCAGTTATATTTTTGAAATCTAATAATTTTACATTTAACCAATCATGACGTGCTTGTGAAAGGATGACCAACTTCAAGTGGTCAAATATTTCTTTTAGATGCTTCCACAATTTTAACGTACTTGTGGAAGGATGATCAATTTCAGGTGGTTGTATCATTCTTTAAGATTCTTCCATAATTTTAGGGTATATGTGGAAGGACTACCAACTTCAGGTGGATATATCATTCTTTAAGATTCTTCCACAATTTTAGGGGATCTTTTATTATAAGATATTCTAATTTTAGCCCCTCGTCAAGATGGTGACGAAGAAATATCAAAGTTTTGGCACGATTTTGACTAGATGCTTTATTGTAACTATAGTTCAGCATCTAGAGCTCATAATAAATAATTTGTTCTAGAAATATTAAGAATAATAAATTCAACTTTTGAAATATTAAATATTTAATAAAATAAAATTTTTACCTCCTTTGTTACCTGTTTAAAACAACTTTAAATTGGCACAATTTCGTGCTGATAACGTGTTATAAAATAAATTTAGAATTGACTAGAATAAATTTTAGAACGAGTAATAAAAACAAAATACTAAACGAAGAAAGAAAGAGAGGAGAAAATGTATATATTTCTTTCTGTATTCATTCTTCAACAATGAAAGCTATTTATAGCCAAATTCTTATCAAACAATTGACAAAGTAAGTGGACCCCATAGCTCACTAACACCAATAATTCACTCATTTCCACTAACAATTAAAATGCTTTGTAACATATAGTTATTTTTGGTAATATTCTGTCACGCCCCGGGAGGGTACCCTAGGCGTGACTGACACTCGGAGACTATTGCTAGCCTCTTAGTGGACCACTCAGTCTCTTTGCCATCGTTCAATCAATTCATCAGCGGAAGATTCAATACAGTAGTCAACTGACAAAAGATAATATGAATAAATATCTCAAAGAAAGGAAAGGGGAATCAAACCATCTCGATACTATCCATCAGCCGTTTATGTCTATGAAGCCTCTAATAACTAACATCTAAGAAGGCACCATGACAGGTCTTGGGTACCATAATCAAAAGAGATACTGACATAAAGTTAAATAAATAACCATCCTCCAAATGTTGGGGAGCACTCATCAAGGACTAGAATCAAAGTTCTGAACCTTAATGATTAGGCTGCTAAAGTCCTCTGTCTAAAGTATCTGCATCTACTTATTCGATTTTATTATTATTTATGGTCTTTTCGATTTTAAAAGCAGTTCTATCTTTATTAAATTAAAAACTGATATTTTGTGAATAATCAATTTATTAAGATGACAATTGTTTATCTTCGAATAACTCAAGTGAGAAATTAAGTAGAAAACAGGATAACAAATTTGTTCTTATCCAAGGAAGTTAGAAAGCTACCAAGAAATAATATGTATATTTTTCGATAATACTTGACTCAATTACATGAAATATAATATTTCATAATAATTCAAGGATATAATTGGAAAAGAAGGTTTTTGTAAAATTTTAAATCAACCACAAGATTTGGTGAGAAGTAATGAACTAAACATTTGATAAAAAATAATCTCTGCATTACTACTCTCCACGTTACTAATTCTTACATTACTAATATCTGCATTATTAATATTTATACCAAACCCCTTAGTGCATATAAACTGAGACAAAAAATATTATAAATATCAACCATTAACATTTTAAAATATATATAAAAAAATATATAAAAAGTTATTGGTTCTCAAAATTGACACAGGCAGAGAGAATAACATATATTATTTAAAATAATATTAAATAGAATTATAATTGCCACTTGTCTCCCTCTTCACTCTTTTCTCCTCCCTCAAGAACAATCCTGCACAATTTAAGAAAAGGGAAAACCCAACCATCTCAAAACATACAGAACAGTCTGTTTTTCTCTTATCATCTCTTTTCGATTCATCATAATACTCCGATGTCTGCTCATCCACACACCCTTAATCTCTGGGGAGTACTTTCCCAATCAAAGCGTATAATCAATGCTCACTCACGCCATTTCTTAGCTCTTTCGGTTTCCTTCCTTTTACCTCTCTCTTTTTCCCTAATCATCTATCCCACTCTTCAAACCGCTCTCTTCCACTCCGATTTCAACCTTTTACACCCACACCCAACTCACCTTTCGTTCTCCTTCTTCACCTCCACCGACCCATATGACCCGATCCAGGATCTGACCCAACCGGATGGACTGTTCCTTCTTCTGGTGTACACCCTCTTCGCTCTTCTTTTATCCCTTTTGGCGTTGGCTACAATCACCTACAGTACTTACCATGGATTTTACGGAAGACCCGTCAAGCTTGTTTCGTCTATGAAGTCTGTTTTGTACTCCTTCTTGCCCCTGGTTGCAACCCTTATCGTTTCGCATGGTATCTTTGCTTTCATTGCTATATTATTCGGCTTATTCGCGGCGATTCTGATCCAGTGCCTGCAGTTTCTTGGGTTTGAAGTGGGTTACCATTCGAATTACTTCATGGGTTTGGCTGTTTCCGTATGTGCGGCGGTTCTGTTGGTTTTTATGTGGTTGCAGGTTAATTGGTCATTAGCTTATGTGATTGTAGTTGTGGAATCCAAATGGGGTTGTGAACCATTGAGAAGAAGTGCATATTTGGTGAAGGGGATGAGATGGGTTGCGCTATCAGTGTGGCTATTTTTCGGGGTTCTGATAGGATTGTTAGTGGGTGGATGTTCTAGTTTTTTGGTGTCTGTAGGAGCTGCCAGTGGTGGGTGGACAAGCTTCGGGGTGATATTGCAGATGGTGGTGAGCTCGGGTTTTGCAACTCTCCTAATGCTTCAGAATATTGCAGCGGGCGTGGTGTTGTATATGTATTGCAAGGCACTTCATGGGGAGCTAGCGTTGGAGATCGCAGAGGAGTTTGCTCGCGAGTATGTCTACTTGCCTTTTGACAATGAGAAGGTTCCTCATGTTGTTTGTGTTGTTCAGGGTTGAAACAATCTAAGGTCAGTGGGTTCAAGATGCAGTCTTTAACTTTTGTATTTTGTAGAAATTGGCTTTTAATCTTATGCAGGCATGTATCCAGTCCCATGGTAGTTAGGAAATCATGTGAAGATGCCTTCAGTATGTATATGCATCTCTAATGTAATAAGTTTGGCGATTTAGAGGCTCAAATCTCTCTTCTAGCTTCTATATATTGTGTATGTACTGTAAAAACTACTTGTATCATTTCCTCAATGAAACGTTAGTTTGAATACTATTTCCGAATGGCCTTCCTTCAGTTAATGCTCCATGACATGCTCTTAAATATGGTTGGTATCGCTATTACCTCTAAAAAGCCTAACATATTTCTTTTATGCTAGAAGATCCATGATGTATTTGTCTTGCTGTAGTAATTTAATAAGGGGAAGCTGATTTAAGTGCATTACTTTGTATTTCAATGCTTCTCTTGCTTATATATCTAAGATAATAAGTGCATGCAGTTAAAATTGATTGCCCTTACCTCAATTTAACTATTCAGAAAATGCAAACCAGAGGATGATTTGTATTCCCTGTTCCCAGGGAACATTAAGAGTAGTGCAAATTTAGAGATATAGTGCACCTATAACAATGTGGCTTAATGAGCTTCAAGGGTTTGAATCTCTTTATTTTTATTTTTTCTTTATAAGAACAAGCATTAAACCCTACATGGTTGAGGAGTACCAGAAGGTTCAATTGTGAGTTTTTTTTTTCTTTTATGAAGTAAGTAGATTTCATTAAAAGGCATCAAGAAGATGCAAGGCAAAAAAATTTACAGCAAAAGAAGGGGTTTGCTCTTGTACAAGATTTTACTAAATAACTAAAGAGCAAACATAGTCCAAAAAAAGATCAGCAGTGGTCATAGGGGTCTGATTGAACCAGCTATGTAAGAAGATCACGCAGTTGGATTTGAGATTGTGATTTGGAATTGCAATCCCATCAAAACATCTACGATTTCTTTCGTTCCAAATGCTCCAAAAGATAGCAGAAGGTTCAATTGTTCTTTTAGTGTAAGCAGTCAGTTATTTCAAAGAGTGTGCTGGCGAAAAATGCGGAGGCGGATGGAGTAGGTGTGAGTAAATTAGGATTACGTTAACTTTCCTATTAATGCTATGGAGCTGGTCATGTGAATGGAGCTCTCTTGAGAAATGTGATTGAAGAAGTTTGAGTACAAGGGATTAGGATAAGGCACAAACTAGGGTCCTATTACCCCCATACCCATTCTATATTTTTGTGTTCCTTTTATGCATCTTGGTCCATAAGTGACCTGTGTTGTATAACACGCGCCTTTATTACACAAAAAGGGGTCCCACTTTACCAAACTTTTTTAACTTCCAAAAAGAGCCTTTAACTTTTCCAAAAATAAAATAATTTTATCCAAGGAATCTAGTCCGTATGATTGGTGCAATGAATTTGGAAGATTCATTTATTGGTCCATGTTTGAGTTGAAATCTGGGGGATTAGAAAAAAAGTCAGTTGTGGCATCTGAGATTTTGAAGTTGAAGTATAAGAAGAAAAGCGACGTAGCTACTTATGTGAGAGAGTTTGAAGGTGACCTCCATTAACGAAGCTTTTGAGTTTCGATCTCAAGTTGAGCGTTGGTGATTTTTGGATTTTCAAAGGTCGGATTTCATTTGATCGAACCTGTTGGTGAAGGACGTTTGAAGCTGGAAGATGTAATAGCAACTGATTATAAAGCTGAGAAAATGTTATCGACAAGGCGACAACAGTCCACCACCAAAGGTACGGGAGCTTGATTTTAAATATTCAGGTCGCAGCAAAATAATTCCTTTTTTGGTGAGTAATATCTCAAAAGAAGTGGAACATTAAGAGAAGCTCAAATTTAATATTTTTAGCGATTTGGAAAAGGTTTCGGATGGTTTAGTATTAAATTACAGAGTAGCAGTGGTACAAAGAAGGAGAATAGCTGCAATTTTGAAATTTGCGAAAATGATCACAAATTTCAACTTTGTTAAAGACACGTGGCGACTTCCTATTGGTTAGTGCTGCCGCAATAATGTTCTCATGTGCCTCACGTATTGCCGTCACACAAGGTGCCATGTCAGCAACTCAGCATAAAAGGAGCACGCAAATATAGAATAAATGATTTCACCCGGGGGAGGGGGGGGGGTTATTTGTGCCCTTATCCCCAAACGTTTTAAACATGTTCTGGTGTGGGAGTCAGGAAAAACATTAGGGACATGGTGATAGAGTTCCATCCTAATATTGGAGATGGAAGCAAATAAGATTCTGGAGTGATGTTAGGTTGGCCATATTCCTCCAAATTAGAGATTTCAGTATCTACACTTTTGCTGATTGGCATGAAACAAATGTGGCACAAGGTTATGCAGGAAACAGTGGCACAGTTGGGAGTATTAGATTTAGAAAGCATTGCCATGACTGGGAAGTGGAAAATGTCTGGACATTTTTAAGAAGACTGAAAAGGGTATCCTACTGAGGGGATCAGACCCTAAATGATTGGAACTTGATGAGGGAGGCAGGTAAAGAGTGAGTTCTGCCTACAAAAATATAGCACAAGCCAAAAAGGCAACTATTTCCTTTTGTAATCACTAATCAGTGTGTACATCTGAATGATACTTTAATACTGTTATATTTTGCCAACAATATACCCATCAAGGCTCACTTTTCTGGGGAAAGTTGGTAGACAATAGAAGATTGTTCAGTGAACTTTGCTGGCCAAAAGTTAGGTTTGAGATACTGGGTACATCTGCTCTGCCTTTCTGTATTCAGAATGTTAAAGAGAAATATGGACTAAAGGATATCCAATCTCCAAAGTTAAATTATATTGAATGCTATCTGGACATCATTTTTTCCCTTATGACAAGGGGAACCCTTAGTCGCTACCCTTTGAGTGCGAACGGGGTAAACCCCCGTTCCTATGCAATAGCTCGCAAACCACACAAGAGAGTTAATCTGGTTGGACGAGCACGACCTAGAAGTCAAACCCCTTGCTTTCATTGGCAGGGGGTTTCGAAACCACTGAGCCACCTCGAAGGGTGCTATCTGGACATCATTTGAGAAGGAACTTCCTGGATTATTGATAGAAGTTAAGTCCCTTACGTTTCCTTAAGTGGAAATGATGAAGACAGCTTGATTCACTTTAGACTTTCTGTCCTTTTGTACATACAAAGGAAATAAAGGAACTTCTTTTTAACAGCGCCATTTGTTGATTAGTATTGGTTACCATGAATGCACTACCTAAGGTATCACAATGCGCTACTTCATTTAGAAACACAACATAATAGGAGCAGCAATTTGGGGCAAATATTTTATTCTATCCGAATGTTTAACTTGATTCGTCTCGTCTTTTTCCTTTTTTACTCTAGACTCAATGAGACGACTAAACAGTGACTAGTAAGAAATCCTTTGTGTGGGATTATTATTAATACTGTATTACTTATCCAAAGATAAAATGGCATTACTCAGAAAGTTGTCCAATACTAATATTAGTTATGTTTGAACAGTGACAGTTCTCTCTCCTTGTAAGAAATCCTCTGTTTGGTTAAGATCTCTTTAACTGTATTACTGACATGATCTAAAGAAGTTTGCCTAAGAGAACTGCACTTTCTCCTGGTTAGCCAGCCCCCCCAAACCCAACTACAATTCGGATACTAGATATCATAGATCAATTACTAGTTGGTAATTGAGCAAACTTAAGCTGGGAATTGGTATTGGGCACTTCTATTAATTTAGTTGCTTCTCTGAGATATTGACGTACTTCCGATTTTGAATTTGTCTACAGAAAGTGGGGCGAAAATATTCTCAAGGGGTAAGGAATTGTGAGCTCTCATGAAATAAAAATGTAGCCTTGTTTGAATGAACTAGCTGAAAACAGACTTCTAATCTGCTCCAGTTTTTGCTCGGGCATAATGGTCATGTTTGTTTTACCCTTTAATCATGAACTCTTATCTAGAAGTATAAGAGATTGAGTCATTTACCATCCCTTAAGAGTAGTAATAGAGGTGCACTTAGCAAATTATGTGTTGTCAGTTGAAATATGAGGTGCATCCAAAATGCAAGTTGCGAAACTATCAAGGCTTGTTCATCATGCTCTTACACGTTGACTCCCATTTTTGATTGGAGAATGTTTTGTTGCATTTACAATTTCCTGTCTGTTTGTTGATTGGAACATAAAGTGATATCGAGTTTTTGTACTCCTCGAGTTGCATTCTTAAATGTCGGTTTTTCCACTTCACCTGCCTGTGGATTTTGGTATCAGAGAGTAATCATTATCATTGCGGATAACTTCTTTGTCATCATGTCGAGATGAGTTCCTCAGAACTATGGATTGTCATCTCTCGTTCCCCTAACTGTGTGCTTTCAAGTCTCTGCTTTTTTGTTTTTTGGTAGTTTGACACTAATTGTTTTTAGTCACAGATGGCACACATCTTGTTCTCCAGAACTGAATTGCACATGAAATCACAAAGAATCCAATTCTACTTCATCCTTATATGATGCTGTCAACTGCCAGATTACTATTGTACAATCTTTTCATTCTTGGAGGATGTTTTGTTATCCCTAAGAAAGTGAAACACTTGTGTCTGATGATTTTGTCGGATTTGGGATATTAAATGATCTTTGCAAGGAAACTGTATTAAGTATTTGTAACAATTGTTTGGTGCATTTGGCTGCAGAAACATTCCAAGCGTATTTTGTGCTTGGGGCAAAAATGCTACTTAGGTACTATTATTGCTGGTTGAGAAGTATTTCAAGATTAAATCTTTAGGATCTGTGTAGATAGTGGTGTGACTTGCATTTTTTGGTGTGAAGCAGATGACTAGTCGTTGTTATAACTCCCTTGTCCATTGTATCTGGCACGCTCTCCTTTTTAGTCCTTTCCAAAAAGAATTTCACCTTGCTAAAATTAGAAACAATTTTGTGGAGACCAGCTGTGTTATTTCAAAGACCAGAATTCTGATTTTGGGAGTCTAGTTAGATATGGTTTTAAGTCGATAATTATACTTAGTGCAAAACACTGAGCGTGACTGAAGAATTTTTTTGGTGCAATTTATGTGCATTAACAGTCTGATCCGCAGGTGCATAACAGTTCTAGCTATTTGCTAAGGAAAAAAACAACTTTCTTTTATTTGGTAATGAAGTCAATTTATTTTATTAATCACCAAGTAATGTTTACAGGTTCAGCTTGATGACCATTATCAGCTATTCTGAAAACAAACAGGTTCAACAAGATAAACTTCTATAGAACCTATTAAAACTTGTATCCATGTAATAGAAATCTGGTCATTACTTAAGCTCTTGTTATTGCATACACATGCAATTTCTCTAGCTATTGCATTTCCAGTTTTCTCAGCTTCTCAAAGATTGGCATTTCTTTCCTCCCACATGACATGCACAAACTCAACGTAGACTAGTTTGATTACCTATGTCTTGTATTTTCATACTCTTAGATTCCTCTTTTGTTTCTCTAGCCTTGATCATGTATTTTTGTATTGTTCTTTGTGGTTGCTACTGTTATAGTCTTTTTGATTTGTTGTAGTTGTAGGCTGTTTCCTTTGATTCGGTTACCATATTATCTCTCTGTTTATTCTTTCCTTCTTTTTTCTAGCAAGACTTCCATACTTTGTGTATTTCCTTCCCAGAATTATGTTTCACTTGAGCCAAGTGTCTATTGGAAACAGTCTTTTTACTTTTACAAGGTAGGGGCAAGGCTGCGAACACACCACTCTTCCAGACTCCACTAGTGGAATCACACTAGGTATGTTGTTTGTTCTGTATAATCCATTGGTGCATCAGCGACCATATAGTGATACTTGGAGATTGAATCTGTAACAATTGCATGAGCTTGTTCTATATGCTTCTAGTAAACATACATTCGACAAACATATCTCTTGTTTGAGTTCCATGACTGCACAGAACACATCCTGGATCCACCAGCATACCCATTTCAGCAGCCTATCCACTGTGAGCAGTCTCCCTTGGACCTGAAACCACATAGTAACACTACCTTTTGGTCTAGCAGAGTTGGAATACATTAATCCTTTCTTGGACATTTTAGGTAAATCACCAAGCATTTGTAGATGGATATGTTTTATTAGAACTTCAGTAAGAGGTAAGCATCGTCACCTCCAATCCTAAAATTATGAATTCATGTCACTAAGGGAGCAAAAAGGATAGGAGCTCCTAGGGAGGGGGAAAACGAAAAACAAAAAAATTGCTTTATTAGACTTCTCTAGTCATCTTTTCTGTTCTAAGTTATATGTCAACTAATTCTAATACAAAACACCATCCAACTTGGTTGTTGAGTGATTCGAATTTGAAATCTCTAATTAAGAACGAAATAGTATTTATCACTTTACCATAACCTTTATTGATGTATCTAACCTTTGCTCTACAACAAAACTTTGTATTTAAAGTTAAAGGCACATACACAAATTAGCCCCTTGACTTGGAATGAAATTTTAAGTTAGAACTCAAACTTTTCAAAATGCACAAACAGACACTCCAACTTGCCCGTTTTTTATCAACTAGACACAGCTAATCCAGCAGTCCAAGCTCGTGAGTCACACCTGCTATGACGTATTGTTTTTGTACAATTACACGATGTTACGTTGTTCCACGCAAGCAAAACTCTTTACACGTTCCACCTATTTATATTTTTTTAAAAAGAATATGCCACGTCATCTAACACTATTTCACCTATTTATAGTTATAAAAAGAAGAACATTAAAAGAAACATTTGTGATTGGTCAAAATAAATTTATTTTATGAGAAATTTAATTTTTTACTCCATCTCATACCCTCATCCCCCCACCCCCACCCCATACAAAAAAATTATTTTACGAAGAAATTTAAATTTTTTACTCCACCACGGACCTTCATCCCCCAGCCCCTCCACGCCCATACAAAAAAAAAAAATATTTTATGAAAAACTTAAATTTTTGTAAATTTTATTTTTTTTACTCCACTTCAAGCTCTCCATCCCCCCACCCAGCACCCTGCCACA
>JAPFFP010000080.1:16771545-16794287 GCA_026153255.1 Solanum medicagineum
AGCCATTTTGCTTTATTCCATCATACTCCAAGGCCAAAAAATAGACAATCTTTGGCTCCATCCGAGATTGATGGAAACAAAGAGTTAAAGACATAAGCAAAATAAAGATTTTAGTTATCCACAAACACTTCGATCTTTTATTATTTTACATTTTTTCAGTCTCATTTTATATCATTTTATTTTTGATACATATCAAAAAAAACAATACCTTATTCTAATTAAATTGTTTTAGTAAAATAATTCCCATTCACATGAATATTTAAAAATTATTTGACTGAAGATTGATTGTTCCCTGGGTCAAATGTTTGTGGTTGTCTGATAAAGGCCCATTAATTCTGGAAAATTATTGAATTACTTTTCAAAAACTAATTAATTTTCACGAAGCATTCTGTTTATGGGGGCTTTGTTTCCTTGTCCTTTTAAGTTTTTCTCTATATTTTAATCTGATAGGAATGTTGGCAATTTGCAGTTCAGAAAGTTTTTGAATTATATATTACCATCAATTTGAAATATGATTACTTACTAATTTCAAAATAAAATTGCATATTTATTTTTCTCCTAGACTTTTCTATTAATTACATTGTAATAAAATGTTAAAATTTAATTTGCATTGACACAAACTAGTGTTGGATTTGACCATTACGACACGTGTACTCTTACGCATCTCCCTATTCGTTGATGTTTCACAAAAATCTACTGCACAAACTCCCTTTTCATTCGACCCATCCTCCATTTTCTTTTTACTTTAATGTTTTCTATAATAAAGTATTTACTTCATATCATTTTTTTAATTTTAAAAATATATATTATTAAAATATTCTCCAATTTTGTGATGTGAAAGTTAATACAAAAAGATCATATGAAGGAGAGAATAATTTTTTTTTTTTTACATTAGCTAAAATAGAAAATGAGACATCTTTTGGTCAGCCAAAAATATAGGTTGTGAAGCATAGACCTTCTTGAAATTTTTTTACAAACTACTCCCTCTCTTCACTTTACTTGTTTATTGTGATTTTTATTTTTATTTATTATTTTAACATATTATAAAAATATTTTATATGTTTCAAAAAGAATGATTTAATTTGTCATAACATAAAATTTATTTTTTTTAATTTTATGATCCATTTTAAATTTGCTATATGAAAATTGTAATTAAATATTGTCAAAAACAAATCATTTTCTTGAAACAATTAAAAAGGAATTTTTTTAACAAAGAAGATAATTAAATTACTTATTAAAATTCAATATTAATGTGATAAAATAAGTATTGTTTTTTTAAATCCAAATATGACAAGGAAAAAGAGTTTTTCTCATATTTTTCAATTGCGCAGTGTTGATTTTTTCTAGAATTTTCTTGGACAGACTTTACTCGGCGTGATGACACGTGTTCCTTACCTTGCTTCCCCAATGAAACCAAAACCCCGTTTGCCTTGAAATACTCATGAACTAGTAGTATATATCTTTTATTTTTCCGTTTCATCTCATCTCTCTTTATTTTTGTTTGAAACAGCCATACCTTTTTTCGGGCTTTTTCTTCTGTGTCTTGTTTATATATAAAGGTAGGAACTTTGAGATGATAGGGGTTGAAGATTTGAGCTTTGAGAAGCTGATGGTGGACAATAGCAGGGGTGGGCTTTGTAAAATGGGGGGTGGGGTACTCATCAGAGAGTGGAAGGATATACCTATGGAGTTGTTATTGAGGATTGTTGCACTTGTCGATGATCGGACGGTGATTGTCGCTTCTGGGGTTTGCATTGGATGGAGAGAGGCCATTTCTTGGGGACTCACTCACCTTTCCCTTTCTTGGTATGACTTTCTTCTTTCTAACCAAATTTTAAGGTTTTATTAGATTTTCTGCTTTTTCCTGATGTGATTGATGAAGGGTTCTTCTTCTTCAGTTTCATTTGATTGTAAATGGTCTTCTCTTTGAAATCAGGGTAATCAAGTCAGGACAAAACTGAACGTTGTATTCAAGGAGTGTCGAGGGAAATAGGAATAATCCACAAAGTTATATGTATTAAAACTATCTTGGTCCTATTTACCTTGATCGATGTCATGTATGATTGATCAACTGGAATAACACATGAGGTTTTCATTGTTTGTTTACTTTTTTTGAGGTGGGGTGGGGTTTGTAGATGTTGTTGAATAAAGCTTTGAGTTTGGAATTAAGATTAGATGTTAAAATGGGAATCTTTGTAGCTTATCTGAACTACATGTTCTTGGTGGGAGTTCGATTCCTACCTTGTAAAAAACCCCTCCAGTAATTCCCCTTTTTGGAAAAAGGTTAGATGTTGAAAGGGGTTGACTGAAGATTTCCCCAATTTGGAACAACCTCTCTACCTTTGTGGGGTAGTGAGGTAGTGATAAGATCTGCGTACTTTTCGCCCTCCCGGACCCCACTTATGGAATTCCACTGGGTAGGTTGTTCTTGTCGTCAAGACTTGGATGAGCATGATAAGTTGAAAAGCTAGCCTAGCACTGGCACCAAGGGATTCTACAGCCCTAACCCCATAGGTATATAACATGTGTTTGAATCTGAGGTGTCCCTAAATATGAAACATGTTCGTAGTATAATGGTTATTTTTCTGCTTTGTGGCTAAATTTTCCCTTTTTCTATGCACGTCATCCTGGACTTCTGGAAGTTGTATCTATGTTTCAGTGCTCAGAAGAAGCATTGAAGATGAGAAGATATAACTTGGATGTGATTGTGCTTTTGCGTTTATTTCATATTTTTCCTTTTCCTTTTTCGGGGCTTATTTATAATTATTCTTCTTTCTTGCTTGCCAAATCCTGGATTGATAGTGTTGGTTTATTACCCACCCTAGTTTATTAGAATTTGATTGTATTTCCTTATCTTGCCGGTATAATATTTTTGAGAGTTGATATTCAATGGAATTGGTTTACATAGATATCAATTATTATATAGATGTGGCCTCGTGTGCGGCTGTCAGTTTGAAGCAGCTGATAACATCATATTTTTTGGAGGTTTTTTTCTCCTTTTTTTTTGTGGTTTTATATGTTTGTATTTATTTTTTTTTTTTTTTTTTTTTTTTTGTCCAACTTCAGGTGCAAGAGGAATATGAACAATTTAGTGCTGGCACTTGCATCTAAGTTCACGAAGCTGCAGGTTCTCTCTCTTAGACAAGATTTACCACAACTGGAGGATGGTGGTGTCGACACAATTGCCAATTACTGTCATGAATTGCAAGACCTTGATCTCAGCAAGAGCTTTAAGCTAACTGACCGTTCCCTTTATGCTTTAGCTCACGGCTGTCCAAACCTCACGAAGCTGAATATCAGCGGGTGCTCTGCTTTCAGTGATAATGCTGTGGCATGCCTCGCTGAGCGTTGCCGAAATCTAAGAGTCTTAAACCTTTGCGGTTGTGTTAAAGGTGCAACTGATAAGGCATTGAAGGTATGTGTCTTGACCTCTCAAATGACCTATAGGAGTACTAAAGGATTGTTTCTTCCGACTTTCATGACTCGTATTACTCCTTGCAGGCAATTGGTTACTACTGTAACCGGCTGCAGACTGTCAACCTAGGATGGTGTGATAAAGTTGGTGATGAAGGTGTAATGAGTTTGGCTTATGGGTGTCCTGATCTCAGAGCCCTTGATCTGTGTGGCTGTGTCCTTATAACAGGTAAAACATGTGTCTGATTAGGTTTGGGTCTAATGTCTTTCCTTAACAGCGGGGTATGTTTACTACTAGACAGTCTAAACCAACTCGGACTTGCCGATGTTTATGAGGGCATAGGTTGTATTCGAGTATTCTAGAGGTTTCATGTAAAAGAAATCTTATCAAAGAAAACAATTTATTCATGTCCTATTACTAACTAACTGGAGGGGGATATTCATGCAAGATATTGTCTTCTAGAAAATAAAAGAGTCGAAACTTGATTTGGTGGATGCATATGAGGGATATGAGGGACCTTACTTTGGATTTTTTATATCAAATAAACTCCCATGGCTATTTGTCGTGGCTGAAAATGAATGATGAAATGCATATTAGCCACTGAGTTTAAGAAGGCTGTAGTTGGTCCTAAGACGGGCCATAGACGGCTTTCTAGGATCCAAAAGAAGAAAAAAAGCTATTTTTTTCCTTTGGGGGTGTCCAAATTTATGAAGTCTTCCTATTGTAAATGTCTCCCAACTTCGTGCGGATATTTTTGTTATGAAATTTCATCATCATTTCTTTCAACCTGTTAAGAGTAATGTTTACAAGATAGCAGCAATCTAAGTAGCTTAGAGACCTGTGTTTCCTCTCGGTGGATGTGTATTGATAGATGTTCTACTGCTGACTTCTTGCGGGGCTCTATTAGTATCTCGTTTTCCTACTGAAGTTCGAGATAAAGTTGATGATGTCTCCAATTGGAGTTGTTTTTCTGGGTTTAGTCATCCATCTAACATGGCTATTATCTAATGCCTGCAGATGAGAGTGTGATTGCTTTGGCAAACAATTGCCCTCACTTGAGATCCCTCGGTCTTTACTTCTGCAAGTACATCACTGACAGGGCAATGTACGCTCTGGCTCAGAGTCGGGTCAAGAACAAGCACGAGATGTGGGCATCTATGAAGAAGCATAGGTACGAGGACGAAGGGCTTATGAATCTAAACATCAGCCAGTGCACCGCTCTCACACCTCCTGCCGTTCAGGCAGTATGTGAAGCATTTCCTGCTCTGCACACATGCCCCGAGCGACATTCTCTCATCATTAGCGGCTGCTTGAACTTAACATCCGTGCACTGCGCATGCTCTGTCCAAGCACACCGTGCTCGTGTGCTCCATCCAGCTCACTGAGACTTCTATGGTCTCCAAGTTTCGAGGCCTTCATAGAGGGAGAGAAGAAAACAAGAGGGCCGAAAGTTAAACATGGCCTTTGTACATATTTGTGTAAAACTATGCTGGACATACTTGACTTGGTTTATGTCAAAACTTTGAAGTCCTTTCATGTGTTACATATTTGGTGTAGTTAATTTCCTGTTTCATATTTCACTCCTAAATATGGAGAAATCTATTTTCTTTCCTAATGGAAAAAGGTTTCTCATGGATATAGCCCCGTGTTGCTTCTCGACTTCGAGTTCTTGGTAAGGAGTGCGAATTCAAAATAGTTAGATTCACTAATCTAAAATTAGTAAATGGTGAGCTATTGCCTAGCACAAGTTTGTTTCTTCTTATGTCGCAGTTTTCTAAAAGTAAAGGACTATTCCCGGTGAAAAGATTAAATTTGTATGATCATTTAAAAACAAACATAATGTTTGGTTACATGCTTTTCCAATTACAAACAAGCTGCATAAATAATACTGGCTTACGCCTTTCTGAGTTTTTTTTTTCAATTATCCATACTGCAACAAATAAGCATACATATTTGGAATTGAAGCTAAGGTTTATGGGTGGAATCGAAGTGAAGAAAGACGATCGATATGAATATCATTTGCCTTTGTATACAATCTCTTCATCATCCACATCGAATGCTGGATTACACAGACATCTAAACAGTCTACCAATTCCCTACAACACCAATTAGAAAAACAAAAGGTTAGAATTTTATGTAATTAAATCTCATCAACGTTTGATAATTAAATCGTTAAAATGCGACATTCAATTTGATCTTATTCAAATATTGGGGGGAAAAAAAAAGAAAAAGTAGTACAATTGTCCACATCAACATCTTTGTTAGGACCGCAGTAAATGTAAAAACTAGTAAATCAAGATCATGAATAAGAAGACAATAGAAAAAAAACATTCAACGTGATTTCCACCAAATGAAATCTCCACATCAACCTAATGTCTCTAAAAATCATTGGTTTCAAAATATATAAATACTAAGAGAACAAAAAGAGAACCTGTGTGAGTAAAGGAGTTGTATAATTTAGTGTTCTTGGTGAGTCTTCTTCATCATCACTGCTGTCTGAACTGCTTTGATCAGCATTTATATCACCTATTGTCTTCTTTTTTGATGTTCCAACACACTTCTCCCTCTATAGAAAAAGAAAAATGCAAATACCATCAACAGTCTTAATCAGTATCTCGATAACCAACAAGACTTATGGTTGTGCTTAGAAGGCGAACGATAGCTTCACAAGTTACCTCAAATACTTTTCCCAAAATCTTTAAAGCCATCGCACGTTTCTTGAGTTCTTCCTTCTTCACATTGCCTTCTTGTAGCACCTGAAAGATTAATAAGAACATGAAATGACAATATCTCGGATAAACATACAACTGATATGAGAAAGGGATAATTTTGATCCAGACTTACCAATTGGCAGACATGTAAAAGAGTTACTTCAATGTCTACAACATTTAGTTTCCACAACGAATTCATTAGTGTTTCTCTGTTTAATCTTAAATGTGATTCAACGTCGTTTTCAGGTCCACTACCATCCATTTTAAACTGGCGACGAACATCCTCTTGAAGTTGCAGCAGTTGAAAAGCACCTATAAAACAGTGTAGGTCCACCACATCAATGACAATATGGGGAATGCATATTGAGTGAGATGATGTAAGTGTACCTTTTGCTGCTGTTAGCTGTGACTTCCAGAAATGACCTTTGTTGCGAACCCACTCGGCCATGAATGGAACTCCCAAGTAAATTGCTTTCTTTCCAAGCTCTTGTGCTGCCTGTCTTGTGTATATGTATCCGATAGTTTGAAGAATCTCAGCTCCAAATGCTGTTAACAGAAAACAAATTTTTTTTCCTATCAATCTGTAAATGGAAGATTCTAATTAAGATTTTCTTTATTTAGCTCTTTTCTAAGTTCAGACAATACAAATTGATTTCACTGCATTTTCATGTTGTCCTCTTAAAATTTTTAATGCTGAACTATCTGTAACTCGGAGTATTCCGATTGGCATAATGTAAACTAAGAGCAACCACTTGAAGAAACACAAGAGAAGTAATGAGCTAACCTGCTTGTGAAAGCCGTTCAGCTTCAGATTCTACACGACGTATAAATCCAACTCTGTCACCACGAACGTATTGTTGAAGAAAATCTTTGAGTATTCTAGCAAGCCTTTCTTCCCTTTCCTTTTGGACACCCTTCATATTAACATGGTTCTATTATAGTGAATCAATTGTGAAACGTAATATGTGAAATAAAGAAGAGAAAAAAAAACAAGAAATGTTCATTCTATCTTGATCATTTATTCCTAGATAGAGACATCAAACCTGTCTTAATATTTTGTTCAAACAAAATGCCTAAAAGTGGAGACATATAAGTCGGATGTTATTGAACTTCATGACATACTTGCCTTGAGTCTACCATGAAGCTTTTCCGGGTTGTCATTTTCGCTGACTAATTCAGAGGAAGCCATTGATGCCACAGAAAGATGTCCGATGTAGTCTTCAAAAAGTTCGCTCCCAAAGAGGAGCGCAAAGACAGCAGTTGGATCAAGCATAGTTTCCCTACAAAGACGACATCCAAATTAGTATTGATGATAATAGAAAAAACATCTTTTTTTCCATAGAAAAGCCAAATCTTGTGCATGAAAACACTTACAATCGCTGCCTCGCTGGCAAGGAAGAGAGTATTCGTGAGTTAATACATGAAATTTTAGAAAATGGAATAACTAATCCCTGCATTACATAACTCTAACCAACAACTAAAAGACCCCTTGAAATTCGGAGGAAGCAATTCTAGAAAGATTACCTGGAGACACATGACTTCCCATTTTGATCATATACATTTCTCTGTACTGGATCACTCAAAACCTGATATGCCTCCCCCAGTTCCTGTTTGTTACAATTTAAAACATCAAAAAACAAAAAATAGATACTATTTTGCGTAGATTTACAGAAAAGTAAACCTAAACTAAGCAATAAGTGATATGCTCGCCTGAAATCTTTGTGCAGCAAGAGGATCATCTGGATTTTTATCAGGGTGAACTTGCCTGGCCTGCACCACAACATTTACAAAAAAATGAATCATACTACTTGGATCCACTTTATCAAATTCTAAATGTTTAAGCTAGTCTTAAACAATGTACTCTCCTTCTGGCTCAGTTAGAATTCTAAGTAATTCTTTTGACCAAAATTTCTTTAGGTCTTTTAAATTGTGATTGAACTGCTTTTTACATAGTTTTGGGATACACAAAAATTTTACGTCGATAAAATTAAAAAACTTATGTGTCAAAGTTTGAATCTTGAAATTCCAACTATACCACGTAAACTAGATCAATCCCAACACTGAGAAAAGCTACACCAAATTCAAACATAGACAGTGAAAATAAAGAAAGAAGTAAAAAAAACCTTGAGATAATAGGCCTTCCTGATTTCCTCTTCAGATGCTAAAGTACTTACTCCAAGAACATCATAGTACTCTGTCTCTTTCACCATTTTCTTTTCTTTTTTCCGAAATCCCAATTAACAAAAACTACTCTTTTGGAGACAACTTCTCTTCTAAATCTTAATGCAAGTTGACCGTAAACAAAGAAGAAAAAACCCCCTGTAAAAATGGTATGATCAAGAAAACTTGCAAGGGAAAAGAAGAATGAAGAAAAGAGGATGGTGGGGGTGGGGTATGATGAAAAGAATATAGTCCCCCCACGAGACAAAGCTGCCTTTCCAGTTCTGATCAATGAATTAATTAAGGCTTTTAGCGGGAGGAAAACAGTATTTTAAACTGTCACTTTGTGGCTTTCATCATTTTAACAACTATTTCCCTTTTTCCTTGATGGGCTTTGGGCTTTTCTGTGTGTGTTTTGGGGGCATTTCTAGGTGCTGTGTTGGACCTACTTTATCTAATTGCATGAAATTTTTCAAGTGGACCAAAATATAGATATAGATGCACAGCACTTAAAATCTTTTTTTGGAGAATCCGCAACATCAAATTTGAGAGATTAAAATGTCTTAGTCCAAAGCAATGCTCCTAGACACCATATATACAAATTAGAGGTTAGAGCAGATGAGGAAAATACCATCAATATGAAACAAAGATGACTGATCCAAACAGACAATGTTATAATAAGGTAAGATAAGAACAACTGACAAACTATTACTGGTAATTCGTTTTTTTCCGATATTTGTCAATACGACATTCCATGTCCCAACTATTTAAGTTCATCATCCAAATAGATTGCAGCCCAAGCAGTGTACAGAGGCCAGCCTTCTATTGGTATGGTAAAGAAGAAGTCCTCAATTTGTTTGACTGCATTATCCTCGCCCCGAATCTTGTTTCTTCTCTTTATTGGAGCTAGGGTCTCCTTATAATTGAAAACCCAAGAGTCAGCAAAGCCAAGGCCCAGCTGAATTCCAAGAAATGTAACTTGTCTTCTTGTAGCAGCTGTTTAGTTAGTGTTGTCTTGAAGACCATCTTATTGTTATCCCAGATGTTGCGAGGCCAATGACCATGTATATGAGGTTGAACAGTAAGAACTTTGGACCAAAGTCCCTCTTGTTTCATTACCCACACATCATATATGGATGTCATTGATTCATCAGGCCAACCGGTTAACACAGCAAGTGACTCGCCACTCAATGTAAGTTTCCCCCGATGATCACATGGAATATCTGGGCCTGTCATCTCCCCAAACTGTTCGCTGTCCATGTCAAATGAATGAATCCTGTAGATCGCATCTAGGCCCCTAGAAAGCCAATAATAAACCCCGTTGAGATAAGTGGCGTCAAGGGGAGCATACAAGGTAGAACTGGAAGGTAATTCAGGAGTTAAGTTCTTCCATGAGTTGTTGCATGAGGAATAGACACAGGCATGTACATGGGGGTGAAGGCGCTGTCCCCGTTCATACCAGAATACTCGAATCCATACAACCTTATAATCTTGAGTAAACAGGTCATATCCCAATCCAAACTGATGATCATGGTCTGTGAAAAAGTCCTCAATCTCAAAAGGCGCAGGAGGTAGACGTCGGAACTCTCTGGTGGCAGGATTCCACACACCCAAGCGGACATCATCTCCACAAAACTTCTTCTGCACTAAGAATAAGCCATCAACTGGACCAGCAACACACGTGAAATAAGAGACTCACGGAAGCTGAAGGAGAGTTTTTGGTTCAGGGGTCACACCTGGAACAATTTCTTCAGGGAGCAAGGAGAATACAACAGACTTTACAATGACACGTCCTTCAAGTGCTCCTGTCAACTTGCAAACAAGGAGTCGGGCACGATTGTTCTTGTGATGAAAATGTTTTCCTACGAAACTCGGACTTTTGATGAGAGCAAACCAATGCTTGCACACACGTTTGAAACGCAAGAGTGATTCCACAGGCAGCCTCAATAGAATATCAACTACTAGATCATCTTGTGAAGGACAATCACTATCCATACTGATGGAAATATAAGCAGAATGAGACAACTTACAAAACATATTGAAAGAGACCAGATCTAGAAAACAAGCATTAGTAGAACACAAAGTGCAAACAATTAAAAAGATCAAGCAGCAACATTACCATGGGAAGCAAAAAGGGTAAGTTACACATCTGACCCCTCAGCTAAAAATATTTGCATCTACAACCAAATGTACATAAACTATGTGCAGAGGTGTCAAACAGGCTGGTTGGGTTAAAATTGAAAATGTTAAAATAGGTTGAAATAGAAATTGGGTTGGGTTATATGACCCGTCCAAATTTACTGTGGGTTCAAATTCGAGTTGGATCATGACCCGCCTAATTTGATCCGTTCAATCTCAATAATTTTAACGTATTACTTCCTCCATCCCATTTTATGTGACACTCTTTGACTTGGCATGGTGTTCAAGGAAAAAAATGAAGACTTTTGAAACTTGTAGTCTAAAAACATTCTTAGATATTTGTGTGGTGGAGAATCATTTCACTAAAGGTAAAAAAGAAATTTTAAAGTTAAATTGTTTTCGATTAGAATAAGGTAATACTCTTTTTGGGAGGGACAAAAAAAAAAGGTGGTGGCACATAAAATGGGACAGAAGGAGTATTATTTTACTTTTCATAACCACAATTTGAATTTTAACTCAAAAAAATAAAGATAAAAAGTTAAAAATACATAGATTAAACATAGAAAATATAAAAACATACATTACACTAATGCAGTTAAAGATCCTTAGAATGGGTTGAAATTGGAAATTAAATTGGGCTTTATGGAAGATTCTATCAAATAGATTTAGACTTGAATGAGTCGAGATTCAACCCAATTCAAATTATCTTGAGTTCAACCCATAGAATTTTCGACAGGTTGGACGGGTTGCCTCATTCTGACACCCTTAACTATGTGTATGCATATTTTTTTGATGTGCAACCATTTATGTCAAAGCTTAAAAATGGACTGGTTATAATTTTATGGCCTAATTCAGAGGAGACTGACAAGTAAAGAAGCAGTCATGTGGTTTTCTAGGCGAATCAATGATTACATATCAAAAGTTAGCATAAAGAAGGGGAGCATGAAACCCTAAATACCCTTTTCTACTAATATCAATCTACAATCCCTTGGAAATGAATTTCAGAGCAAAAGAATGAGCATACCCAGAAAATGGCAGCAACACCCTATATCGCCAAATAGCTGAGTTGCGCGGATTCTTTAATTTCAATGCCGCAGCCATGTCGGATTCTCCAAAAATATACTAATTTTGGAGAATGCAACACGCACCCGTCCGACCAACATAGGTGAATAGTACAAATTTTCAAAAAAAAAAAAAAAAACAACACTGAAATCTAACCTTGTAAGCCGACAATGAAGAATAAGTTGGAGAAAGAGATGATACCTCCTTACTGGATTGACTGAGTGGTGCAAAAGGTCGGTGGAAATACCTTTAACACTTCACTACTTCCTCCCAGTCCCAGAGGGAGTATTTATCAAATTTAGTCTTTTGACTATCCAAAATATTATTAAGTTTAATCCCTTTCAGTATTAAAAAATTTATCACGTTTGATCTTTGTCTAATTTTATACAAATGACTTAGGTTTAGTTAACAAACTCATGCATCTGCGATTTAAACTTTTAACATATTTTTCCAATTGTTTCTCTTCTTGATATATTTTCTTCAAATTATTCTTATGAAAAAACCTAACATCAATGAGCCAAAATAAATTTCATGAACAAAAAAGAAACAAGTCCCGATTTTACTCTTATGGAAAATAAATGAAGCATATTATTGTTTCTAATGACTTGAATATGCTAAAATTTATTATAAAAAGAAAAAAATTACTACATGTTATGTAACACTCCAAATTTTTTTTAAAGTTATGATTGAAATATCCTTCATGTGCGTATAAGGTTGTTACGGGTGATTCTTGATTAAGAATTGATATTAAAGTCAATTCTTTCGTGTGAGAAATTATTTGGAGATGAATTAAGGTTAAAAAAGGTCTTCTAGCACAAAGTTGAATTGAAAGTTTCCTTATTGATTGAGTTTTGATATAAAATTTTAAAAAGCCAAAAACACGCATTCATATGAATTATACAAAGCGTGAAGGTAAATAGTAGAACAACTCAAACTAAGGCCTCACCACTAAAACAAGTCTTGAACGGCGGTAAAACTAGCGACGAGCAGAAGGAAGAGGAGCGCCGATCCCTACATGGTGACATCATATAGGCAAAAATATGTGTTAGTATGTTGGAATGTACTAAGTATGTGAGATGCAACGCGGGTATAAAATTGTAATGCCATCATTCATAAATTTAAAGACTTCAATGCATGAAACGATAACGACATCATTTATATAAACTTAAGCATGCACAAGGAATAACATTCAAAATGAAGTAAACGCAATGCAATATTTGCAATATGATCGAACGAAAAAGATCAATTATATACTTTGTGGGAATGTACTGTAATTGACATATAAGACCGTGTGAGTTACTACATGAAATCCAATATAACCCCCTATGTTGGCACGGAGAGACCACTTGCTGAGTGGAACTCTATCTGATAGCATGCATCATCATATAACATAACTAGTCTACGTGGATCCACTAGTCTAGCCTATAAGGGTACCTATGGTGGCACATAGTTAATGGGCAAAGGGTTGCTTGTATGGTTCCCTTACAAAACTCCACCTCAATGCCTCATTCGGTGCTAAGTCATCCCACAAAATTCTTTTCAACATATAGTTAGTCAAGTAGTGACACTTAGAATCATAAGTAGAAATTTCAAAAGTAGCTCGAAAACTTAGGAACCACTAAGTGATAATTGTCCTTTTACCTTGGGGACCATTATAAACATCATTTAGGACATCATTAACATGTTTATATCTTTGACAAAATATTAACTTAAAAGCTTTCTTTTGTGTCCTATTGATCATCAATATATCATGCAAAGATTGACTTAAACTTAGTGAGCTTAGTCATTCACTAGAAAACTCACGAATCAAGAGGGTTACGCATGAACATGAAAAAATATGCTTATTTAAAACATCCATTAACAGCCCACACATCGTCATTTAAAACCCTAATCATTTGAGTCATTACCATCAACTCAAAACTCATTGAAATACTTAACAAAACATTGTATGATAACATTAAAGACAAAATACATCGTAATGCATCATGAAATCATCATTAGCATGTATGGTAGTATTTTAAAAAAGCTTAAAGAAAAAGTAAAAATTTTAATGATAGACTTTGTGAGTGAAAGGAACCCACAAATCAACTTACTTCGTTGGATTGTAAGAAGAAGGAACTTGAAGCCTTTGGGAAGAATCTTGAAATCCTAACCTTTTTTTTGCCTTGCCTTCTAGGGAGAAGAATGCCTTTGGATGTTTGAAAATATGGGAGAATGAAAAGAATGGAAATCCGCAAGGGTTTTAATCTGATTAGAAGCCTAAATAATCATAAAAGCGACGTAGTTTAAATTTAGGATTCGCGAAAAGGACAAAAATGTCCTTCATTAAAAACTCCCAGACTTGAACAACGAGACCTCAATTATGGGTCATAGACTGAACCATGAGTCATGGTTCATGTCATCATGTTCTCCTTTTTCAATTTTCAGAATTTGGTAACCATCCCACCAAACCACGAAACCTATTCACAGGCTGCACACTAATCCACAAGTCGTGGATCACTTCGTGGAATCCTTTCATATTTAGTCAAATTTTCATTTTCTAGGACCCCACTCACGAGCACAAATCACGGACCATGAATAGGACCACGGGTCATCCTGTTGGCCGTGGATTACCTTTTACAAACTTTAGATTTTTCTTCATGTCTGGATATCACTCTTACGACTCAATTCACGATCTGTGTTTCATTCCACATACCGTAGATGGTCCTCGTGGATCCTTTTACACTTAACAAGATTTTCAAATTCTGAAGCTATCATTCATAATCCTAGTCTACAGTTAGTGTACTAAATCACGGGCACTGAACTGAGCTCATGAATTGAGTTCTGGACCTTTCAGTTCAACTTTTTCTGCACTTTTCAGACTCCTAAGTTGACGGTCCTAACAGAAATGTTGAATTTAACAGAATTTCATATATGATTTGTGTGTATGAGGTTCTGAACGAATCTCGAAGGTTCATTTTGTGATTTTTATGACTTATCAAATTGTTGATATTGCATAGGTATTGGTTCCCTATGCATCATGTTCGTGAAGCCCCTGGTCGCAATCGCGAAGGGCCTTTAGCCTGTTTATTGCTCTTGTGAGGTAAGTGAGCTCCGATCACAAAGGGATAATTATCCCTGAATAGTGAACAATTCTAAAAGTCAAGTTTTAGCCATTTTCTTTTACTTTTAGACTTTGGGAGCTTGGGAATGGGCGATTTCACTAGATATTTTCAGAAAAATTCATTGGGCAAGTTATTTGCAACTTATACTTCATACTCCATTGATTATTTCTTGATTTATAAATCAAATTTAGTGCCTTTGAGAGGAAAAAATAGGCTTTATCTATGAACTCAATTTTTTTAAAAGATGATGATTGTGAGCTTATTTTAACTGCATTTTTTAAATGATTTTCACCATTAGTTTTTTAGAACCTTCATAAAATTTTTATGTAAAAAATTTTAGATTTTAATCTCATTTTTTGGTATTAAATTTTTTAGCCATTCTATCCTTCTTCCTCAAATTTTATGATTTTGGAGTCTTTAGATTTGGAATTCGATTGTGAATCATTATTTGACTAAATTGTGGTGTTTTAAAGTATATCCGTAAGGGAAAAACTCAGGGATAGAGTGATCACTATTTTTAGCTAAGGCAAGCGAATTCCTAACCTATAGTTAAATGTGTTGAACTTTGTATTTTCTGGTTGAATGTTGGGGAGTGATGGGAACTTGGTATTGAGAAAATTGATCATGAATTGACTTAATAAAGACGACAGAATAATAAAATAGTTATATGATAATGTGTGAAAATTTGACTTATGACTTGGTATGTGATTATTGGTGTTGCTTGAGTATTTAAATAATGATAAGTGATGATGTTGGCTCGTATAATTGAGATAATGGATTGATTTTGTGATTTCTGTGATCGAGAGTTGTATATTCCCTAAATTGATTCAAGTGTTGACTTATGAATTGTGCTATAAGTGATTATTGTGGCATTTTAAGTGTGATGTTGATATGAATATTATATGAGCTTGACATTGTTTGCTAGAAATTATTGAGGAATACTTGTAGGGATAGTGACTCTTTGACTAGTAGACTTGAATGATGATGATAAATGCATTATTAAAAATCTAAAAAATAATGTAGTAGTACTTGTGAATAACTCAATCGGTGATGATTTTCCTATATTTGGAGTGGTGATAAAATTGATTTGATGTGATTACTGAATACATGGATTGTGTGGACTCTTTGCATACTTTCATGCCTATTTGAAATATGATTAATGTGTTGTATTAGAACTTAATTGAGTACCACTATTGATACAAAGTCGAAGGGAGATGGTTCCAGCTAGAAATAATAAAAATATCAAAGAAAAATGATTTCGACAAAATATAATAAAAAGTCAAAGAAAAATATTCCGACTAGAGACGAAAGATAAATGTTGAAGGAAAATGATTCCAGGGGATATATTGTCCATGTGAGGCCTTTATGGGCTCCTACCTGAGGTGATCAACGAATGTATATCATAGGACAAACATACATCACAATTACTTTGTATTGCATTGTGTTTATTGCACTTCATTATATCACATCTCATATCACTCATTGTATCTATGTAGATATTTTTATGATGTGTGATATATGTACATATAACTTTGTGCTTATAAATAATTGAAGATTATCTTTTGTTTTTCAGTATGCTTGTATAAAAATGATGTATATTGTATGTATTAGTTTTTCTTACGTGCAAGGTAGTAATTGTAGAGGCATATGGTTGAGATGATAGGAGTACCTGTGTTCTTCATTGCTTTACTTAGGTTTACGATTCATTTGTTAAATACCATATTGTTGTATACTCACCCTTTGCTTTTACACTTGTATAGGAATTGACCCCTTTACCTCTTGATCTCGCGACTTCCTACTTTGGATCAAACTTTGAGACAGTCTGAGAGGTAGCAATTAGTTCTTTTTCAACGGAACCTTCAGACGTCTATTTACTTAATATTTTGTTTTATTTGAGAATCAAAGACGACATTGAGACTTGTATGAATTTCTTCAAATTCTGTTGTAGTAGAGACTTGTACATGTGACACCAGTATTGGGTCGATTTTTAGATTTGAATATCTTCATTTTAGTGCTTATCTTTCCATACATAGACTATATTTCTACTTTATCTTTCGCATTCTTTTGCTAATTTCCTGTTTAGATTGACTTGTCTCAGTGGGTTGAAGGCAAGTGTCATCACACCTGATTTCATGTCGTGACATTTTGATTTATTGAAAGGTGAAATTTTGAAATGGGTGAGGTAGATTAGATGATAATAATATATATTGATGAAATAATAAGTTATTTGATAGAATTTATGTCTTGATATAGAGATTGATGATATGTACTTTTGAGAAGGTTATAAATTTACATCATATCAAACCTTGCAAGTGGATTTATGAATCCGACACATGAAATAAGTTAAACAGTGCTCTAAAGAAAATCAATTTTTGAACTAAATTCGTCTATAATTTAATTTATTAACTAGTATCTGTAATTTTAAAATGGGGAATTACATAAGTGCTTAATGGAGAATTTTGAAATATAAATGGGGAGTATAATTGTGAATTTCTAATAAAATGATTTGTAATTTATTATATAAGAATAATTCAAATTATTAATTTAGAATTATTTTTATAATAGGAAGCCTTATAATTAACTCTGTCTATGAACAGAGGTTCTCCTGACTTACAAAAAAAGAGGAGGAATAGATTTTCTATATGATACTTGTCCACTCATATATGAGTTTACTTGTGGACTTGAGATCACTATAAAAAATAACTGGTGAATTTGCTTAAAGGTATCTGTTAATGCTTTAAGAGACATTTATCGAATTGAATTTTAAAAAGTTTGTGTTTAAAATAAATATATGTGTTATCTATTATTCATGTAAATAGTACGATTCTAGTATGCTTCCGTACTTCTATACTTAATGAAATTAATTCTCAACCACATAAAAGATTGTTTTAAACTACAAGTTTTTTCAAAACTTTTTTTTTCTTAACACTATGTCAAATCAAAGGATTCGCACATAAAATGAAACAAAAACAGTATATTAAATTTAGATATGTCTTAAATTATGTTTTCAAGAAGCTCTGTATTGAATTATAGAATAATACAGAACTGTGTACTTGTTATAAAGTAAATAACTGTGATTAGCTTTTCAAAAGATATAACTAATCTAACGAACCTATGTGGTTTCATATATTTCATAAAATCAATACATTACAGATATTGTTCAATAAATCAGAGGATCTGCAGTTGGAAGCATGCAGCAGGATATAGATAAATCACCTTAAAACACAAACTCACAAAGATTGATGTCTATAGCAACGACGGAAGAGTAAAATAACCAACCAACTAACTGAGCTCCTAAGATTTTTCAATTTGCTCGAAAAGCCACAAACGTCGTTGAGCCACCCATGACACAAAGATTGATGTCTATAGCAACGAAGGAAGAGCAAAATACCCAGCCAACTGAACTATTAAGATTGTTCAATTAGGTAGAAATATTATCCTTGCCCTGGCTGTTGTTTATTCTCTTTATTTGAACAAGGCTGTCCTTGTAATTGAAAACCCAAGAGCGACTCACGATTGGATCTAGCTGACATCCAAGATCGATAAGTTGCGTGTTGTAGGGTCATATAAAACCAGCTGTAAAGTTTCTTCTATTTTGAAAATCATCTTATCATCCTCACAGACGTTGCGAGGCGTATGAGCAACTATTTGAGGTTGAACTCTAAGAACTTTGGTCCAACTACCCTCTTGGTTCATTATGCAAACATCATATATGGATATCATTGATCTGCCAACGTTGTCACTGACATAGCAAGTGAGTCGCCACGCAACATGAGCTTTCCCCACCGTGCCTGTGGAATATCTGGGCATTGCATCTCCTCAAATTGCTGCCTGCCCATGTCAAACGAGCATATGCGGAAGATATTGCCCATGTCAAATTGCTGCCTGCCCATGTCAAAAGAGCCAATAATATAGCCCGTTGAGATATGTAGCACCAATGGGATTATGTAATTTAGACAAGGGAAATCATGTCCAAGGTTCTTCCACGAGTTGTTGCTTAAGGAATAGACACTGACGGAAACCAAAAGCGTTCGAATATATAGAACCAGGGGTCAAACCCCAATTCAAACCGATCATCATAATCTTCGGATGGCGGAGGCTCAAAGGACACAGGAGGCAAAGGCATGATTCTCTGGTTGCAGGATTCCATAAGGCCAAGGAAACATCGTCTTCACTAAAAAAAGTTGGTTGTTTCACCAAGAACAGGCCATCAACTGGGCCAACAAATGATGAAGAAATTATCAGACCTCCGAAGCTGATGGACAGTTTTTTTTTTTTGTGAGGAAGCAAGGAGAAATCAATGGACCTTGACATCAGTGATAAGTTAGCAATGAGGAGACGGGCACGATTATGCTCGTGACGAAAATGTTTTTCTATGAAACTTGGATGTGATGAGAGCATACCACATTTGAAACGCAAGAGTGATTCCACAGGCAACAAAGGACTAATAAATCTTGTGGTAAATGGCGTATATCAACCATAATGGTGTTGCCAGTTTAGCTCCTGCACTATTATGATGTGGTCAAAGTATCAAACTGAAAAGATTCATAAAAGGCTACAATTAAGAAACAAGATCTTGAAAAGTGTTGTTAAAAGATTCATCTCCTTTTCATCAGGCAATGATTCCTCTACATCGAAACTTAGCATTTAGCAGCTAAATACACACCAATTTCAACCAACTGGAAATGGTTTAACTTAAGCACAAGTTTCACATAATTGAAAAATGTCAAAACATCATATTAGTACAGTTTTGGGCACAAAGTAAAATAATTTTAGACTATAAATTTTAAAAATCTTTTTTATCAAATAAAAAATATCAGAGGGAGAGAATAAATGACTTTTACCAACTATGTACTACTTTTATTTATTTTCTAATTTCTAGGGTAAGTTTAGGACGAGTTTCGAGGCCGGGCCCACTAAAAGTGCTTCACACCTAAATTGAAAGCACAGACGTAAATCCTAAAATTTGGAGCGTAACTCCAGTTTGGGAGTAAAAACGCACTCTAAACATTTAATTTTTATTTTTTAAAATATTTTTACTACAAAATATATATATTTATTTTTTCTGCTATTATATTTTTAGGTTCTAAAATATATAAGAAATTAAAGCAATTCTCATAAATAATTTCTTAAATAAGGATTTTATAGCATTATGTGCATTAGACAACTCTATTCATTTTCTGTCATTATTTTTATTTTTTTTAATCTTTTTCTTGTTTGAAATATATAAACAATAATTAATAAAAATATTAGTTAAAGATGGAAAAAATTAGTAAACACGAAGATGAATGATGATTTTATTTCAAAAATTATCTCGACTATCATAAATTTTTGGTTTTCTTACATTTCTTAAATAGCAATATCATATTTATTGATACTTTATTTAAATCTATTTATAAAATTATTAAGAATTTTACTATAAAATATATGTTCATAAATCCATAAAATTTATCCATCACCTCATACGATATTATAAAACGCCTTGCTTCACGCTCTTCATTTTTAAAAGAGTGAACAATATTTTAAAGAGAATCCCCTCTTTATTATATTTTGGTAGGTTGAATCGTGTACTTTATTGAGGCTCTCTTTTACTTTGTTGTTATTGGGAAACGTGTGTTCTGATTTAAAAAAGATCAAAAAGTGTACAGAAACTATTTCCTTTTTTATCAAGGGAAATTTATATCATCTTAGTTAATTATTTTAAATCATGTAAAATATTAAAATTATAAAATTAAATCTTACATAAAGCACGCAGCTAATGATTGATATTTTTACTTTAGCTGCCTAATTTTACATTATTTCTATTAATTATTTTTTCAACTATTACAATTAGAATTTTACAATGTTAATTTTAATAAATTATTATTAAATCATAAAATAAATACAAAATAATAATTGGATCTTTTTTTTTGAACTACACAAATTAAATAAAATAATTATTTTTTAATATTTTTCGTTGATTATATTTGTGTAAAAACGAGGGTATTTTTAATATACTCTCTTTGTCCCTGTTACGCCGAAAAATGGCTTTTATTTTTGAAAATTATTCGAAAATCGAAAATCGATTCAAAACTCAATTGATATGAGCCTAACCAATTCTCGAGATTCGAAATGACACAGAGTCGCCACCTAATTTTACGAATAATTAGGAAACCATTAAAATATTTTAAAAGATCTAACAGAAAAATCTTTTAAAAATTCAGAGTTCAGGTTCGGGTTCACATTTCCATTTCAAGAAGGTGTTAAGCACTTGAAATGTCTGCTAAATGCAGTTATCCGGCGATTACGTAGTTTGACTAACTTTGACTTGACAAAATTGACTGATTTTGAAATTGATTGGTTTTAATGATTTTAAATAGACTTGACAATATTTTAACTAAACTTGAAAACAAGTTTGACTAGACTCAACTATACCAATTAACTATACTTGAAGAATTGAATAAGTTTAAAATTAATCTAAAAATGATAAAACTACATTTTTTGTTTTTACCTTATTTTACTTATTTATTTATTATCTCTTATGCCAATACTTTTTTTTTCGAAAAATAAAGTAAGATTAAATAAAGGCAACGTAAATGGTTTGACATGTCGGGGAATTTAATTATATTGAAACCAATAGAATAAATGTTAGCATCCAAGCACATACAAAACATAAACGAAATAAAATAAAGAAAAGGGCTAAAATAGTTCTTATCCTATTTTGTTGCAACGTTTGCTCCCGGGAATCTGTATAATAGCTTCTTCTTTTGGAATCGAGTTGACTCGATAAAAGGCAAGTTTGGGCCTCCGTGGCCCAATGGGATGCAAGTGAAGGACTCCAAAAAATGGTTCGGAGCATTGTTCATGCAAAGAAATAAAATAAAGATTAGTATACAATACATGATCCATGCTTTGAATAGCCTATTTAAACCTTTTAATCCTCAGAACCGACTCGAAATAATATGAACTAGACTGATATAATTTGAATATTGACGAGATGACATCCAGACCAAACAGAAAAGACAAATCTGTGTTAAGGCATATTTAAGCAAACATAAAGCCAAAAACTTATAATCTGGAGCATACATACAAGCCAGCAGTCTTAATATCATCCAAGCTGCCACAAAGCAGCTACAACTAGATTCACAGACCAGTTAAACAGCTCACAAGAACGAATATAAACAGAGAAACATTAAAACGAAACTTTTAAATGATTTCCTAAGACATTGATATGCTTGGCGATAAAACTAAACAGGGAGAAGAGAATACACTTTAACCAAGAGATGATCCACAAATTCTACTTCAGTAAATATGCTTTAAACGAGGACAAAACAAAGTACATCAGTAAACACAACATCTAATAGAGCACTTAGGAGAGGATCCCAACTTCAGACAGCAAATTTGAATCACATAATTCTTACTTCAACAGATTCGATTATGACTTCAGTAGCCAAACGCAGACAGCAGCTGGGAATGGCCTTTAAATTTCAAATTATGAACACGTAACCAGGAAGTGAACTCATTTTACTTTATTGGAATAAGAGAAAATGAAAAGAGGGGAACAGCAACATCGCAACCCACGCTTCAGATTGATGACAAAATAGAAAGGAAACCAGCTTCTAACATATTAAGCGAGCCATATCAGTGAAACGACATAGATGCGTCTTGAAGACCCACCAACAACGAATTATGAGAAGAACCAAACTAAACGATAGCAAAAGAGAACTGGCAGCATCTTCAAGAGGCTAAACCATCACTAAAACGAATCAACGAGAATGGAATTTTACACTACAGCATATATTTAGGAGAAAGCTGACTCGTTTTGAAAATAACTCAATTCGTAGCGACTTAACAACAAGTAAAGAGGCAACAACATCTTCAAACTGATATGCAGGGTACATTTCAGATCATAACTGAGGCTCAGGTATTAACTGAAGCAATAACATCTTCAATGGATAACAGGGTTACATTCCAAATCACAACGCAGTGAAGATGCATCATTTTAGAGTTTCTGAAACCAATTACGACTTGATATGATCAATAACAACACATAGTATTGACTCAACAACATTGTCTAGCTGATTAATATCATCACAAACAGATTCGGGAGTGTATTAACAACCAACAACGACAGTAACATCAACACAACTCAGTGATACTTCAGTCAATAAT
>JAPFFP010000080.1:16794387-16834519 GCA_026153255.1 Solanum medicagineum
CCACCCCCACCCCCCAAAAAGAATTTAAATATTTATTTTTAAAAAGTATTTCAAATTATGAAAATATTTTCATGTCAAAAATTATTTTCTTACAAATCTTTTTCTACTATCTAGCTAAAAGTAGAAATTTTTTCTAAAAAATATTTTTATTCATTAACCAAACAATAAAAAAATATTTTTTGGAAAATATTTTGCACTCAGCAATCAAACATGAGAAAATGAGTTAGAAATTAACTCATTTTCCAAAAAAACATTTTTTATGAAAAACACCAAACACACCCTAAGAGTTGTTAATTTTGAAGACATCATATTATTCTATTGAGGTTTGACTTGACAATTAAGATTTCCACCTAATAGAATAGGATAATTCCCATAGTGGTATAATAGTTTCGTTTTAATCTCCTCCATTTTTTTTTACTGTTAAACTTCCAATGGTGAGTGAATGGAAAAACGGTTTGGATGCGTGGGTGGGGGAGAGAAATTGGATTAGAAAGAATATTACATATAGACAAATTTTGCTTACATACAACGTGAAATTTTATCCATTCTGGCTAATAGAATACTGATGCCTTGATGTTTGTTGCAAAACTATACTACAACAATTTGGAATAAGCACAGAGATGACAAAAGCAAAACCTTCTTAATCTCACAGAACCCGTAACAGATTTCCAAACTTACCACCTCTGCAAGAACTATATTATGATAAATTAATCAAAAGACAACTTAGTGAAAATTGCATTGTTGTAATAAGGGATGACTATAATCAACATATTTGTCCCAGAGCGGCTTGTACTTCTCAATACCAATCTTCAACCAGGGTTTTGAGTTACCATTAAAGTGCAGCACAGCTCCCTTTTCTATCAACTTGGGATCGACAGTGGTGTAACCAAAACCTAAGACATGCCATGAAGGATTCAGAGCCTCCGTCAATCCATAGAAGGTCAGCAGTCCAGGTGGTAAAGTGCCAAGCTTCCACAATGTGCGGTCCACGTTCTTTTCCTGCCAATAATGGTATATGCCAGTAACATTCCTTTTTCGCCACTCAACCAAATCGAAAACATTCATCCCAAAGGCCCACCCACATGCATCAGGATCAAAATGATGACGAATAAGTGGGTGAGAATAATTTAGGTACTTGTGATATCTATGGAATGTCTCCATACAAGTCTCCACTGCACCATTTACATTCCCATTCAAGTCTGTGGAGAAAAGGGCTGAAAGATCCTTCTGTACCACTACATCATCATCGAGAAACACAACTTTCTTAAGTGCAGGAAAAACTTCTGGGATATAGAATCTCAGATGGTTAAGCATCGATAGATATTTAGGGTTTCTGAACTTGATTGGAGTTCGGCTGTTATCATGGTTGCCAGAGAAGTAGTAGTTCTGGGTGTCAGAGTCTTGAAGTTGTTTGAGAACAGGTACATAAGAAGCATTTAACCAACTAAAGTCTTCGATCTTTTGTACAACAACTGTCACTCCTCGGAAACTGTTCATGGTGAACCATGCCTTCATTGCAGCATAGTTCACCTCATCCGTTACAAGGTGAAAGATCACCATATCAGGATTCTTGGAATTCATAGCTGTCGAATTCACCACAACTGAAGTTGCAAGGATGTTGTCTGAGAATACACAGAAATGATACAAAGTGTTGTCCACAAGTTTGGCTGCTGCTTGCTTTTCTTCCTTGAGTTTTCTCTGCAAATTGGAACTTCTGAACCATTCAGCTGTTAACCGGACACCAAGGCAGTACAGACTTTTAGGGACTTCTTCAGCAGCAATTTGTCCATATTTTGAACTCTTCTCACTGAAGGAATTTGACTGTTCTTCAAGGCTTTGGATTTTAGCTTTCAGTCTCATAAACATGGTTGCAGTGTCATAGTGAAGTTGCTGGGCTTGGTAGAGCAGAAGTGCCATATCTCGAATTGCACTTTCTGATTCTCCATTTGTCAAGGGACTCCTTCTTGAAGCAGCATTAGAAAGAAGCATCTGTGAGTTGCGGATTTGAGCACTTAGTTCCCATGCAAATTGAAGGTTATTGCTTTCTTTTGCAATTACAAGAATTGCCTTTGCAAGAGAAATCTGATCATTGATTTGTCTTGCCATCGATTCAGGCCTCAGCATTTCTTCGGTGATGTTGAGACCCTCCACAATTCTCTCATGTCTATACGGTCTCTGCAAAGAAAGACAAAGTACAGGTTCAGATCTTTCCATAAGCTTAAAGAGACGGTCAGACAGAGGGGAAAACAAACTGCAGCTTAGAATCAGAATGCCAAGTTGAAATCTTTATCGCAACAGGCATCACCTAATGTGTTATAAATTCTTCCTCCAAACATATGTAGTTACCTTGGTAGATAAAATAAGGAATCCAATGCCCAATTCCTATTGCTTTAATCAAGGTACCACGTCACATAAGTTAACAGCACAGTATGTTGTGTACATACATAGCCCTATTTTTTTCCGTTAATTTGTGTCTTCCTTGACCTTCACTAAAGCTACTAGTTTAGTTGCTCTTTGTACTTAAAGCTCCACAGAATTTCGGTGTAATTTCTGCACTTAAAAACACCAAGCACTGACAGGGAACCTATTTGAGTTTCTAGCATCACCAACAGCTTTTTGTCCAATTTTCACTCTGAACTCAGTCAAGCAAATACATTATGGAGTGGAATCTATGCAGCAAACAGCATTGGGCAATATAAATCACTAAATGGATAAATAATATCCATTGTCGGATGAAATGCTTAAAGGGAAGTAAGAGAAAATACGAAGTACCAGAAATTGCTGGACCAAGGGCCACATGAATATAAAAGATTTTCGCAGAAACAGTCGCCATAGAATCAATAAATTCCAAAAAGATTTTCACGTGTCAACACACACATTTTGCTTTTATTTTTCTCCTTTTCTTTCCCCAACTGGATAAACTTCACCGGGTAAGTTGTTTCTTTTCCCGAACTAGAAAAATTTATCATTGGCAAGCATGAACCAATGTAATTTTGGGGGGGAGGGGGGGGCTGCTACACTGTTCACCTTCACCCATAGACTTTAAGAAAAACTTGGCATATACATGTAATATCTACAGGATTCAGGAAATAGACAAATAAAGACAGACAGATGCACCTGAAAGTGCAGAATATGTGTTGGTTCACTGGTTGAGAAGGCTCTTTGCAAGTCCTTTGTTTGTAACAGAGTCCAAATCCCCCTCAATGCAGTTAATTTTACTTAAGAGTAAATTTTGACGCTAGTCTCCTACCTTCCCACTTCAGCCTTCCTTTTTCCAATTTTTTACGGTCTGCATACATCCTACTCTCCCAAACCCTACTTGAGAGATTACACTAAGTTGTGTGGTAGTGGTGGTCTTCTATTTTTCTTTTTTTACTGGTTTTTATGCTACCAGCCTTTTCCTACTCTTTCTTTTTTTTTTTTTCTCATTGAACCTTTGTTTTCCTTTTTAATTTTCTTTACTTTTGTTACTCATTCTTTTATACCCCCAAATCTCCTTTAGCCCATGTATAGAATATAATCAGTGGTGAATTCAGTTGAATCAGTGCACAATTCTTTTGTGATTTTAACTAGCTAATAAATAAGAATATATTTTATTCTTGACTCCAAAATTATGACGGCTTGCTAATTTCTCCTGTGGATATTATAAATTTAATATTTCTGAAATACAATAAACATATAGAGCATTAAACATAGAAGTGGAAATACTATAAAGGCAAAACAATCTAAGAAAAAATACATCAAAATGTTTTATATTTTTCACTAACTTATCTTGCTAATAGGCACACATTTTAATTGTTTTTGATATTTTTCTTCTTCTACTTTTAGCCAATATAATCGAATGAAGAACCCTCAGGGGTTGGCCTGGTGTTAATAGACTTGAGCCTTGGGGTTTGCTCCCTTTCAAGGTCTCAAGATCGAAACCCACTAGGTGCAAACAATTTCTGAGAGCCATTGGACTGGGTAAAACCTGAATTAACCGTGGTGCACTTGCGGGAAACTCCTTGCCGAGGGCCTGTGCACCCCCGGAATTAGTCGGGGCTCTACGAGACTCGGACACCCTTTGCAACTCAAAAATATATATATATATATATAATCGAATGAAGAGAAGAAAACTTAATGAACAGTAACAACTTCAGCCTGTTAATCAGTTGGTTTTTAAATCAAAACCTATTACGCCAATTTGAAACTAATCTTGAACCAAGCACCCCACTGAAAATTCCTTATTATGAAAACTAAGTGACAGATCCTACATTAAATGCATGGTGCATCTGTGGTCTTTAAATCATGGATTGGCCTATGATAATGACGTAAAATGCTAACCTTGGATTTTATTTTATTTTTGAGAAACAGATTCTTGCTTAGGGAGAAGCTGAGTTAAGTATCGTTGAACTGAATCATCAAGACTGTGCCTGCCTTCTTTTTAAAATTTCCCGTAAATCATTCAAAAGAAAAAAAAAACTACTCCATTCACTGAGCAAATCTTTTAACCTTTCCATATTGAACACTCCAGAATAAAGTTGAAGTCTGTGTTGTGAACACCAGAGTGTTTTTTCAAGATAAATACTCTTACTACCATATTATTATCTACAGAAAACAGAGACCTCTCCATTTTATTTGGATCACCTCAAAAAGCAATATATTTTATTTTTTATTGTGAAACTCAAAAATAAACATTCAAAAATCAGTATTTGTGTCCTCAACCAACTTAAACTATTCAATTTATTACAAGTTTTCCGGTTAGCTACGTTCTAAGTTAGGAACTAATGTTTTACTTCCTCCATCTCAATTTATGCAGCACCGCTTGACTTGACACAAAGTTCAAGAAAGAAATGTGACTTTTAAAATTTGCGGTCAAAAACAAATATTAGATATTTATGCTACTATAAATCATTTCATTAAGAGTAAAAGCGGAATTTCAAGGTAAAGTTATTCTATTTATAAAAAGGTGACATTCTTTTTAGGGACAAACTAAAAAAAAAGTGTGTCACATAAATTAGGATAGAGGGGGTAAAAGTTTACATTGATTACTTGTCAAAATATATACTATGTAACTCTACATTCTTAATAATCAAAAAGGGGAACTGGACATCTTGCTTCCTTCGAGACATACAATCAGATTAGCAAATTACAATGTAGACCACCATGAAGAGAAGTAACTTTGATATGCCTTGTATAATTAATATTTTTATGTCCTTCACTTATTATGAACAAAGTATACTGCCATGTGCCCCTAAATACTTCCAAGTTTTCCCAACTCCCAGCATAGCTTATATGGAATCTATTTTCTTTACACATACTCTGTATTCTGCTGATTTTGTCAATGTTCATGAGGAATATTTAAGCTTTTATTAAGAAGCTTATCAGATCGAGCCACTTTGTACTTTTGTCTTTGATTATCCCAGTTTGACTGAGGAACTACTTAAACAATAATCAAATCGTACTGTGTTGTTTAATGCTAAACTAGGAAAACGTGGAAGCCACAATAAACTATATGTTAATTGTATTACTCTTTTCATTTAATTTCTCCATAAGACATGGAGGGCCGTAATATGGAATGATCAGTTTAGAACTTCCACCAAGTTTGGCCATCTCAATGTTCCCAAAAGCTTAAATTTGGGAAGAACGGACTAATGTATTCTTCCATGTCTTAGATCAGGATGTTTAACTTTTCCTTTTCTATTTGCTATCTAAATCATCCAATCATGCAATAAAATCCATTGTAAAATCATAAATCAGCACCATGCAATACCCTCAAGCAATATACATCAAAATTCCTCATCAAATCTTACATTAGATCAAAGATTTATATCTCAAAACATAGCAAACAGTCACAACTTTGCACAACTTTAATATAGTTCATAGACATGTTCATACTAGTAAACTCATTAGTAAAATCAACTTTAATTATGCAAATTGAGTAAAAAGGAGATTAGGGCACCATGGATGGAAAGACCCAATGGCTAAAATCTACATACCTTAGTTTTGAGGAATCTCTTGATGAAGTTTAAAAATGGAGACTTGAAGCTTGAAAGAAATCCTTAATTTTGGATGAGGGTTTTAAGACTTGAATTTGGGAGTGAAAAATATGGCTAAGTGTTTGAGAGGATATTGGGGAATGTTTAGGATGATATAAGTGTGAAATATGGCTAAGTATAGGTAAAAACGCATTTGGGAACACTTAGGCCCAAGACTCAAAAGCCTTGGACCGAGATAAAAATCACTGGCAACAAAATACAAAAGACATGGTGCTGTTGCAGAGGCAAAATTAATACATGTCCGCGACAGCCGCGCGTCGCGACACTATTGCGGATCGATTCTAGATAAGAAAAATTATAAAAAAATGAATTGCTAATCATTTGCTCTCAAATCACGATTAGACCCTTCTCCCCCTAATTTTCACCCCCCCCCCGAGCAAGAATATGAAGTCGAATTTTTTATATTGTGCACAGATTTTGAGATATATGAAATTTAAAATTTTGGGCATTCCGAGGCACATTTTCAGGCACTTTTTGGGGTCGTTTCAATATCTCCCCCTTGGGAACATTCATCCCCGAATGTAAAAGAGACGTACAAGACAAGAGTAATCATGAACAAATCAACGCCAATAGGAATGCAGCATTATATTTAAACACAATTTTCAAAACCTCAACATAAGTGTAAAAACATCATAAATTTGTCAACTTAAACATGAATGCATATGAATGACATAGGGGCTGAAACATAAGACTTGAAATCACATAGGGGATTTAGAGTTAGTATCTTAGGCTTGAGTGGAGTAGAAGAGATAAGGATACCGCTTTTGCATGTCTGCCTCGGCCTCTCGTATAGCACTATCGACTTGTTGGTTCCTCCAAAGGACCCTTAACAGATGCCATCTCCTTGTTCCTCAATCTATTCACTTCCCTATCCAAAATCTGAACTAGAGTCTCCTCATAAGTAAAGTTATCCTCATCAACACCCACAACATCAAGAGGCGCAATAGGATTAGGATCACCAACACATTTTCTCAATATAGAGTCATCGAACACCGGATGAACCAAATTCATTTCACTAGGCAACTACAATTCATAAGTTACCTTGTCATCTCAAGACCTCATAAGGACCAACATATCTTGGACTCAACTTCCCCTTATTACCAAAACGAATCACATCTTTCATTCGAGAAACTTTCAAATAGACCCAATCACCAACTTTGAAGTCAAGGTCTCTTCTCCTCACGTTGGCATAAGATTTTTTGGTGACTTTGAGCCATCTTCAATCTCTCCCTAATTATCCTACCCTTCTCAAGAGATTCCATAACAAGATCCAGACCCAATAAAGCTACCTATCCAACTTCGAACCAACCAAATGGTGATCTACAACATCCCCATGAGGAGCCTCAAAAGGAGCCATACCAATGCTAGAGTGATAGCTATTGTTGTAGGCAAACTCAATCAAAGGAAGATGGTCATCCCAACTACCCATCAACTCTAATACACATTCCCTAAGCATATCTTCAAGGTTTTGAATTATCCTTTCGGCTTGGCCATCCATTTGAGGGTGGAAGGTCGTACTAAGGTGAACCTTCGTACCAAGACCCCTTTGAAAAGACCTCCAAAAGTGTGAAGTGAATTTTACACCACGATTCGATATGATGGACAAACGGACCCCATGTATCCTCACCAACTCATTGATGTAAAACCGTGCATACTCTTCATCCCCATATGTAGTCTTAACCGGTAGAAAATAAGTCGATTTCGACATCCTATCAGCCACAACCCAAATGGAATCAAAATATTTTCTAGTCTTGGGCAACCCGACCACAAAACCCATATTAATCACCTCCCACTTCCAAGTAGGAATGTCTATGTCTTGGGTTAGGCCACCTGGTCTTTGATGTTCGGCTTTGACTTGTTCGCAACTATGGCAGCCGAAAACGAATTTGGCAATGTCCCTCTTCATGCCTCCCCACCAATACACATCCCTCAAGTCTCTATACATTCTGGGTGAACCAAGGTGGATAGAGTAAGAAGAATTATGGGCCTCATCTAGCATTTTCTCACTCAAACCACCAACCCAAGGCACACACAACCTACCTTGGTACTTAAGGGCACCATCTCCCCCTTGGGAGAAAACCTCTACTTTGCCCCCTTTCACCAAGGCCTTCAATTCAAGCAAGGAGGAGTCAAGATCTTGTTTTGCTATCACCTCATCAAGCAATGAAGACTTATACCCATTGACAACACCACCACCATCATCATTAACCTCTTCCAACCTAACCCCCAACCTAGCCAATTGTTGCACCTCCCTAGCTATTTCCTTATCACCACCAATGGCATGGGCTAGGCTCCCCATAGACACCCTACTTAAAGTATCCGCCACCATATCTACCTTACCTGGATGATAGAACACACTCATATCATAGTAATTAAGAAGTTCTAACCATCTTCTTTGTCTCAAGTTGAGATCCTTTTGAGTGAAGACATATTGGACGCTCTTATGATCAGTGAACACATCCACATGCACCCCATACAAGTAGTGACACCAAAACTTTAATGCAAACACAACGGTGACTAACTAGATCATGGATAGGGTAGTTCCTTTCATATACCTTGAGTTATCTAGAAGCAAAAGCTATGACCTTCCCATTTTTCATCAACACACACCCCAAAGCAACCCGGGAAGCATCATAATACACCACAAGTCCCTCAAGCCAATTCAGTAGTGACAATATAGGAGCTTTCAATATTTGGAAGCTCCTCCCACACTCATCAGTCCACACAAGCATAACCTTCTTTTAAGTCAATTTTTTCATAGGGGTAGCAATGGAGCTGAACCCATTCACAAACGTTCTATAATAATCCGATAGGCCCAAGAAGCTCCTAATATCTGACAGGGTCAATGGTCTAGGCCAATTCCTAATCACATCAGTTTTTTTAGGATCCACTTTTATACCATTCCCCAACACCACATGACCCAAGAATGCAACCTCCTTCAACTAAAATTCACACTTGAAATATATGGCATACAATTTCTCATCCCTCAATCTTTGCAACACAACCCTCAAACGCCCTATATGCCCTCCCTACTATGTGAATAGATCCAAATATCATCAATGAAGACCACATGAAGGAATCAAGGTGGGTTTTGAAGACCCTATTCATAAGGTCCATGAAGATGGCCGATGCATTGGTCAACCTAAAAGACAAACTCGTAATGCCCATATCTAGTCCTAAAGGCCATCTTGGGATTAACACACTCTCTCACCCTCACTTGATGATACTCGGACCAAGGATCAATCTTAGAGAAAAAGCTAGCCCCTTGAAATTGGTCAAACCAGTTATCAATCCTTGGAAAGGGATACCTATTCTTGATGGTGACCCTATTGAGTTGCCGGTAGTCAATACACATTCTAAGGGACCCATCTTTGTTTTTCACAACCAACACCGGAGCACCCCAAGGTGTTGGTTAGGTCTAATAAATCCCTTCTCCAACAAATCTTTCAATTATTCCTTTAACTCCTTCAACTCCGCTGGGGACATATGGTAAGGGGAATGGAGATAGGTTGAGTATCAGGGAGGAGGTCTATACTATAGTCTATCTCCCTTTCGGGAGGAACATGGGGAAGGTCATTTGGGTTAACATCAAGAAACTCATTTACAAATGGAACCGACTCTATGGAAGGGACTTAGGACTCCACATCTTTAACCCTCTCTAGATGGTAAAGACACCCCTTAGAGACCAACTTATGGGCGTTAATGCAAGAAATGAATCTATCCTTGACCACCACATCTTGACTTTCCCACTCAAGGACGGTTTCATTTAGAAATTGAAACTTGACCCTACGAGTTCTACAATCAACAGAAGCATAGTAGACATGCAACAATCCATCCCAAGAATGACATCAAAATCTACTATGTATAATACAACAAGATCACAAGGCAATAACTTTTGCAAAATGCAAATAGGAAAACTTCTTTAAACTTTCCTAGCAACAATAAAGGCACCAATAGGAGTAGACACTTCATATGACTCATGCAACAACTCGTGGTTAATATAGAGCTTTTTAGCAACAAAGAGGGTAACAAAAGAAAGAGTGGCACCCGGATCAATCAAACCATATACATCAAAGTCAAAGATTTTCAACATACCGGTAATAACATCGTGAACGTCACCAACCCCTTGCCTCCCATGAATAGCATAAAATCGATTGTGCCTTGGGGCACCACCTCTACCAAATGGAATCGAATTTGCACCTCGGCACACGCCACCCTTTCTTTGACAATCCACCCTTTTATGGCCAAGCTCCCTACAATCAAGCATGCATTAGAACTTTTCAAACATAATCCCATATGACTCTTCCCACATGTAGGACACACATCAATGGGAGCCACAACAACAACACCTTGAGGCCGAGGGAAGTCATTAGCAAACTCCCTATTAGTAGCATGATGAGACCCGTGGCCTTGATGGAACAAGCCACCCCTTTGGAACTACCCCCAAGACGGGGCCTTCTTGGCCTCATGCCCCCTCCTCTTACTCAACATTTCCTTCTTTATTTTGCTCGGTAGATGTCATCAATCGAGTAAAGTCCATGTCACTAATCAATAAAGCAGACCGGCATTCCACACTCACCAAGTCGGAGACCCCCATCACAAACTTATTCATCCTAGATGTAGGAACGGCCACCAAATGAGGAGCATACTTTGAAAGTTGATTAAACTTAAGGGCATACTCCCTCACACTCATAGCACCTTGTTTCAAGTTCATTAACTCTACCAACTTAGCTTCCCTAAGCTTAAGAGGGAAAAATCGATTAATTAAAGTAAATTTGAACTCCTTCCAAAGCACCACATTACAATTTCCCTTCTCACCCTTCCATTGATCATACCATATTTGGCTACCCTATTGAGTTGGTACACCGCCAACTCCACCCTTTTCATTCGGCCCAACACCCATGATATTCAAACTCTTATAGACCTCATCGATGAACTCTTGTGGATCTTTATCCACTTTTGACCCATAGAGCATCAGAGGATTCATCCTTATGAAGTCCCTTATCCTAGCTCCCAGGGTAGTACCATGAGGGGCTTGGGCCCCTTGATTCACTTGGTTGGCCACAACTTGGCAAGCATAGTGAGAGCATCCCGGAGTTCAACATTAGTAGGTTGCTCCTCGGGAGTTTGGGCCCTTTCTTTTTGTAGTGTTTGGCATAATCTAGCATGGAAAATAACAATCGTTAGAGAAAAACTTACCATAACTGTATAGAACGACTTAGGATATGAAGAAGGAAAACATTTCCTAAATCGTTTTATAGCTAGGAATTCATAGTCATGGCGCGCTGCACAACCATGAATAGGACTCTAATTGACGCGGTGTGTCAGACTCCGAGGATCTATCAACCTAGTTCTCTAATACAAAGTTTGTCATGACCCAAGCCTAGGGCCTAGACTTGACATGACGAATGGGGAACCTGAACTAACCCCAAACAAGACTCTTAACTTATCACTGCACATAATTGGTTGTGGAAGCATATAAAAGACATAAAGAGCAATAATAGGGGCAAAGGGGCTAAGGAGCAGCTTGCATAACATCATAATCAAGAGACAAGAGTTAAAGCTCATATCGTAGATACATAACATGTCCAACAAACACCTCTAATACATAGATAAGAGCGAGGGCCAAGATAAAGCAACCGGGCTCACCCTAACAGTCAAAATAGATAATAAAAGAAGAATTTCTCAATACATAATAAGAGAAACATAGACTAAGGTCCCCGAAGTGGAGAACTCACCAAATAGCTTAAGTAGTACCAAACTAGCCACGTGGAGGAGGAGGATGATCAACTTATGCACTAGTTCCTACATGGTGATAGTATATTTAAATGTACTAAGTACGTAGGATACAATTCAACAATAGATAGGCATCATAATCAAAATGTATAACAATAGGCAATAAACATAATATAAGAATATGGCATGTATGATCAATGCATAAGTAAAACATGCTTAAGTGATTCATGCTCATATAGGATATCGTATGTGTAGAAAGAACCAAGCTAGCTTTCCAGAGTACAAACCCCTTGGTAAGTTGCTCATGACGCCACCCCATGACTTAGGTGGTGAGGTAAAAACTCCTCACTAGGTTGATGGGTACGAACCCCCATCTAGGGTGATGATGATGCCACCCCATCACCCTGGTGGCGAAGTGCAAACCTCTCACTAGGTTGATGAGTACGAACCCCCATCTAGGTTACCCGGGCTCTTGGTCCGCCCGGATTGAGCATGGTCTAATGCAACAATTTACATAAAATTCATCATATACATAAGCTAATTTCATCATTATAACATCATTCATAGCATATCTCATGCTTTGGACCTTTAATTCCTCAAGAAAACACATCCAAACATTTTATCACACACTTAGAGGGTGTGTAATACTAGTATAAAATCGTGAAATATAAAGATAAAATCATGCAAGAAAATCCATTGTAAAACAATCAATTAACACCTTGCAACACCCGCAAGAAATATACATCAAAACCCCTGATCAAATCTTACAATAGATCGAAGATTTATAGCTCAAACATAGCAAAATAGTCACAACTTTACACAGCTTTAATATAGTTCATAGACATGTTCATACTAGTAACCCTATTAGTCAAATCAACTTTAAATCATGCAAATTGAGTAAAAAGAAGATTAGGATAACATGGGTGGAAGGACCCAATGGCAAAATCCTACATACCCTCGCTTTGAGGAAGCTCTTGATGAAGTTTGAAAATGTAGGTTTGAAGCTTGAAGAAAATCCTTAATTCTGGATGAGGGTTTTGAGACTTGAATTTGGGAGTGAAAAATATGGCTATGTGTTTGAGAGGATATTGGGGAATGCTTAGGATGATATGAGGGTGAAATATGGCTAAGTATAGGTAAACACACGTTTAGGAACACTTAGGCCCAAGAGCCAAAAGCCTTGGACCGAGATAAAAATCACTGGCAACGACATACAAAGGTCCACATTCGGTCCGTGATGCAGACTTGTTGTGGAGGCAAAATTAATACATGTCTGCGACAGCTGTGTGTCGCGGCACTGTCGCGGATTGTTTGCTCTTAAACTAGGATTAGACCCTTTTCCCCTAATTTTGACCCCCTAAACAGCAATATGATTGTTGATTTTATATATCGCGCATGGATTTTGAGATATATAGAATTTAAAATTATGGGCATTCCAAGGCACATTTTCGGGCACTTTTTGGGGTTGTTTTAACCTTGTTGAGGGTTAAATACCTCAATCGCCTTGTTGGGGGGGTGGTACGCCCATACTACCTTGTTGAGTGTTAAATACCTCAATCACCTTGTCATGGGGTGGTAAGCACGTACTACCTTGTTGAGGGGTATGGACCTCAATCACCTTCCAAGGAGGTGGTATGCCTTGGAGTTCAAGCAAAACTTGCTTGGTATATATGGATATTACCTCTTCCTCTACACGTAATAGATTCTATACAAGCATATTTTAAATCTGGCAACAACTTTTCTTGACTTTCACGGACAAAAGCCTTTTATATGATGTGGCCCTCCACGTCATTTTCTTAGCTTCCCTATATTATTAGCATTTACAGCTTTCCTGTAGTGACCCTAAGCCATTTTAGAGTTTGGAGCTTTTAGAGTTTGAACAATTGACTTCAGTCAAAACACTAGGAAGATGCCTTAAAATAGAATTTGTACGATCCATCAACCCCAAAATGGTCATTTTAGGCTAGGAGAATGATCGGCTTGTTATCGAGGCAATCAATGCGAGTTTGTGCCATTAGGTAGTTTATCCTTTAAAATCTTGGCCTAAGATTGACCTCTATCAACATTCTTGGAAATTTTGGTCATATGAAAATTTTGTTAGCAAGGTTTGATTTGAAACACCAAATTTGGTTAAAATGACCGTTCATGCATCTCCAAAGCTTTCAATCTCATTTAAAGCTATTTGATAAATTTAGTTTTAACCCATTTTTTGTTGAGACAACTTCCGTTGGAAATTTTGACTACACCATTAAGTCCAAAATGTCATTTCTAATAAGATTTCATATATAGTTTGCATTCAAGAGACTCTGGGTTCAGAGCATCAAAATCCAAATTTTGCTTATGTTGTTGCAAGTTCAACAACTTTTGTGATGGCCACTTTTGCAACAATTTGGCTTCTTTTATGAAGCTATTTTTGTACCCATTTGCTACTTTCGCAATAAAAGCCACTTAGGCGGCCTTTGCTTTTGCGAGCATGTCTTGGCTTTTCGATAATCACTGGGATTTAATTCCTTTTGTTCAAATTTCAATTTTTGGAGCTAGGAATATCCAATTTAGGCAATTGTAGGTCCTGGAGATTCCTATTGATTGCAACTTTATGTGCGAGTGATTGAAGAAGCAAGAGTAGAGTCAGAAAGAGGTAAATTTTTCCTGAAATGGGCTGCACTGTTTTGATTTCTCCTCTTTAATGGTGGTTTTTATATCTTTAGTTCTTGACAATTGTTTTGGATATTTCAATTGCGCTTTGTCTGGAATTGGTGTGGGTACACTGTTATGTGGTTGAAGGTCATTACAGACTACCTTTTTTAGGTAATTATCCTCCCTAAGGGGGCTGCCATATTCTTGTTTTAGGCTTTAATGGACTTTATACCAGGTTGATTTCAGAATTCTTGTCGTGAGTCCCACATTCTCATTTTAGATCCATTTTGGGTCCATCTCTGGAAAATGTGATTTTCGTATCAAAACATATTGACGTGGGGAGCATTATTTCGAAAGCGTGGTGGCATTTGGAGGTGATTTGAGCATAAATGCTATCATGAGCAGATTAGGAGCATGCATGATCGACTTCAAGGTAATGTAACACCCCCTATGTTGAAAAGTTGCAGGAGAGTTGAAACTGGACTAGAAATACGAGGTCATCTATGGCACGTGCTCTGAAACATTCGTTGTAGATAGGCATCATGGATAGGGGCAGTGGACTTACGCAAAATAACATTACAAAAATGAGGTAAAATACGGAAATGAAAGAGAAGAAAGTAAAGATAGATAGATTGACATAAGAAAAGGAAATCAAAAGCAACCTAAAGTATGTTAACCCTAAAGACCTCTATTAATTAATCCAAATCAAGCACCGAACCTCTTACGTCAACCTCGAAGAGAATTGGATTAACCTTGCAACCAATGTTTCTAAGTAGAAAGACAATGATAGCTTGTGCCAAGATCTCAACACTCATATAAGAGTTTTCAATATCAATATTCAAAGAAGTCTACCTAAAAAGTTAGAAACTAGGAACTATTTATAGTCTTAGGTAATTTATTACCAAAAAACAGCCCAAAAGTGACCAAAATTGACAGAATGCGGTCAACATGTTCATCGCTGAATTCATTTAGTTGATCGCTAATCCTTCAACATTAGACGGTCAAAGTGTCCATTGTCGAACCCATTCGGTGGATTGCAAATTTGTACCCTGTCGCCGAATGTGACAGTTCCTCCCCTTGCTTTGCATTCACCACCATAAGCTATCTTTAAAGCATAGAACCCCTTCTTTGACACCAATACAAGCTCAAGGACCTCCAACTTCATAAATATTAGCCCTTGCATCCTTTGAAGTGCTCGAGCTTGGCTTCTTACCAATGGTCCTGATGCAACCTAGCTTGCATCATCCTCTCCTTCTTGAGAAACATTTGTCCTCAAATTCATTCTTCATCATCGTCAAATGTTTGTAATGGGGACAAGTCACACACATATCTTCTAGGCATTTCATTGATTCTCTTAAGAACTTGAAAGGGACTGTCACCTCTTGGCATTAATTTAGTTTTCCTTTGATTGAGAAATCTCTCTTTGTGAAAATGTACCCATACCCAATCACCAAGTTCAAGCACAATCTTTTTTCAACCCTTATTCACCTTCCTTGACATTTCTTAATTTTTCTTTCTCAAGTTGAAACCGGACTTTCTCATGGAGTTTCTTCATAGCCTTCGCCTTTTTGCTTCCATTTAAGCTTAAAACGACATCTTAGGAAAGAGGAGTTAAATCTAAGGGGGTTAGGGGGTTAAAACCATATACAACCTCAAATGGAAATATGTCAATAGTCCCATGAATAACACGATTGTAAGGAAATTTGAATAGTGAAAAATGTTCCTCCTACGAAGCCAACTTTCCATTTACTATGGCCTGAAGCATAGAACTTAAGCTCCTATTTAGAACATTAGTTTGGCCATTATTTTATGCGTGACAAGAAGTTGAGAACAAAATGTTTGTACCAAGTGTAACCAAAAGTTCTTTCCAAAACTAAGGATTTGATCCTTATCACTTACAATGGTTTGAGGAATTCCATGCAATTTAACATCATTTTCAAGAAACAAAGATGCAACATGAGGTGCATAATCACATTTATAAGATGGAATAAAATGACCCATCTTTGAAAATTTATCAGCAACTACAAAGATGCTATCTCTACCACTTTTAGTCCTTGGCAAACACAAAACATAATCTATAAATATCAAGACAAGATCTTTGAGGTGTGGGAAGTGGAGTGTACAAACCTTGGGGGAGGAGGCGTAACTCAACACGTTGTCACTGAAAGCATTGGCTACTAATTCGAATACAATCATTATGCATCTTGGTACAATAGAATTTCTCCTCCTAATTTTCCTTAGTTTTTGTCTACACTAAAATGTCCCATCTATCCTCATTGTGTGTCTCCCTCAAAAATAGTTCTCTCCAAGAGCTCACAGGCACACATAGTCTGCCTTTGAACAAAAAACCATCAAACTTGGAATAGGGAGTAGAAGATCAATCACTATACAATCTTTCCCTTTCCCATTCCTCACAATCTTGGTAGACTAGAGCAAATATGGGGTCCTTGGATACCATGCCTCCAAACAATCAAAGCCAAGAAATTTAGAAGACGAGATACTTATCAACACATGTTCTCTTGACAAGGCATCGACTACCATATTTTCTTTCCCCTTTTTGTATTGGATTACATTGGGACAGTTTGAAAGAATTCAATCCATTTCGCATGCCTCTTGTTCAACTTATATAGACCTCGAATATGTTCTAGGGACTCATTATTGATCTGGATAGGAAATTCTTTGGGCCACAAGTAATGTTGCCAATTCCCAATGACCTAATCATATAATACAGTTAAACATCATAAGTGGAGTAACTCAAAGTGTCACCTTTTAGCTTTTCACTAATAAGCAATGGGTTTTTGCTCTAGCATTAAGGTGACTCCAATGCCTACTTTACTAGCATCACATTCCACCTTAAATATTTTCTTAAAATTGGGCAATTGCAATAATAGAGTAGAACTAAGCATGGATTTCATGATCTCAAAGGCCTTTGCTTATGTAACACCTCATGTTTATAGTCTTGGAAAATTGAAAGTTTGGAATTTTGGTGTTGGTTTGATCCTACGAGCCAGTTTAAGACTCATGGAAGGATCCATTGGTCGTATGTAGGCCTTGTAGATTGAGTCCAGTGAAATGGAAAATTGAAAACTTTCTAGAAAGTTTATTACAAATAAGCTGGACGAACTATAAGTTGAACCACAACCCATCAAAGTTTTCGTAGAAAGAGGTCCTGAAGGGTCTAAATTTTTCTAAATACGAAACATTTCTACGAGAGAACATACGGCCCATAGACAGATTCATAGGTCATCCTGCATGTTCGTGGTCTGAAAGATGCAAATTCTAGTAGCTCAACCTTTGTGACATGAAGTTCTGCGAGCCTATGTATGATCAGTAAGTTGATCCACGAACCATGGATGGGTCCTCATGGTTGGTTTTGATAGTTTTTAATAAAGGGCATTTTTGACATTTTAAAATTGTTTAAGTCCTAAACTATGTCATTTTGGCCCTCCTAACTACCTTAATCAACCTAGCCCTCGTAAGTACTATACCAAATTCATTCAAAGTCATTCATCCCCAAGAAATTCTCTCAAAGGTTTCAAATATTTGTCTCTCTAAGTTAAGGATTCCATTGAATCTTGGGATTGAAGGTTTGACCAATGTTTTCTTAGATTTTTCCAACTCAATTCTAAATATTCTCATATAAGGTATGTAGGGCTTCATTCATGGATTAGTTTCATCCATGAAGCCTAATCCAAAACCTTCCTCTTATCAAAATTTCATGATGATTTCTTATGGGCTTTTATGTTGTGATCCCAAAAGCATGGATTAGGATTCCTACCTGATGATTATATCTAATTATGCATGAGTTATGATGGATTTATATGATATATATGATTTTCAAAAAAATGTATGTGATTTCGATGTATACATTATTAGGGATTAATGATTAGATGTGGGTTCCTTCACTGATGATCCAAACTGATTTCCAACTACATGTTTTCTCTGTGAATCTTGAAACACCCCTCATATACCTCGAAATATCTCATAATTGTAATTGCCATATATTTCAAAAACTGTGCGTGATTTAAGAAATCTGACTTCATATTCTTGATCAGAGGCAAAAGTTAGTGGGAAATGGGTAAAACACAGATTTAGAAGATCCATAGCGAAAAATAATTTTCGCTAATTAATCAATTTCCAGTAGCCTTGCCCACCCAGGCTGCGACGTGCCTGGGGCGCGCCACTATGTAAATGGTAGCTACGCATTTGGTCCGTGTCGTGCCCTATTATTCCAACTTAGTTCAAGGGCATTGGGGGAATAAATCAATGCCCATTTAAACGTGATATCCCCTATACTTAGTCATTTTTTAACTCTAGAACTCACACAAACCCTCTCTAAACTTCTTCGAAAAATTATCAAGACCTCCATCCATATTCAAGGATCTCAAGAACAACTTTGGATTACAAGGACCCAACCCAACCTTCAAGTCTCCTTCAAGTTCACTCCTTGAAATTCTAAGCTTAAGGTATCTGGGTCTTCATCCATGGGTCCTTTCACCCATGGAGCCTAACCTTCTCATTTTATGAAAATTGTATGATTTCAAGTTGTATTACTTATCGGTATCTCTTATTATGAATCATGAATGTAAATTATATTGGGTTTTATCAAGTATTGATATACAAGAATAACTATTTTAATCTCATTTCATGAGTTGATTTAATTTTGTTGAAGTTATGCACGATGTGAACTATGCAAACGATGAATTTTTGTGAATTTCAAGATGAATTTTGAGCTACCCAAAATGAGGATTTTACTACTATATTGGTAGGTTGATTTCAATTGATTTTACTTCTTCTGGTTTATACTCTTGATTTGCATGATTTTGAACAAATATCATGAACCCATCATGTATTTGATTAAATTACATGACAAGAATTTCTAAGTTGTTGATGAACTATTGCGTGATTTACAAGTCAAGTATTTTCATGATAATTATGGGCTTCCAAGCATGTATTAAATTCATGAAAAGTATCTATGATGTTACAAATGACAAGTTGAGCCCTATTTCAAGATTTTATCCTCTTGTGAGCTATTCAAGTCAAGTTGAGGGATCAAGCATGATTACTATTTTACCCTCATGTTCAAGTTCAATAAGCTCACTAGTAGAGGTCAAGCATGTAATGAGCAACTCATGTCAAGCTATCAGGTCTCTTACAAGTTATTCATGTTATGATTGAAGGTATGATTATTTCAAGTATTCCGTAGGATTAGGCATAGCACCGATTAAAGCTTAAGGCAGGTGTCATAATGTGGTTGTTAATGTTAGGTTTACTTATTGTCGTAAAGCCCAAAAATTGATTTCTACGAGTCGCATTTTCCATTTTGTAAGGGTTAGGGATGTTGAGTCTAAAGTCCATCCTATTTAGTCGGTTCTGGTGGTCAATGAGTTTCTTGATGTCTTTCCAGATGAGTTTCTCAGTACTCCTCCCGAAAGGGAAATATACTTTGGTATAGACCTCCTCCCCGATACACAATCCATTTCCATTCTCCTTTACCGTATGGCCCCGGAAGAGTTGAAAGAGTTGAAGGACTATTTGAGGGATTTGTTAGGTAAGGGTTAAATAAGGCCTAGCATGTCATCTTGGGGTGCACCGGTGTTGTTTGTAAAGAAAAAGGATAGTTCCCTTAGAATGTTCATTGACTACCGGCAATTCAATAGAGTCACTATAAAGAACAAGTATCCTCTACCAAGGATAGATTACATTTTTGATCAACTACAAGGGGCTAGTCACTTCTTTATGATTGATCATTGATCTGGATACCACCATGTGAGAGTGAGGGAATGTGATATTCCCAAAAGGCTTTTCGAGCTAGGTATGGGCACTTTGAGTTTGTGGTAATGTCCTTTGGTTTGACTAATGCACTGACAATATTTATGGATCTCATGGATAGGGTCTTTAAACCCTACCTTAATATTTTTGTGGTGGTATTTATTGATGATATATTGATTTATTCCCGGAGTGAAGAAGAACATGTAAATCACTTGAGGATAGTGTTGCAAATTTTGAGGGAGAAGATGTTGTTTGCTATATATGAAAAGTGTGAGTTTTAGTTGAAAGAGGTTGTATTCCTAGGAAATGTAGTGTTGGGCAATGGAACTAAAGTGGACCCTAAGAAGATGGAGGTGATAAGAAATTGGCCTAGGCCCTTTACTCTAACGGATATTAGGAGTTTCTTGGGTTTGACGGGTTTCTATCGGAGGTTTGTGAATGGCTACTCTTCTATTGGTTCCCCTCTGACAAAATTGACCCAAAAGAAGGAAAAATTTTTTTGGACCGATGAATGTGAAAAGAGTTTTCAAACTTTGAAAGACAAGCTTATCTCCGCTCCTATTTTGGCTTTACTGGAAGGGCTGGAAGGGTTTGTAGTTTATTGTGATGCCTTAAGAATTGGTTTGGGGTATGTTTTGATGCAAAATGGCAAGATTATAGCATATGCCTCTAGGAAACTTAAGGTGCATGACCAAAATTATCCCACCCATGATCTTGAATTGATGGCTATGGTGTTTTCTTTGAAAATTTGGCATCATTATCTATATAGGGTTCATGTAGATGTGTTTATCGACCACAAGAATCTCCAATATGTGTTCACACAAAAGGATCTTAACTTGAGGCAAAGAAGGTGGTTAGAACTCCCTAAGTATTACGACATGAGTGTGCACTATCATCCCGGCAAAGCTAATGTTGTGACCAATGCTCTAAGTAGAGTGTGCATTGGTATTCTAACTCATATTGATGTTGGCAACAAGGAGGTGAATAGAGAAGTTCACAGGTTAGCTAGGTAAGGGTTAGGTTGAATGAAGTTGAAAATGGTGGTGTAGTGGTTGTTGATGGTTCTAAATCTTCTTTGACTGAGGAAGTCAAGTCAAAACAAGACCTTGACCCCACCTTGCTAGAGTTGTAGACTTTGGTGAAGGATGGTAAAGTTGAGGTTTTCTCCCAAGGGGTAGAAGGTGTCCTTAGGTACCAAGGTAGGTTGTGTGTGCCTAATGTTGATTTTGAAGGAAGCACATAATTCGCCCTACTCTATTCAGCCCAGTTCCACAAAGATGTATAGATACTTGAGGGAGATTTACTAGAGGGGTGGTATGATAAGGGATATTACATAGTTTCTAGCTGGTATTTACAATGTCCAACAAGTGAAAGTCGAACATCAAAGGCGGGGTGGCCTAGCCCAAGACGTAGAAATTTCTACTTGGAAGTGGGAAGAGATCAACATGGATTTTGTGGTTGGTTTGCCAAAAACATGGAATAACTTAGATTCTATTTGGGTCGTTATTGATAGAATGACAAAGTTGGCTCACGTTTTGCCAGTTAAAACAACCTATGGTGGCGAAGACTATTCAAACTCTTGAGGATATGCTTAGAGCTTGTGTTTTGGAGTTCAAGGGTAGTTGGGATGAACATCTCCCACTTATTGAGTTTGCTTACAACAATAGCTACCACTCAAGCATTGGCATAGGTCCCTTTGAAGCTTTATATGGTAGGTATTGTAGATCCCCAATTGGGTGGTTTGATTTTGGGGAGATGGCTTTATTAGTCCCGAATTTGGTTATGAATGTTTTGGAGAAGGTGAGGTTGATAAGGGAGGGACTGAACACGACTCAAAGTAGGCAAAACTCCTACTCCAATGTGAGGATAAAAGATCGTGAGTTTAATGTTGGTGATTGGGTTATCTTGAAGGTCTCACCCATGAAGGGTGTGGTCTGGTTTGGCAAGAAAGGGAAATTGAGTCCAAGGCTTGTGGGATCCTATAGGATTTTGAGGAGAGTTGGTAGGGTTGCCTACGAATTAGAGTTTCCTTCAAATATTGGTATGGTTCATCCGGTCTTCCATGTGTCGATGTTGAGGAAGTGTGTGGGTGACCCAAGTGCTATAGTGCCCTTAGAGGTTATGGGTGTTGTGGAGGATAATTTGACCTATGAGGAGGTCCTAGTGGAGATATTGGATAGACAAGTGAAAAGGTTGAAGAAAAAAGATATAGCATCCGTCAAGGTCCTTTGGAGAAATAAACAAGTTGAAAGTGCCATATGGGAAGCTGAAGCGGACATGAAGAAGTGATATCCATACCTCTTCCACTCTACTCAAGCCAAAGGTAATAAAATAAGTCCCATATATGATTTCAAGTATTGAGTTTCAGCCCTCATGTCATTTTTGCATGCAATCATGTTTATGGTAACAAATTTATGGTGATTTTTGACATTCATGTTGAGACTTTTTGAAAATGATGTTTAAGTGCATTTGTTATATTCATGTCGGGTTGAAAGTTCCATAGTTACTTCTCATTCGCATGTTTCTTTGATTTTCTGGGAGAATGTTTATCAAGGGGGAGATATTAAAACACCCCTTATGTGCCTCGGAATGTCCCATAATCGTAATTTTCATATATCTCAAAATCGTGTCTATTTTCGAAAATCCGACTTAATATTCTTGATCGGGGGGCAAAATTGAGTGGGAAAAGGGAAAAACCTGGATTTTAGAAGATCTGTAGCGAAAAATAATTTTTGCTAATTAATCAACTTCCAATAGCGCTGTGCGCCTAGGCCAAGACGCACTTGGGGCACGCCATTGTGAATGTTGGTTACGCGTTTGGTTTCATGCCCTGTTTTTCCAAGTTAGTTCAAGGGCATTTCGGAAATAATTCAATGCCCTTTTAAATGTGATATCGTCTATACTTAGTCATTTTTTAACTCTAGAACTCACACAGACCCTCTCTAAACCTCTTCAAAAAATTATCAAGACCTCCATTCATATTCAAGGATCTCAAGAACAACTTTGGATTTCAAGGACCCAAGTCCACCTTAAAGTCTCCTTCAAGTTCACTCCCTGAAATTCCAAGCTTAAGGTATACGGGTCTTCATCCATGGGTCCTTTCAGCTACGGAGCCCAGCCTTCTCATTTTATGAAAATTGCATGATTTCAAGTTGTATTACTTATGGGTATCTCTTATTATGAATCATGAATGTAAATTATATTGGGTTTTATCAAGAATTGATTGATTATGCATGAATATCTATTTTAATCTCATTTCATGAGTTGGTTTATATCTATTGAAATTATGCATGATGTGAACTATGAAAACGATGAATTATTGTGAATTTCAAGATGAATTTCATGCTACCCAAAATGAGGGTCTTACTTCATTGTTGGTGGTTTGACTTAAAATTGATTTTACTCCTTCTTGTTATACTCTTGAGTTGCATGATTTTGAACAAGCGTCATGAACCCACCATGTTTTTTATTAAATTACATGACAAGAATTTCTAAGTTGTTGATAAATTATTTCATGATTTACAAGTCAAGTGATCTCACGATAATTATGGGCTTCCAAGCATGTATTAAATTTATGAAAAGTATCTATGATGTTACAAGTGACAAGTTGAGCCTTATTTCAAGATTTTATCCTCTTGTGAGAGATTCATGTTAAGTTGAGGGATCAAGCATGATTACTATTTTACCCTCATATTCGAGTTCAAGTAAGCTCACTAGTAGAGGTCAAGCATGTAATGAGCTACTCATGTCAAGCTATCATGTCTCTTACAAGTTAATCATGTTATGATTATTTCAAGTATTTCATGGGGCTAGACTTAGGACCGATTGATGCTTAAGGTGGGGGCTCAAAGCAAGGGGTCCTTATATAAAGCCTTTATTCTCTAGACTATGTGCCACCATAGGATTATATTTTTTCCCTAAATGGGCTTTACTAGTGGATCCATCTAATTCATGTTATCATGTTGGTTTTCCTTGGCAAGTAGACCACACCTTATCAAAGGGGTGTCATGCCTCGTTACCTTTCCAAGAGGATGTCATGCCTTGAATTCCAAGTAGTAGTTCACTTGGTCTATGTCAGTTAAGGTCTCCTCCCACATATGTATGATAGAGTATGCAAGATAAATGTTTTAAGTGCATGTTTTATAACGAGCATTAATCATACATGTCATATTGAGATTGTATCCATTTGGCCTATATGTATGCATTTTGAAGATTATAGCTTATGTCTTTGTTGCATAGAAACACGCATGATTAGTACATTCCAAGTACTAATACATACTCTATGTCTACATGATATTACCATATTGGGACTAGAGCTCCCATCGATCATCCTCCTCCGTGGCTAGTTCGGTTCTTGAAGGAAGCCTTTGGTGAGTCCCCAACTCCGAGGACAATATCTATTTTATTCATGCTTTGTTGAGACTTCTTCTTTATGTTGGATACTTATTATCATGAGGGTGAGCCCGAGAATTGTCTTGGCCCCCGCTCCATTCTTAAGTAAAGGTGTTGTTCGATACTATGTTTGTATATGCTTATAAGCTTGACTCTTCTTATGTTTTATGATTATAAAAGACTTCCCTTAGTCTTGTTTCACTTTTGAATGATTGACTCTTGTTACTGTCTTATTTTGCTTCCGAAAAAAGGATGTCTGCATGGTATTCTAAGAGGTTTGTTTGAATTGTCTTTGAACTTCTCATTTGACATGTCACATCTAGGCCCTTGGCGTGGTTCATGAAAAGCTTGGTATCAGAGCACTAGATTGTTAATGGTCCTCGAAAATCGAACACACCGCATCTATTAGAGTCTTATATATAGTTCTGAAGTACACCACAACTATGACTAGGAGGCTATGAGATGTTTTAGGAAATGTTTCACCTCTTCATGATCAATGTTGTGCTTTAAATTTAAAGATAAGGCTTTCCCCCTTAACGAATGTTCTTTTTCTCTTCTAAAGAATGTCCCTACAAAGAGGAAGACTAAAGAGAGCTCGTACACTCGAGGAGCAACCGGCCCCTCCCGCTCCTCAAGCTCCTTATGATCGAGCTGTGGCCAAAGATGAATTCCGAAATGTCATCACTATGTCGGCCTATGCTATGACCAACCAATTAAATCAAGGGGCCTAAGCCCCTCATGCTCCTACTCTCCTCAATAGTGGGGGATTTCACAAGGATGAACCCTCTGGAGTTTCATAGGTCCAAGGAAAAGGAAGATCCCCAAGAGTTCATCGATGAGGTGCGTAAGGTTCTATCTTTTATAGGGGTAAATTTACAGGAGAAAGTGGAACTAGCAGCCTACCAACTCAAGGGTGTGGCCCAAATTTGGTTTGCTCAATAGAAAGTGAAGAGGATAGATGATGATGCTATTCCTTGGCAGGAGTTCAAAGCCGCCTTCCTCAACCGGTTCTTCCCTATTAAGTTGAGAGAGGCTAAGATGATGGAGTTTATGAATCTTTGGTAATGTTCCATGAGTGTGAGGGTGTATACCCTCAATTCAACAAGCTCTCAAAGTATGCTCCTCATTTGGTTGTCGATCGTAGATCAAGAATGAATAAGTTTGTGCTAGGGGTATCCAACTTTGTGAAGGAAGAGTGTTGTACCGCTATGCTAGTGAGTGATATGGACTTGTCTTGGCTCATGACATATGCCGAACAACTTGAGGGGGTGAAACTTCGGAAGAGAAGTGGGTAGTCCAAGAGGGCTCGGTTAGAGGGTGGCTTCCAAGGTGCCAAGGGTGGTCATTTCCAACAAGGTCACAAGTTCCAAGGTCAAGGGTCCTCCAATCCTCCAAATAAGAGGTTTGCTGATGATGGGGTGTCTAACGCAAGGTTTCAAGGTAGCAATGGTGGGATGACTAATCCTAAGTGCCAAAAATATGGAAGAAACCAAAGTGGTACATGTTTGAAGAGCTCTAATGCTTGCTTTGGTTGTGGTGAAGTGGGTCACAAGGTTTTTGATTGCCCTCATGCTCTACTAAGGATAGAGATGGTCATCCTCAAGGCCAAGATTCTAATGTAACGACCCGGTCATTGTACGACTTCATCGAAGATCGAAAATGTCATATTTGATAAAATATGGGCCAAGTGTCACCTCAACAGAGACTACACAATCCGTGTGAGGTCACATGGCCCGTATAGCCTCTACTGAAGTGATACTTGGCCTTAATTTTGAGTTTGTGGCCTTGGTGTGGAGTTTTAGGTTAAGGCACATCACACTTAGACCCCACACAGGCCGTGTGACACTTCACAGATCGTGTGGAGGGTTGCGTGATGGCCTTGAGCTTGAAAAACCCACGTTTGGAGCAAAGTGTGGTGACACGTCCACCTTCACGGGCCGTGTGGCCCTTCCGTAGAGCAAATTTTGATAAATTTTTTCTTAGTATGAGATCTTCAAGCACAAGCAAAATTCATTCACAAGCCTTCAATTCAATTTTACTTATGGTTAAGGCCATCATGGGTCTCCTACATCTAGCCAAATTCAAAGGGATTTCATTGGCTAAGTTTTTCATAAGTGTTGACAGAAGGGTCAACTTTAAATGGTCATATCTGTTAGCACAATATGAACTGGGTGACCCACAACCTATCAAATTAAAGATCTTTGAATTAGCTTTCCATCACATCTAATTTTACCTCATCCCAAATTTGGAGTAAAAAATTATGCTCTTTTTCGTATAATCTATCTGGGCTAGACAAGGGCCTTCACGACCCTTGAAGGGTTTCACGAACCGTGAAGCTGGGCGTGAAGAGTTTCAAAAAAAATTTAAAGAGGCATTTTATTTAGGTTCTTTTGATATTTGTACCCATCCCCAAGGCTTTTAAGACCTTTAAATACCCCCCTCCTTTTACATTCCTAAACCTCTCCAATACTAATTCTAAACCCTCATTCAAGACTTATTCTCTCAAAACTCTCTCAAGCCTCTCCTAAAGAACTCTTGTGGATTTCAACTTGGGAATGAAGAAAAACTCAGTTCTTCTTCAAATTTCTCTTGGGACTTCTTTATTAGATCAAGTTATGTAGGTTTGATCTTTCGTTCCTTCCAACCAAAGAGACCCAAATCTTTTCAACCAAGTATTTATGAATTTAATCTCTCTTTGAATATGGGTCTTCACTATTTGGATTTATTAAATTAAATTGATGTATGGGTTGTACGTTTTTGATGATTTTAAGTTACTTTAAGCCCTATTATGATATGATTTACATGGAAGTTAGAAGTTATGAATATGTATGTCCCTTTTTAAGGCTTGTTTATGCATAAGTGATTATATTATGATTTTAAATGTGTATTTAATTATGTTTTCATTTGAATTTCATATTATATTGTTGATTTTCGATTGAGTCTTAATATCCCATGCTTTCCTCACATCATTCATGGCATTTGCATTCATGACATTGGATTATTATGGAAATTATGAAGTGGGTTAAGCCCAATTATGTTCCATGATATGATTTTGATTAGATATTAGTTATGACAAGAATGTGATCACATATATGTTTATATGTTTATTGATTATCGCTCTTGGAGCATTATGGGTGCTTTCACCATTATGAATGTATGAAGGAGCTATTCCTATGCATGGGTATTATGACTATGAGTTACGATTTGGCATTTGAGCCTAAATATGAATTATTATGAAAAAATGTTTGGCCTTTTGGCCTAAGAATGCATTGAAATGTTTTGATGAGACTTACTCCTCTTTGAAAGCATGTATATGTATATTATGAGTATTATTGTGGGATGACGACTTGGCGTCGTTGGATTGAGGGAGTGCTCTCTTTCATGGAACTATGTGCCTAGCATAGGTTGTGCGAAATCCTATCAAAAATGGGATGTGTTCCTGTAAGGAAGGTTGCTTCATACGAAATGAGATAGGTTCCATAAGCTGAAGTATAATGTGACATGATATTCTATATGTGGAAATCCTTTCTAAAATTAGATCTGTTCCCATAAGGAAGGTTTCTTCATACAAAATGGGATGTATTCCCATAAGGTAAAGTATAGTTTATCTTTGGTAAGTAGACCACCTCCTAACTAATGAGGGGATTTCATCAGGATTCCAAGTATTAGCTCGCTTGGTCTTACTCATGCCGGTTGAGGTCACATCTCCACTATATATGAGAATTATTGCACTTCATGCATCATTGATTTCATGGCATATTATTATGCTACTTTTCTTTTGATACTTCTTTCTATATTATGTGCCATTATCATCTAATATTGAATTCAGGTTTGGTAAGTCACATGCATTGCACCTCGCATACTTAGTACATTCAAATGTTCTAATGCATACTTTTGCCTACATGATCTCACCATGTAGGGATCGGAGACTACTCTCATCTACTATTGGCGACTAGAGTTGAATTGAGATACTTATTGTGGTGAGTCCTATCTTTCAAAGACAAGCCTTCACTACTCTACATATGGTGCTTTTGTTTATACTATTTACTTTGAGGGTGAGCCGAGGATGTGTCTTGCCCTCTATCCTATCCTATGACTTGAGGCATTGTTGGACATCTTGTAGACTCTTGTACGGATATATGCTATGTGTTGTATTTGGAACTTATGGTTATGGTGATCTATTTGATATGGCTATCATGGATTGATTATGAGAATTATGATAAGAATGTATGAAAAGGAGCAATTGAGGGATTTGTTGGAGAAGAATTTTATTAGGCCTAGCTAATCACCTTTGGGTGCACCAGTGTTGTTTGTGAAGAAGGATGGTACTTTTAGAATGTGTATTGACTGCCGGCAACTTAATAGGGTCCCCATAAATAATAAGTATCCTCTACCAAGGATTGATTATCTTTTTGACCAACTTCAAGGGGCTAGTCACTTCTCTAAGATTGATCTTCGATTTGGGTATCACCAAGTGAAAGTGATGGAGTAATGATAGCCTTCCGAACTAGGTATGGGCACTATGAGTTTGTGGTTATGTCCTTCATTTTAACTAATGCACCAACTATCATCATGGATCTTTTGAATAGGGTCTTTAAACTCTACCTTGATTTGTTTATGGTGGTATTTATTGATGATATCTTGATCTATTCCTATAGTGAGGAGGAGCAAGTGGCTCACTTGAGAGTGGTGTTACGAATCTTGAGGGAGGAGAAGTTTTATGCAAAGTATGAGAAATGTGAGTTTTGGTTGAAAGAGGTTACCTTTCAAGGGCATGTGTTGTTAGGTGATGGTATTAAGGTGGATCCTAAAAAGAGCGAAGTAATTAGACATTATAAGACATTAGAAGTTTCTTAGGCTTAGCGGGTTAATACCGGAGGTTGTGAATGGGTTATGTTCTATTGCTTCTCCCATGACTAAGTTGACCCAAAAGAAGGAAAAATTTGTGTGGACCGATGAGTGTGAAAAGAGTTTCAAACCTTGAAAGATAAGCTTGTCTTCACTCCTATCTTGACTCTACCGGAAGGGTTTGTTATGTATTGTGATGCCTCAAGAATTGTTTTGGGTTGTGTTTTGATGGTAAAGTGATAGCTTGTGCCTCTAGACAACTTAAGGTGCATGAAAATAATTATCTTACCCCTGATCTTGAATTGGCCACCGTGGTATTTTTTGAAAATTTTGCATCATTACTTGTATGAGGTGCATGTTGATGTGTTTACCGATCATAAGAGTCTCCAATATGTGTTCACCCAAAAAGACCTCAACTTGAGACAATGAAGGTGGTTAGAGCTTCTTAAAGTTTATGATATTCGTGTGCATTATCACCCTGTAAGGCTAATGTTGTGGCTGATGCTTTGAATATCTTGGGTAGCCTAGCTCATGTTGATGATGGGGGCAAAGAGGTGGCTAGAGAGGTTTATCGGTTGGCTAGATTAGGAGTTTGGTTTAAGGAGGTTGATAATAGTGGAGTAGTGGTGGTTGATGCTTCTAAATCTTCATTGATTGAGGAGGTGAAGGCAAAGCAAGATCTTAACCCCACCTTGTTAGGGTTGACGACTTTGGTGAGAGGTGGTAAGGTGGAGGTTTTCTCCCAAGGGGGAGATGGTGCCCTTAGGTACCAAGGTAGTTTGTGTGTTCCTGGTGTGAATTACTGTAAAGACCTGGTCCAACACTGTGAAGTATTGTCCGCTTTGGGGCGTTACGTGTCGCCGTCCCCCTCACGGTTTTATCCCTTTGGGTTTACCCCAAAAGGCGCTTCACAAGTTGGATACCAAACCCTCAACATATAGCCCAGGAACTCCCCCTTATTTTCCGATGTGGGATTCGCCTAAGTGAGCTACAGGCGTTATGTATCGCAATCCCTGCACTCACCCCCCGTAGGGACTCAGCGTCCTCGCTGAGGTTTGCCCCACCACCGTACTAGCAGAGAGTCGTCTCTGATACCATGTGTAAAGACCTGGCCCAACACTGTGAAGTATTGTCCGCTTTGGGGTGTTACGTGTCGCCATCCCCCTCATGGTTTTGCGCCTTTTGGGGTAAACCCAAAGGGACAAAACCGTGAGGGGACGTAACGCCCCAAAGCGGACAATACTTCACAGTGTTGGGCCAGGTCTTTATAATGACTTGAAAGAGAGGATTCTTGATGAGGCTCATAATTCTTCCTATTCTATTCACCCCAGTTCCACAAAGATGTATAGAGATTTGAGGGATTTGTTTTGGTAGGGTGGTATGAAGAGAGATATTGCTAAGTTTGTATCTAGTTGCCATAATTGCCAATAAGTCAAAGTCGAGCATCAAAGGTCGGGTAGCCTAGCCCAAGATACAGAGATTCCTACTTGGAAGTGGGAGGAAATCAAATAGACTTTGTCGTTGGATTGCCTAAGAGTAGAAAGCATTTTGATTCTATTTGGGTTGTGGTTGATAGAATGACAAAGTCGGCTCACTTCCTACCAATTAAGACTTCATACAGTACCGAAGTTATGCTAAATTGTACATTATGAGTTGGTTAGATTGTATGGGGTGCCTTTGTCTATCATTTTGGATCGTGGTGCTGAATTAACTTCTCACTTTTGGAGGTCCTTCCAAAGAGGTCTTGGTACCAAGTAAAGCTTAGTATGGCCTTTCACCCTCAAACGGATAGCCAAGCATAAAGAACTATCCAACTCTTGAGGATATGCTTAGATTTTGTGTTTTGGAGTTTAAGGGTAGCTGGGATGAACATCTTCAACTCATTGAGTGTACAACAATAGTTATCATTCGAGCTTTGGTATGGATCCTTTTGAGGCTCTATATGGTAGACGTGTAGATCCCCGATTGGATTGTTTGAGGCGGGGAAGATGATTTTGTTAGTCCCGGATTTGGTCATGGAGGCCATGGAGAAGGTGAGGTTGATAAGGGAAAGCTTGAAAACATCCCAAAGTTGACAAAAGTCCTATGCCGATGTGAGGAGGGATCTTGAATTTAAGGTTGGTGATTGGGTCTATTTGAAGGTCTCACCCATGAAGGGTGTGGTTCGTTTTGTTAACAAGGGTAAATTAAGTCCAATATTTGTGGGTCCTTATAGAGTGTTGAGGAGGATCGTTAAGGTGGCCTATTAGTTGGAGTTGGCCAATGAGATGAGTATGGTTCATCCTTTCTTCCATGCATCTATGTTGAGGAAGTATGTGGGTGCCCCAAGTACTACTGTCCCTCTTGATATAGTGGGTGTTGTTGAAGACAATTTAACTTATGAAGAGGTTCCAGTAGAAATTTCTGATAGATAAGTGAAGAGGTTGAGGAACAAGGATGTTGCTTCCGTCAAGGTTCTTTGGATAAACCAACAAGTTGAGAGTGCTACATGAGAAGCCGAGGTGGACATGCAAAAGCGATATCCTTATCTCTTCCACTCTGCTCAAGCCTAAGGTACTTATTCTAAGTCCCCTATGTGATTTCAAGTCTTAAGTTTCAGCCTTTTATGTCATTTGCATGCATTTATATTTATGTTGGAAAGCTTATGGTGATTTTGACACTTATGTTGAGGTTTTTGAAATGCTGTTTAAATGCATTTGTTGCATTCATGTGTTGGGCTGAAAACATCTTGATTACTTCTCTTATATACTTTCTTTGACATTCGGGGACAAATGTTCCCAAGGGGGAGATATTGAAACGCCCCAAAAAGTGCCCAAAAATGTGCCTCAGAAATGCTCATGATCGTAATCCATATATCTCAAAATTCGTGTGTGATATCAAAACTTCAACTTCATTTTCATGATTGGGGGGCAAAATTTTGTGGAAAATGGGTATAACCCCAATTTTAGAGCAACCGTATCAAAATTTGATTTTCCAAAGTTGACGAAAAACATAATCGATCGTGCCCCTGGCGCGACACGGCCAGGGCGCATGATAACATACAAAGCATGGATGACACCAAGATGAGTGGCGTGTACCCCTCGAGATCATTTACAAGGAGTCAAGCATTAGATCTCCAAGAGTCACAAGCTATGTTCACGAAAAAGGAAGCATTAGAGGAGCTTGAGAGTCACTGAAGAAAGGCTTACAATATGTTCACGAAAAAGGAAGCATTAGAGGAGCTTGAGAGTCAACGAAGAAAGTCTTACAATGTGTGGAAGGTCTATCTAGGTGAGAAGAAGGAAGAAAAGAGGCCATGTCTGGAAATGGCTACTAATTGAATTCAAGGATTTGAAAAGGAGGCAACCAAAAAAGGCCCTTGCTCTTTAAGGGTGAAATTATAAAGAAAATGTCTTTTTTTATTTACTTAGTGTAAATAACTTTATTTTATCATTTGAAAGACTTAGACTATGTTGAGTATTAAATTATCAAATTGTAGTATCTTCTTAGTTGAGTAATTAGTGAGTAATCAGGGTGAACTCTTAGAATTGTTAGTTGACTTGTTTGGTTGGTTGAAGGATACCCATTTGTGGTCCTTAGTTTCTTCTAATTTTTCCTTCTAGGTCTTGATTTGAGTTGTTGAAATCAATTGGGAGGTGAGGGTTTTAGTCCCTTTGTTGCCTATAATTTCAATACCTTGAACTTAATCCACATATCTTTCTATCTTTGTTCCCTTTTCCCTTTCTTTCTTGTTTGATCTTTATCAGCGCGGACCAATGCTAATTTTGTGCCAATTTTCCTATTTCGGTCCAAGGCTTTGAGACCTTTGGCCTAAGCCTTCCTATGCATAAAACACCTATATTTAGGCATTTTTCAGCCCCATATCATTCAAGACATTCCCCAAAACTCTCTCAAACACTTAGACAAATGTTTCTTTAAAAATCAAGTGTTCCAAACTCATTTCGTATCACAAGGAATTCATTCAAGCTTCAAGTTCTCATTCAAATCTTCATCAAGGAAATCCCCAAAGTTGAGGTATGTGGCTTTCAACCGTCGGGTCCTTCTACCCATGGTGCCCAATCGTTCTTTTTTAGTAAATTGCATGTTTTCAAGTTGATTTATCAATGGGTATTTCTTTTTATGAATTGATTATGAGTTATGTTGGGGTTTCATGAAATGTTGATTATGTAAGCATGAACTATGAATTTATAATCTATAATGAGATTTGATGAGGGGTTTCAATGTATCTTGCATGAGGGTGTTACCAATTGTTGGTAGGTTGATTTATATTAAATTTTCTCACATGATTTCACTCTTGAATTGCATGATTTTGAACTAGCATTACACACCCACCAACTATTTGATAAAATGTCTGGTTAAGGATTCTTGAGTTATTGAAGGTCTATTGCATGGATTATGAGCTAAGTGACTTATGATGATGAAAGAAATGTATAAATCTGTCAATTTCTTGAAAAGTATCTATTGTGTTGCAAGTTGACCACACCTTTGAGGGGGTGCTATGCCCTAATCGCCTTATTGGGGGGTGCTATGCCCGTATTACCATGCTGAGGGGTATATACCTCAATCTCCTTATCGAGAGGTGGTAAGACCATACTACTAATTGAGGGTAGATACCTCAATTACCTTGTTGGGGGATGGTAAGCCCGTACTACTGATTGATGGGTAGATACCTCAATTACCTTCCAAGGGGGTGGTATGCCTTAAAGTCCAAGTACTAGTTTGCTTGGTCTATGATGATGGCCTCTTCCTACACATGTATTGTGTTCTATCAAACATGTTTTAATTCAAGTATTGATCATGCATGCTATGTTGCTAATGCACTATCTGTTGCTTATGTATATGCATTCTCATTATGTTGCCTATCTCTTGTTGCATTTGATCCTTCATACTTAGTACATTCAAACGTACTATCACATACTCTATGCCTACAGGATGTTATCATGTAGGAACCGGAGCCGCTCACGATCATCCTACCCATGGCTAGTTGGTCATCTTGAAGAATAACTAGTAGTGATTCCACAAGTTCGGGGACACTAGCTTTGCACTCACACTTTTGTTATATCTTATGTTGAACTTGATACTAAGTGATTCCACAAGTTCGGGGACACTAGCTTTGCACTCACACTTTTGTTATATCTTATGTTGAACTTGATACTAAAAGGGTGAGCCTTGGCCCTCGCTTAATCTATGCTAGAAATGTTGGGCAAGTTATGTAATTATGCTTTGAGCTTTGACTCTTTTTATGATTTATGCTGTTAAAGACTTCCTTTAGTCCCTTTACCCTTGCCTATACTCTCTTATTATTGTTTACTTTGAATCTGCAACCAAGGATATGTATATAATATGCTAAGAGGATTGTTTGGGTCCCTTTGGGTTCCCATTTGCCATGTCATGTATAAACCCTAGGCTTTGGTCGTGACACATAATTACCTAATTCATGATCTTGAGTTAGCGATGATGGTGTTTGTCTTAGTGATTTGAGGATGCTATTTTTAATGGGTACATGTGGACGATTTCACCAATCACAAGCGTTTGCATTATTCGTTCACTCAAAGGGATCTTAACTTGAGGCAAAGGAGAAGGTTGGAACTCCAAAAGTGGCTATGACATGAATGTACAATATCATCCCGACATGGAAAATATTGTAAGCGATGCTCTTAGTGGACTATCAATGGAAAGTGTGGCTCATGTGGGTGAAGGGTAGGAAGAGTTGGCAAAAGATGTCCACCATTTGGCTAGATCGCATGTTAGTTCAACCGACTCTAACGATGGTGGTGTTCATGTTCACAATGAGGCTGAATCTTCTGTGGTTGTTGAGGTCAAGGAAAAGGAAGACTTAATCCCTAGGTTGTGTCGAAGAGGTTGGTTGCCAGAAGAAAGATAGAAGTTTTCTCCTAAAGGGGAGATAGTGTAATTAGGTACCAAGATTGATGGTGGGTTATGGATGTTAATCGTTTTAGGGAAATGATCATGAGTAAAGCCCATAATTGTCATTATTTTGTTCACTTGGGAGCTACCAAAATGCATCGAGACTTGAGAGAAGTGTACTGGTGGCATGGTACGAAAAAAGACAATGCCAAGTTATATATATATATGTGAGTTGGTTAGACTAGGTGGTGTGCCTACCTTCATTATATCAGATTGTGGTATCCAACTTACTTCTCACTTTTGGAAATCATCTAAAAGGGGGCTTGGTCCTAAGATAAAGTAGAAATATATACCACTTTTCATTCTCAATTGGTTGTGCAAGCCGAGACGACAATTCAAACATTGGGGGACATGTCGAGGTCTTGTGTGTTGGAACTCAAGGTTAATTAGGGTGATCATCTATTACCTATTGAGTTGGCTTATAACAATAACTTTCATGCTAGCGTTCGTATGGCACCGTAGCTACTGCTTGTCGGCTTCGGGCTCTTAGCCAATGGTTACCGTCAAACTCTTCCACCTTATTCTTTTTTTCCATCTCTGAAGTGAGTGAAGTTAAGCTAATGCCTTGGGGATTTGTGTGGTAGAAGGTATAGATCCTTGGTAGGATGGTTTGAGTTAGGTGAGATGACTTCTATAGGCCCGGATTTAGTGATGGAGGCTATGGAAAGAGTGAAATTGGTTAGGGAAAAGTTGAGGATGGTTTAAAGTCATCAAAAGTCTTATTTGGGAAGGATCTTGAGTTTCCTATTGGTGTTTGGGTGTATGTGGTGAGATGCATTTTAGGAAAGAGGGCAAGCTAAGTCCCCAGTATGTAGGACCTTATGAGATTTTGAGTGGATTGAGAATGTGGCCTATAGGTTGGGTTTGCCATTGGATTTGAGTTCTATTCACCCGGATTTTCCATGAGTTTATGTTGAGAAAATTGATTGGTGATCCTAGTACGATTGTGCTTTTGGAGGGTGTTGACATTGAGGAGAACTTGTCTTATGAGGAGTTCCCAGTTGAGATCTTGGATAGACAAGTGAGGCGGCTTCGCAATAAGGATGTGGCCTCGGTTAAGGTACTTTGGAGGAATCAACATGTGGAATGTGCTACGTGGGGAGGGGAATCAAGTATGATGCGATGATACCTCTATCATTTCCAATCGACTCAAGCTTATGATATTAGGTTCTTCCTATTCTCAATGGTGCTAACTTATTCACTCTTGAGTCTCATGATATGACATACATACATGTGCACGAAAATGATTTATTTTATGATATTTTAAAAGATTTGAATACTTTTTGATATGAGTTTTAATGACTTTATGATTTTCAGTGATAAATTATTCATTGTATCTTGGGTTTGGAAGTTTCATGTTCTAAGCCAAGTTTTTCAAGCATTGTTCTTGCACATTCGGGGAGAATGTTCCCAAAGGGGAGATGATATAAAGACCCAGACGTTGTATGACTTCACGGGAGCTCGAAAATGTCATTTTTGGCAAAATATGGACCAAGTGCCAGCTCAATGAAGTAATACTTGGCCTTACTTTTGAGTGTGTGGCCTTAGTGTGGAGTTTCGAGCTAAGGCACATCACACTTGGACCCTACACGGGTCGTGTAACACTTCATGGACCGTGTGGAGGACCATGTGTTGGCCTTGAGCTTGAAACACCCACGTTTGGAGCAAAGTATAGTCACATGGCCACTACTTTCACTGGTCATGTGATGGCTCAGGGTCGCATTGGCACTTCCGTAGAGTAGATTTCATAAAATGTTTCTAAGTATGGGATCTTCAAGCTCTAGAAAAGTTCATTCTCAAGCCTTCACTTCAAGCTTATATTTATGTTGTTTAAGGCCATCATAGGTCTCCTACATCAAGCCAAATTCAAGGGGATTTCATTGGCTAAGTTTTTCATAAGTGCTGATAGAAGGGTCAACTTTAAATGTACATATCTCTTAGCACAAAATGAACTGGGTGACCCACAACTTATCAAATTTAAGCTCTTTGCATTATCTTTCCAACGCATCCGATTTCCCTCATTCCGAGTTCGGAGCAAAAGGTTATAGCCGTTTCCGTAAAATCTGTCCGGGCTAGACGGGGGCCTTCATGACCCGTGAAGTTGTGTCTGAAGAGTTCCGGAAAAAATTTAAAGGGGCATTTTATTTAGGTGTTTTTGATATTTTGACTCATCCCCAAGGCTTTTTAAGACCTTTAAACCCCCCACCCCTTTTACATTCCTAAACCTCTCCTATACTAATTCTAATCCCTCATTCAAGACTAATTCTCTCAAGCCTGTCCTAAAGAACTCTTGTGGATTTCAACTTGGGAATCAAGGAAAACTCAATTGTTCTTAAAAATTCTCTTGGGACTTCTTCATTGGATGAAGGCATATGGGTTTGATCTTTGTTTCCTTCCAACCAAAGAGACTTAAATCTTTTCAACAAAGTTTTTACGAATTTAAGCTCTCTTTAAATATGGGTCTTCACTATTTGGATTCATTAAATTAAATTGATGTATGCGCTGTACATATTTGATGATTTTAAGTTAATTTAAGCCCTATTGTGATGATTTACATGGAAGTTATGAAGTTATGAATATGCACGTCCCTTTTTAAGGTTTGTCTATACATGGGTGATTATATTATGATTTTAAATGTGGATTTGATTACATTTTCATTTGAATTTCATATTATATTGTTGATTTTAGATTGAATCATAATTACCCATGCTTTCCACACATCATTCATGACATTTTGGATTCATGACATTGGATTATTATGGAAATTATGAAGTTAGTTAAGCCCAATTATGTTCTATGATATGATTTTGATAAGATATTGGTTATGAAAAGAATGTGATCACATATATGTCTATTGATTATGGCTCTTAGAGAATTATGGGTGCTTGCACCATTGTGAATGTATGAATGACCTATCCCTATGCATGGGTATTATGAGTATGAGTTACGATTTGGCATTTGAGCCTAAATATGAATTAGTGATGTATCACCCCGACAAGGCTAATGTTGTGTCTGATGCATTTAGTAGAGTGTCTATGGGCTGCATTGCACATATCAAAAATGAAAAGAAAGAGTTAGTCAAGGAATTGTATCGTTTGGCTTGTTTAGGTATGAGGTTGAATAGTACCAAATGGGGTAGAATAATACTTAATGGAGGAAACTAAAGAAAACTAAGACATGGAGCCTAATTTGGTCGAATTGAAAATTTTGGTGGATGATAAGAAGGTAGAGGTCTTCTCACAGTGGGGAGATAGAGTGTTACATTACCAAGGGCGATAGTGTGTGCCCAATTTAGATGACCTAAGGGAAAAGATACTTGATGAAGCTTATCTAATTATAAGTATTCTATTCATCTGGGATCCACAAAGATGTATAGGGATTTGAGAGAAGTATATTGGTGGAATGGCATGAAGAAAGACATAAAAATGTGTGATGGGATGTGCAAATTATCAAACTGAAAGTGAAACATCAAAGACCCAGTGGTTTTACTCAAGACATGAGATACTATCATGACCCAAGACTAGGGCCTAGACGTGACACGGCAAATGGGAAGCCCAAAGGAAACCCAAACAAGCCTCTTAGCATATCATTTGCACATCCTTGGTTTTGCAGAACTAATAAAAGATAAATAAGCACATAGAAGATAGTTTCTAAGGGAAGCGGGGCTTTGGACTCACTGATATGCTGTCAAAATACATCACATTTGGTGCCTAAAATAAGGGATTTTGCAAGTTCTTAATGCGACTTTTTATGGTTTTTATGTGTTTTTATGTTCTTATTGCAGAAATGATAGGTTGGCATGATTTTGGAAGAAATTGCAGATTTTGCTAAAGTGCAGGACATATGAGTCACCTTATGAGTCGTAGCCCTAGCTGCGAGTTGCAAGGTGTCCTCTTAGCATGAGACAGTGAGCAAAATTAGGAATCTGCCAAGTGGAGGTCAACCTCATGAGGCCACTCTATGAGTCATAGGTGTCACTATGACTCATATGGGTGGGGTTCCTAGCAAGGAATAGTGAGCCAAAAGTTTGGACCAAGAACCGAAGGCCTAGACTACGAAAGGAGTATATGAGTCATAGCCAAAGCAATGACTCGTAATAGTGAGACATAGAAGTCAAGTCCAAAGTGCCAGAAATTCACTATGAAACCTTGATTATGACTCATAGGTCACCCTACGAGTCGTATCTGCGGGACGTACCTGCTGCCAGTTGTCTTTTCTATTTAGTTTTTAGGGTGAAATTGTAAATAGTATAAATACTTAATGATAGGTTTTTAGAAGAGATAACAAACTTCAAAACTTTTCAGAATTTAATATTTTGGAGATCCACTTTGAATTTTCTCTCTAGAATATTTCTAGGGTTTAGTATAGATTTCAATTTTTAATTTGAAGACCCACTTTGGGGGTTTGGAAAATCACATTGTATTCATCTTCTATTTATCAAAGCTTGTGGTTTTCAACTTGAAGGTGTTTTTGTTTTTCATTGTTTTTGTAAACTCTCAACCATGTCTTTTACATTCATTGTTGTTGATTTTGCCTTAGCCATGAGTAGCTATGCACCCACAACTTGGGGTTGTGGGAACCATGAATAGTTAACTTGAAATAACCTACACTTTGTGCATTTCTTTGAATAGAGTTTTGCATGTGTTGTTTATTTCTCTTCGTTTTGAATGTTGTTTGGTGGTGGCTAACACCAAAACCCACCTACTATCATGATCACAACAAAGGTAGTGACGAATAGGAAAAGGGAAGTAAATGATAGGATTCGATTGATGTGTTCTCAT
>JAPFFP010000080.1:16841183-16874884 GCA_026153255.1 Solanum medicagineum
GTTACAGTTGGGTTGTAGGCTGACTTGTCTTGGTGGGATAAGACGAGTGTCATCACGCCCATTTTTGGGTCGTGACATGTACACATAAATATTCCATTCCACACTTTAAATGCATTAAAAAATTTCCAATAAAGAAACTTTTACTACTGTTAGGTGAAACTAAACATTTTACTACTGCTGCTCAATGTTAAACGGTGAAACTATTAGGACTATCCACGAACCAATATAACATTTTTCCTATTTTGCATATTTCGTCCAAGGGCATTGGGATCATAACCCATACTTAGCCATTTTTCAACTCTGTATCACTCAAAAACCCTCTCTAAAACCTCTCCAAGAATTCATCAAATCTCTCGTTCAAATTCAAGGATTTCAAGCTCAATTTTGGAACTCAAGAACCCAATCCAAGCTTCAAGTTTCCTTCATGCTCATTTTAAGAAAATCCAAGTTTGAGGTATATGGGTCTTCATCCATGGGTCTTTTCACCCATGGAGCTCAACCTTCTCTTTTTATAAAAATTGCATGATAACAAGTTGTATTACATATGGTATCTCTTATTATGAATTTTTAATGAAAGTTATGTTGGGGTTTTATCAAGTATTGTTGATTATGCATGAATATCTAATGCAAGCTTATACAATGAGTTTGATTTATATCTATTGAAAGTATGCATGATTTGGACTATGAAAACTATGATCTATTGTGAACTTTTGAGATCGATTTCATGATAATCAAATAAGGGTCTTACTGCAATATTGGTGGGTTGATTTGAATGACTTTGAAATGATTTGGTTTTACTCTTTCTTGTTCTATACTCTTGAATTGCATATACCCACCATATGTTTGATTAAATTACTTGACAAGGATTCTTGATGTTAATGAGTGTTTATTATATGAATTTACATGACAAGCATGTTATGATACTTTATGGGTCCCCAAGCATGTATTAAACTCATGAAAGGTTTTCATGATCTACAAGAGAATTTTTGAACTCTTATGCTATGTATTACTCTCATCTGGATTGTGAAGCCCTTTCTTGATTCTTCGATGTGATAGTTTGATGAGCTATTGTTTGTGCTCCTACCGAAAAGATTATATCATAAGTTAAGGAACATCTTATAGCACCTACCGAAAAGGTCATGCCGTAAGGTAGAATAAATCATGACTCCTATCAAAAAGGTTGTTTCATAAGGTAAGAATATCTATTTACTCCTATCAAAAAGATTATATCATAAGGTAAGGCCATCTCATAATACCTACCGAAAATGTCATGCCGTAAGGTAGAATAAATATTATAATACCTACCGAAAAAGTCATGTCATAAGGTAGAATAAATCATGGCTCCTACCAAAATGATTATATCGTAAAGTAAGGGATATCTTATACTACTTACCAAAAAGGCTATGTTGTAAGATAAGGGTATTGGTAACACTCTCCGAAAAGGTTATACCACAAGGTGAGTGGGTGGCTATTTGGCCCATCTCATGCATGTTTGTGTAAGATTTTGAGCACATATTCATATCGAGCTTATATTCATTGATTGTGATTAAGCATCTTGTTACTATGGCTTATGATTCTAGTTGCATTGCATCCCGCATACTTAGTACATTCAAACGTACTAACACATACTCTATGACTATATGATATCACTATATAGGAACCGAAGCTCCTTTTGATCCTCTTCATCTACATGGCTAGTACGATTCTTTAAGAAAGCTTTGGTGAGTCCTCCACTCTGAGGATAATATCTATATTATTCATGCTACGTTGAGACTTCTCCTTTATGTTGGATACTTATTATTATGAGGGTGAGCCCGGGAAGTGTCTTGGCCCCCGCTCAATTCTTAAGTAGAGGTGTTGTTGGATACTAAGTTTGTATATGCTTATAAGCTTAAACTCTCCTATGGTTTCTATGTTTATCAAAGGTTTTCCTTAGTCCCGCTTCACTTTTATAATTGACTCTTGTTATTTTCTTAATCTGCTTCTGCAACCAAGGATATGTACATGATATGCTAAGAGGCTTATTTGGGTTATCTGCGGATTTCCCATTCGCCTTGTCACGTATAGGCCCTACACCTGGGTCATGACATTTCAAGCCAAGCGTCACACTGACCTGAGATTGTGAACCCTGTGCTCTAAAGTTTGGTTGCCTTTGGGATCTCTAATCATACCTGGTATTTGAGGCTGGTGCACTGGCTGAAGATGGTGCATTGCTAGTGGACCTCTTTGGAAAGCAAGACTTTTCCCCCTTACTGCTTAGTCTGATTTGGCTTAGACCTCGCTGACTTGTCCTACTTACTCAGATGCTCCTCTCTATCTCTTTTCTTGTCCTTCTAAGTTTGCTGGGCACATACCATAACTCTGAAAATATCCATACTTGGGATCAGCAATGCTGCGTTGCACTATTTCTTCACATATCTACCCAACCCAAATATGAATTTCCTCATCGTCGCTCTCATATTCTAGACCATCTTTGGGACATACCTGAATAATTGGATGAATTTCAAGCTGTACTCTTTAACAGTTAGTCCCTTCTGTTTCAAATTCACGAACTCCTCAATCTTGGCCTCCTTCACTTCCTGAGGAAAGAAGTGATCAAGGAAGGCACTCTCGAACTCATCCCAAATAGCAGGCTCAACATCCTTACCTCGACCCTTTTCCTATTGATTATATCAAACATTAGCCATATCCTTGCGCTGATAGGCAACAAGCTTAACTCCCTCAGTCTCGGTTTCATACATATGTTTCAACACTTTCTATATTTCATCAATGAAATTCTGAGGGTCCTCCTCAATCTTTTACCCAGTGAATACTGTGGGTTCATCCTTAGAAAATCTCTGAGTATGGTGGCAGCAATGGCTCTTTGAAGCTAGAACTGGGAGCCTGTGAACTCCGGTTCCCATTTTGAGCAATTGGGCGAGCATTGTGATAGCTCCTCTGAAGCCATCCTCTATGGTAGAAGCAGGTGGAGTAGTAGGTATCTATACAACACCGGTGACTCTAACCGATCGACCTCGACCCCTCGTTTCTATCGGACTAGGCACCTTTGAGGTTGAGTTCTCTGTATGGTCAACTAGGTACTTCTTTGAGTGACAGTATGCTTGGGAGGCATAATCTGCAAACGCGTAACACAGGAGTTAGAAGGGAGCTTATAGAGTTTTAACTCTATGGCACGAATTCAGAATATAAAAAAGTGTAACAAATCCTAATGTCCTATAGCCTCTTGTCTATAAAGTGTGGTGCACAACACACCTATAAACAAGACTCTACTAGACAAGCTTCATAGACTCCCTGGACTCTTGAACCCTGTGCTCTGATACCAAATTTGTCATGCCTCGGGAGGGTACCCTTGGCGTGATCAGCATTTAAAGAACCATTGCTGATCCCCAAGAGAACAACGTGGCCTCATCATCACATCAATTCAACAGTGGAAGAAAATACTTAAATAAAAGACATCATATGGATAGATATAACTCTGCTAAAACATAGTTTCCAATGAATAAGTTTGAAAATAAATAATACTTAACAAATCCTCTACTCAATGTATATGAATCCACTAATCAACAATTTAGATGGTACCATGACAAGCCATGGATACCGCAACCAAAGAAACAAAATACTCAATCGAAATTAGAACATAAAAGTGTTCCTCCGAAAAGAAGGGAGGGCTCACTAACTTTGGAAATGCACTGAACTGGACCACAATGATGCGCGGGCTGAAGTCCTCTATCACCTGTAGCTGCATCATGAAACGATGCAGATCCAAATAGACGTCAGTACATGGAATATACTAGTATGTAAAATAGCTCAAGAAAGTAAAGCTCAACTTACTCACCTCAACTCAAACAACTCACAACCTATCTCAATAATTATGCAAGTTAAAGTAAATCATGTTTCTTAAAAGAATAAATTCAATAGTGCTTAACTCGTTTTAAAATATTATGCTCAATCAGTGTTTGCTTAGGAGTTCTCTTAACCGACATCCAATCCCATCACCTTTAGTTTGGTGATGCATAACGAAGGCAACGTCGTTGCCACGCCCATCCTAAACTTGCCAAGATAAAGAATGATCAACTTTTTCATGGATTCATAATAAATGTCCATCTTTTGGGACGAGAGTCACCAGAACGTGCTGTACGACTATCTTATGCTGGCAACGTAGTTCTGTAGGTTAGAGTAGTTATTTATTCACTCCCAGTTCGGTGCTCGAAACTCCTCCCTAGACTAAAATATGTTAAACTCATCAATCAACTCAAATTTCAACCTTATTGGATCATCTCAACTCAACTCATCTTGATCAGTTTCTCATCAACTCAGTCAATCAAGGAAAACAATTAGATTTAACTCAGTCTCAAATAGTCATTCAGACTCACTTAATTGGACTCATCATGGAATGCAAGCAAAATGTACATGCAATTAAAATACAACATGCTCCTCATCATGCTCAAATTACTTAACTCAGACAATCAAACTCAGACCTCAACTCAGTCCATGTATAGAATTTTGTAAATCATGCAATTTGGAGTTCATGATGTCAATGCATAAAGTTTATATCTCAATCTCATATTTTCAAAAGTGTATTCCAACAAGTATTCAGTTTATAATCATGAGGACTCAAAGTAAATGCTGAAAATTTGGTATTTAAATTATAGATTTCTCAAGACTCAACTCCGCTTCTCAATTTCGATTCAAGAATAGAAAAAAGGCGTGTGAACTGATATAGTTCAACACTTTGGTAAGCCTTACACACCTGAAAATACAAGAAGCAATCAAGCCTCAATGGATCCTCTCATTTGAACTTAAACCCTCACTTTTCTCCCTCCTCTGGTGCTCTCAAGAATTCCCAAGCGTGAATGGAAGGTGAAAATACGCTTAGGGTTTTTGTTTAGGACTTTAATTAAGTCCAAAACGTCCAAGGATTGGATTAAAAGAGAATAAGAATAGAAAAAAAATACCTTTCTTAAAAATTGGCGACAAGATGTACGACACCATGTCTACGGGTCGTGGATCTTTTTACGGGCCGTAATGAACTCTCGTAGGTAAGGTGTCCAAAAGTTTGGGTTACTGAAATTTGGCATGGGATCTACGGAACCTCTTCTATGGGACGTAAATACTTCTATGGACCGTTTGATAACTCGTAACTCAATGTACTGAAAAGTTGATTTTTGGAACACCAACTCACGAAACCTAATCTACGGGCCGTGGATTGTCATACGGGCCATATGTTGTCTCGTACATGGACCTCAGACTTAGAAAATTTCTCCAAATCACCTGGGGATCTACGAGGCCTCATAGCTCAAACAAAGCTAATGTTCATTTAAATTTGATAATTAATACATCATTTGTATGTCTAAACATAACATTAATCTGATGATCATATATCGTCAAATTATGTAATTTAATAAATTAATTATTCATCAATACATTTTTTATCTTTTAATGCAGAAATCGATGTATTATTTTACATAATTTAAGAATATATGGTGATCATCATCAGTTTAATAAATGTCATGTTTCAAGGACATTAATTATTTAGGTTTAACTGGATTTGTGGTTCAGAATCCAACTCCTAAATTTATCACAAAGCATCTTTTTTCGTTGATACGCAGAAAAGGAAAGTTAAACAAGGAAAATACAGTTGGGGTTAGGGGCAAAAAAGGTAACTCGAAAAAGTAGGTAAGTAACAATCCCATAATTCGATACCGAAAAAAGCAAACTGATCCTTTTTTTCGCACATAGGAAAAAGTAAAAACCGAATGCGGCGACCGAATGAACGTTGACAACCAACAATCCGATCGTAACCTTCCAGAACCTTCTCCACCGTCAATGGAGAAACCTGCACCGGCGCCTTTACTGGAACCGTCACAGAAACCACCGGGAGAGTCCACTGCTCCGCCACCGTCCCTGCCACAGGTGAAGCAGCCGCCGTCTCTGCGGCAGGTGAAGCAGCCGCCGTCTCTGCCGCAGATGAAACAGTCGTCATCAGGGCCTGTTACAATTCCGTCTATCGATCCCAATGCCCTCTTTAGCGGTGGCGGTATTAGGTAACTGCATTATTGCTCTCTTGCTTAATTTTGTTGTTTTCTGTTGAATTTATTCGCTGTTAGTTGTTGCCAATGCTGTAAATTAGTCATTGTTATTTTTAAGTTTGTTTATTATTGGAGAAATGATACTGGAATTCCACATTTTCCAACTCCATTATAGTGTACTGTTTAGCTATTCCTGAGTTTATGATTGATTTGATTTGATTCTTTGTATGACAGTCCGCAGTGGCTATTTATACTCGAAATCATGATCTAAAAGAAAGTTTGGTTGCAATTTTTTCCCACAGCATTCTTTGATTCACAAAGATGGGTAGAATTGACAAACATGGAATATGAGCATATAAAAGAGGCATTCCAACAATCTTGCACAATTTGCTACTTCTGTTTTATGTGAAATATAAAAGAATTTAAGTTAATCCCTGCCCCCTAGCAATGGTCTCTGTACCCTCCAGGAATGAGGAAACCCCAAAACTGCAAAAGGAGCTGCCATCCTTATCTTCGTTTTTCTTCACACCCACTTCGTTCAACCCCTTGCTTTCTGTTGTTCCTGGCTCCTGCAACTATTCTGGTACTGGATGTTGGAAGCTACAAATCAAAGACCACAGTTCCAAGGATGCAGCAAGTGATGATTCACATCCTCCCCATGTTTGATACACATATCACTCCAATTCATGATGATGAATGTTCACGATAAAAAATATTTATCATGATACATCTACTCCTTAAATTATCTACTATATTGAGAGGCTTCCCGTGTAGCAAAACATGTGACAAGTATCTTTTCTTTAGGTGCTTTCTCTAGGAGATTTCCCTAAGAGATTATGATTTCCTAATCAAACAAGTGATAACAAGATGTAACAGAGAAGTACTTCAATTATGTGTTTTTTCCTTATTAAGAGATTGCCAGTTGCATTTTAGGGAAGCAACTTCAGAGGTTCTAGGGGTTTAGAGTGGAAACTTTGGTGGTCATCAAGGAGATTGGTGATGGAAATAAATAAGGTTTCTTATACTAAGTGGGTGGAGTGAGTGGACGAGGAAGAGAAGCGGATGCTTAAGGAAGTTTATAAAACAGCGAAGACTGAAGTGATGTTGGTAGTTACGGTTGCTAAGACGACTACTTTCAAATGATTGTATGTCGAGCTAGGGGACAAGGCGGGGATAAGAGAATGTATAGGCTAGTGAAAGCGAGCGAGCGAGAGAGAGAATCTCATGATTTGAATCAAGAGGAGCGCATTAAGTATGTGAAAGGCAAGGTGTTGGGGGATAAGACCTCTATTAAGCAACGGTGGCAAGCATACTTTCACAATCTCTTAGATAAAGAAGGGACAAAGACATTGTGCTAGGCAATCTGGTGCATTCTGCATGACTTTAAGATTTCGGGCACCATAGGCGCTCTAGTGTTGAGGTTAAACGTGCTATTAGTAAATTGAATAGGAGAAGCAAGATGGAGATTCCGGTGGTATTTTGGTAGAGCATTGACAAGGCTAGTATGGAGTGGTTGATTAGATTGTTTAATGTTGTTTTTAAAACATCAAAAATGCTTGACGAATGGAGGTGGTGTACAATGGTTCCATTGTATGAGAATAAGGGTGATGTCCAAAAATATAACAATTATAGGGGTATCAAATTTCTAAGCCCACTATGAATTTTTGGGAGAAAGCACCGGAGATTATGGTCTGGAGAGTAGTGTCCATTATTGAGAGCCAATTTGAATTCATGCCGGGGCTATCGACTGCCGAATTTATTCATCTTGTTTGAGACTGATGGAGAAATATAGGAAAAGGAAGAGGCACTTCATTGATCTTGAAAAAGCCTATGACTAAATTTCGAGGGATGTCCTTTGGAGGTGTTACGAGGCAAAATGTATCCCGATGATTTATATTGGAATGATAAATGACATGTATGATGGAGCCAAGACCTCAGTTAGAACAGTGGGAGGAGACTTTGACTTCCCAAGTGAAATGGGGCTTCCTCAGGGATCTGTGTTAGCCTTCCTATTTGCCTTGGTGATGGATAAGTTGACACGGTCTATTCAAGAAGAGGTCGCATGGTGTGTTATTAGTGGATGGCATTGTATTGATTGATGAGACATAGGACAATTAATGATAAGTTGAAGGTTTGGAGACAAAATCTAGAATTCGAAGGGTTTAGGTTGAGCAGGACTAAGATGAAATATTTAGAATGTTAATTCAGTGTTGCGATGGACGAAGTGGATGTGGAAGTGTGATGCTTGCCATACAGACAATTCCTAAGAGAGAGAGAGTTTTAAATATCTTGGTTTGTCATAATATCTTGGGTTTGTCATCCGGGGTAGTAGGGATATCGATGATGATGTCACATGTCTTATTTGGGCGAATTGGATGAAATAGATGCTTGCCTCCGAAGTCTTGTGTGATCAGAAGGTACCAACCAAACTTAAAGGTAAGACCTACCGAGTGTAGTTAGACCATCTTTGTTGTTTGGGCAGAGTGCTGGCAAATCAAGAAATCTCATATTTAGAAGATGCATGTAGTGGAGATAAGGATGTTAAGATGGATGTGTGGAACATACTAGGAGTGACAAAATTTAAATTGAGGTTATTCAGGAGAAGGTGTGAGTGGCCTTTGTGGTGAATAAGATGAGGGAAGCGAGATTGAGATGGTTTGGGCGCGTGAAGAGGAGGTGCATCAATGCCTCAGTGAGGAGGTGTGAGAGGTTGGTTGTAGGGGTACGCCGGAGGGTAGGGGTAGGCCTAAAAGGTATTAGGGAGAGGTGATTAGACAGGATATGGGAGGTCTCAAGTTCGAAATCCCTTGCCACTGAAAGCAAGGAGTTTGCCTTCTGGGTTGAGCTCGTCGCATTGGGCTTGCCTAGTATAGGTTACCTCTCCTATGTGGTTTGCGAGCTACTGCATAGGAGCAGAGGTTTACCTCGTGCACACCCAAAGGGTAATGGTTGCTGGTTTTCCTTGTCATCAAATTAAGAATAAATAAGACAGGACATGACACATCTTCATATTACTGATGATGTGACTTTAGATAGGAAAAAGTAGAGGTTGCGTGTTAAGTTAGAAAGATAGTAGGGGTAGAGTGTTGTCTTGCCTTGCAAGGTTTAGAACTGGGTGTAGGATTAGTTGTCCTCTGTTGTTCTTTACTTATATTGTTTATTGTATTTCGAGTCTCACACTTTTTTGCTTCTGTTATTGTTTTACTCCTGCAGACTTTATAATGCTTTTCTTATTAGCAATTATGGTTTCTCCCCTGTGTTTGTTTTCTTCCTTTATTTGGGATTGATGCCCTTAAGCCGAGGGTCTTTCAAAAACAGCCTCTCTTACCTCCATGAGTTTGTGGTAAGCTTTGCGTACACTCTACGCTCTCGAGACCCTACTTTGTGGGATTTCACTGGGTATGTTATTGTATCACGTAATCTCATTAGGATCAATCTTCTAATTAATCACCATTTAGCCTTAAAACCTCAACTTCTGTTGTCTTCATGTGCTTATCAAATGAGAATGAGTTGGAATTTCTATTTTGACTAATGATGGTGGTGTATGGGGCGAACTTGTTGGCAAATGCGAATAAGTTGGTGAATTTACATTTAAGGTATTTTTTGATGACGTAAGGTATTTTATTAAAAAGCATCAAGCAAATGCAGAATTATAGAACAAAAGGGCTAACAGTGAGTATAAGCAAAAGGTGTAGCTCCTTTACAATCTTCAAGCTAGTAATAGAGAGCTACAAAGTCGAGAAATTATTCGATGCAAAATATAGGGGTCAGATTAACCCAGCTGAACAACGTAAGTAAACATCAAGAGAGTGGTTTGGAGTTTAGATCCCATCAAAACATTACGGTTCCTTTCAGTCCATTAACACCAAAAAGTAACTCCAGAGATCATCACCCGGACTTTCTTGATGGACTTGTCAACTCTCCATGTATTCTAGCTTGTGTAGGCTTCTTTGACATTTGTGGCATGACCCATTATAAGTTAAAAATGCTGCAGAACATATTCAATAGGACCTTGGCCACTGCATAATGAAGGAGCAGGTGATTGACTCTCTCTGTGCTATTCTGACACATATAGCATATTTATCCAGATCGAGGCCTCTTTTGTTAAAGATTATATTGTGTTGAACAGGCTTCCTGGAGAGCAATCGAACAAAAACAGATGATCTTGGTAGGCATTTTTTCTCTTCCAAATGAGTTTCCAGGCCAAAGTTCAGTGATCTGGTCTGACAACATATTTGATGATAACAATCTTTCACATTGAAGGTGTTGTTTCTTCTCACACCATACACGAACCAGAGATATTTCAATTTCCCTTTCAAACTTAGGATCCAATGGTTTCAAAAGAGGTTTTTTAGCTAATAATAGTTCTGTCTGGGCCAACTTGTTGGCAAATGTGAATTAGTTTGTGAATTTACATTTCGAGGTATTATCACCCCTCCATACATAGCCAGAAATATGTTCTATTTCCCCTTCAAACCTAGGAACCAATGAACTCAAAAGAGGTTTTTTTTTTCATTTCATTATCCCTCTCCACAAACTCATTCTATAAGGTCGTTTTTAGTGAACCAACCATAATGGCTGATGCCATATTTCAGCAGAATCACCTTCCTTCACTGACCTGTTCTTCTACTGAAAATCTCCATATATGCTGTACAATGTCTAATAAAGAATTTCCAACCTTGCGATGGCTAAGCTCACAATCTACATTTATAAATCCTTTTTGTTCCTTTTCATAATATAAACCCACTATTAACTTTTGAAATCTCGTGCTAATCGATGCTGAAGTGAATGATGACAAAATGAAGTAGGATGCTTATGGCAGCACATAGAAAATGGATCAATGGTTTCATGGAAGGGTTTAGAGGCTCTTCTAACATTATATGTAGATCCTTGCAGAGGTGAAGTCAGTATAGTGAGATGCTAGCAAATGGTTGTTGAATATAGTTACTCACCTCATTACCCAATTTCTTTTGTGGGTTCAGCAGTACCCTATAACTTTGGCTGCAAACCCTTTATTTGTTAAAATTTTCATTTAATATGTAGAAATAATCTATAGAGAACTTGGTAAGCAAAAACATTGTAATTCAATACCCATATACTAAAAGTCCCGGCTTCGTCTCTGGTCACCCATGTTTTACGTGATGCTGAGATTTCTCAACTTACCCATATGTTATTAAAACTGCAAATTATACTCTACTAATGGTACTTAAGCTTAACGAGCTGGTCACTGAGCTTGTTAGGTCTTGATTTCATCCTGGTTGCTGTTTTTGGTTGTTGATATTTACATCCATATTTAGACTGATAAATGCATTTCTTTTATGATCATTTTATTTTCAGTACAACTGTATCTTCATAGTGGGGAGAAACAATTAATGTAATCTTATTCATTTATAAAGTTATGTTTGGGATGAACTTTGATAAGAAACTAACTGATTTCTTTTTCTTTTCTTGAAGCTTTCTAACTGGAAACAAAAAGGCTAAATTCAGCTATGGATATGCTACTTTTAAGGGGAAACGAGCCTCCATGGAGGATTATTATGAGACAAGCATATCAGAAGTTGATGGTCAAATGGTGGCATTTTTTGGTGTTTTTGATGGTATATCCTGGTGTTTCTTGCTTATCTTGTCAGGATGGCATTTTTTTGGTGATTTATATTATGACCAACTGGGAAAATTACAGCTCAAACGAAAAAGAAAAGATTCGAATTTGGACATGCATGCCCCAATCTTTTTTGCTAAGCTACTTATCATCACCAACTCAGTACTTAGTGCTACTCATTGCTTATACATCACTTTAGTTTAGTTGTTGCAATATCCTAGCTAATCTGGGCCTCAGGCTTGCTTCGTAGAACTAAGTTGCTCGGACTCTTCATTTTTGGTGCCGCACCCGTGTCGACACGATATGGGTGTGAGTCTGGGATTTGTGTCTGATTTGGTCAACCAATTTCGGGTATTTTGGCGAAAATCGAAGGGGAAAGTTTTAATGATTGTTGTAATTAATACAAAAGCTAAGGTGAAATTAAAGAAAATAGAATACTTTTTATATAGAAATTTATATGTCACTCCTTTTCCTTTAATCTCCTTCCAGAATTCTCCATAAGTTCTCCATGTAATATCTCATAATTTAGGTTTTATCACTCTATTTCTAGATTTATCTCTCTATTTCTTGATATTTTAATTATTTTTAGGCAAATCTCGCACCCGTATAATATATGAATCCATATCCCTGAATCTTAAGAATTAAATTATGGAGGATCCGACCTCTAGATCCGCACCCGTATCGGACACCCGCACCCGAGTCCGAGTCCGAGCAACTTAGCTGTAGAAGACGTCTTGGACGATCTGTCTCATGATTGCTGTTCTTATTCTTCTTTTGCTCTGGAAAACCCAGTCATTCCTTCCTCCCTTTCAATCCATAGTATACTGGTGCAGCCAATTTCATCTTAAAGATTTCTGCTTGGTTACTATTCCTTTACGATAGTTCACAGCCCACCTTATCTCCTCTTGCCATCCATAGTGTCCCTTTTTTGACCAATGTAACAATTTCAACCATATACTAAGTTTCAGGACATTGGAAGAGCAAGTGCTGGATACTTTCAGCTTCATCACATAAAGGACATTGGAGGCTGACAGTCATTCCTCACTTTACAAGTCTGTCTTTAGTAGCCAGCCCTCCAGTATTGCCAGTCTTAGTTTTACATATCCATTTTGGAGTTGTTACATTCCATTCTTGTCCAGTCTACTTCTTGGAAGGTGCCTTGTAAATTTCTCTATATTGCTTGAATTAAAATGCTACCCATTTGCATGAGTTCAGTCAGTGTGCAACTTTCCTCCCGAAATGTAAAATTATTTAACTTTATAAAAAAAAAATTTCCTAGATTTTGAGTATCTTCCTAGTGCCCCACGCAGCCTGGTTCAATTTGCCTAATAGTTCTCCCTTTCACATAGTATGTGCATCCCTTTACCCCTAGGTTGTCCTTTTTTTGCAAATATTGCATAGGAGTTTACAAATTGCAGCAACTCTATTCCAGATCATGATGTTGATAAAGTTCAACCCGCCAGCTGATTGAGATTGACAGAGATTTTCCCATACCACTGGTGGCTTCATAGAAATTTTAGCTTTTCCAGTCTCCAAATATCTTTTACGTACTTGGTTTATCTATTTGGGGAGTATGAATATCTGTGCCAGAATGTCTGCATCGGAAAAGTGACACTCTCAATGTACTGAGCTCTTCCAACATATGATAGGAATTTAGAAGGATATGGGCATTTTCTACTTTCAGAGTGTAATTCTTGTTTAAATGTTATTTTAGTTGTTGTAGATAGGAAAATTAACTCATGAAGAGACTTTCTTTGCGACCTTGAAGATTGTTTATCTCTTGTACTCTGCTTGGTATTAGGTCATGGTGGTTCAAGAACAGCAGAATACCTAAAGAACAACCTCTTTAAGAATTTGAGCAGTCATCCTGATTTTATCAAAGACACAAAGTCAGCCATAGGTATGAACCAAAGCAGACCTCTGTGCAATTTCTAATTTCATCTTATCTTCTCTCTTCTCTTCATTTAATGGGAAAAACTCTTGAATGCAGTTGAAGCATTTAAGCAGACTGATGCTGATTACCTTAATGAAGAAAAAGGCCAGCAAAAAGATGCCGGTTCAACAGCATCAACGGCTGTTCTTTTAGGTGATAGATTGCTTGTTGCAAACGTGGGAGACTCTAGAGTTGTCGCTTGTAGAGATGGTTCAGGTTTGTTGCTTGTTGACTATTTACCATATGCAAAATTTTCACAAACACTACTTGGTTTCCAGAGAAATGTATATATTATTTGGTCTATCTCAAGGTCTGTTAGCTTTTTTGTGGCTCATCTTTGTTATATGTATATAAACACTTTATAAAGGAAGTACATCAGAAAAAGTGGGTAAACGTCAACAGTACTAATTCTCAACAACAAAAACAACAACATACCCAGTAGAACAGTACTAATTCTCAAAAAAAAAAAAGAAAAGTGGCTAAACGTCACAGGGATAGAGGGAGTGTTGCACTAGGTTTAGTCTGAGTAGTTTACATCTGATATGTGAGGTGTATTCTTTGCGCATTCTTGTAATTTTCAGAACTTTCTTCATTCGCATATCAATGGAAGCGTGCTTAATCTGATTAAAAATACACGTGCAAAGAAGTATGTAAACCTAAACAAACAATATAAGAAATAGCGGAGTACATTTCATACCTTCAAAGCAATTAAGAACCTCAAACAAATTCAGACACTTAAAAATAACTTTGTTACTCAGTCTAGCTTATCACAATTTACGTTAAGCATTTGTATAATCATAGCGGATTTGTCTGTCTAGTTGCTTCTACCATGCGTTGTAAATGACTTGATCATTAGGACCACTTTCTTTTTGCTGTCTATATCCTGTTTCAATTATATCCTTCCTTACTCTGTTTGTTTGTAGAGTAATTTATTCTATAATTTGGAAGCTTGTTTTGATTGTCTTAATGTTTTGCTTTGGCCATAGCCAGGCAGAAAAATTTTCCCTTAGATGTTAGCTGTGAATTTCTTGCAACAAAGGGATGTAACTTGCTTAATTTAAAATGATTACTGACGAAGCATGTTTTCCTATTGGCTGACCTTTTATCATATATGTCCAGGGTCATTTGTCAATTTTAGAATGTTATTATAATCTTTTATCTGTATATTCTCATCAGAGCTCTAAGAATATTAATCCGTGAAAGGTTACCCTGTTTCTCATCGGGAATAAGATAATTAAGGAATCTCCTTTTGTTTGATGAAGTGAGATTTCATTAAGGCATCCAGCAGATGCAAAGATGCAAAAAGGGGGGAATCTGTCTGTTCAATAAGAACAAAAATTATAGAGCTAAGGAGTAGACAAAATCCAGGTAGTGATCCTAGGATTTACAGGGGAATAGTTAGCCCAGCTAAAAAGGTTAACCAAACAACTAGCCTTAAGCTAACAATTGGAGTTAAAACTCCATGGAAAAATCTCCTATATTTCCGTTCAAGTACAACAAGAAATACATGTTAATCTTATGAATAAAAGTTCTTTACTCATTTGAAAAGAAAAAGAAGAATATAGTTAATAGCATGTTTCTTATCCATATCATCTAATAAAGTCTCAATGATTACCATTTAGTGTTAGTTTTTTCCATCTCCATATTCTCCTTCTAAAACTTTCCATATTTATGGAGTAGAACAACGACAAATCAATATGATTTGATGAAACACTAGGTGTGGGTAAGTTACCAATATGGTATTCCATTATTAGAGAGACAACTGCTTAGGAAAGCATACTTGAGAACATAAATAGGGAAAAGGTTCAAATATACCCCTGACCTATATGACTTGGAGCAAATTTACCGCCCATTAAGAAATGGCCTTTATGTATCCATACCTTTGTACAAATGACTCATATATACCTTTTTCAATAGTTGGAGCTCAAATACCCAATTTTGAAATATTTTTCCCAGTGTATTTCCTATTAGTAAAGCCACATGTAAATATAGAATCACAATTAGAGGGGTGAGGTGATTTAATTTCTCTTACACATGACTTTATTCATCGAAAAATATTTTGAAATCAGGTATTTGAGCTCCGTGTATCGAAATAGGTATATATGATGTGGGGGCCGGGAGGGGGGGCACATGTGGATCTTTTCCCTATATTATTACAAGGAAAAAGGTATACGATTTCGAGCAAATTTACTCTCCATTAAAAAGTATCCTTTTTAACTATTGCCAAAATGGCTTAGTTTTGCTTTTCTAGGCTAACGACAACATAAAGGGTATAGTTGGACCATTTGTAAGGTCAAGGGGAAATATGGATCATTCACAAAGTTCAAATGTAAATTTATTTAAACCCCTTAACTCTAGACTGTTTATTTAAATCCAACTGAAGTTAATTAAGTGCAAGTAACTATGAAAACTTTTAAAAAAGGATAAATGCATGTCAAAGTATATCAAATTAATTAATTAGACGCGTGAACTCTCTTTGCTGTTAATTCTAACTTGATTATGGTTCCCTATTGTCTCTCGATGTTTGTTATTTAGTTTATCCAAAGTAAATCAGGAATAGTTGTTGATTTTCCTACAAATTGTAGGAAACTTTAGTTATTACAACCAATCATTGTTTTCTCTAGGGAGCAGTGAAGTAACTAGTTTGACGCTGAACTTTGCGAATGTTCTGTATGCCCTTGAACTTATAAACAATCTACATTTGCTCTTAACGATGTTATTGTTACCTTGGTAGGGAAAAATTGAGCCATTTTGATATCGGCGAGGTAAAAATGAGTCACTTCTTAACATGTGATAATTTTGCTCTAAACTGTAAAATTGAGGAGGGTATATTTGGACCTTTTCCCTTTATACAATCAAATACCACAAAGTATTAAAAAAATAATTTATTATAAGTTAAGTTTATTTGAATTTAATTTTCGTTCATTTAAAGAAAATACCAACTACTACTCTTCTCGTCTTAATTTATTTGATGCCTTTTGATTGTCATAGAGTTTTGAAACTTGTTTTAAAACAAGCTATATATATTTGTATGGACTATGAATTATCGCATTCAAGGTAAATAGTCTAAAGTTAAATTATTTTCAATTACAAAAATATATCATTCTTTTTGGGATACACTAAAAAAATGTATCACATAAATTAGGACAGAGAGCATATCATATTGTATTAAACTGAAGATCTAACATTTTCAAAAATTCTTTCACACTAAACATATCTTAAGTAAAAATTGTAAAATGTTAATTATTTTAATTTAAATAAAACTTCACTACGACAAATTACTTTGGATTGATTATTTCAACATACCTAATGTAATTTCACAAAAGGGGACTAGGAGGGTGCTGTGTGTGCAGACTTTAACATAATCTTATGAAAATAGAGAGACCATTTTCTAAAATCAGGTTTGAAAAGTAAATATTGTAGTGAAGAAGCCATGTTGACAATAATGGAGAAAATAATAGTGACAACAACAAAATAATACGTTAGCCAAATCAAAGGAAATAATAGGGAATTATAAAAATTATGTAGTAAGGGAATAGAAGAGTAACACTAATAATACTTATATATAGAAAAGAAAGGGCATGTAAGGTGTTCCAAACTATTATCATGTCTCTTCCATAGAGAAACGGGACACCACTCGACTTTCTGCTAACATTCTATCTTAATGCGCAACCTCCATATCCTCCTATTTAGGTCATGTCCTCGATAGATGAAGATATACCATATCATGTCTAATCACCTTTCTCCAATACTTCTTTGGCCTACCTTTACCTCTTCTCAAACCCACTATAGCAACCTCTCACACCTCTTCACATGTAGTGGCATATGCAGGATTTTCTAAGCAATGTCACCATTTAAAGAAGCCTTTGCTTTAGAATCGTGAACTTTATGGAAAAAATATTTTTATTTAAATAATATAAAATTTAGATAAAATTAATCTACTCTTTATATTAGATAATATTATAAAATTTTAAATTAAGTTTCTGGTGACTTCACATTGGTAAATAAAATTTTATACAACATTCTGCAACAAATTATTTACACAAATGACTATCATCTTACAAAATACGTGAAAAAAGAAATTATAAAAAGATGGTTCAAATCATATTAAATAAAACTCAATTCAAATATACTACTATAATTCTCCTTGACGAGATCTCATATTTTGAAAGGTATACATAATATCCTCGTTAGAAACACTACTAAATACTTCCTTTTCTATATAAGGCACCAAACAACCACTCGAAAATTCATTATCCATTCGATTTCGTAGGTCAGACTTAATTAATTTCATTGTAGAGAAGGCTCTTTCAACTATAGCAGTAGCAACTGGCAAAAGTAAATCAAATTTCACTAGTCAAAATACAAAAGGATAAGTTTTATTCTTCTTTGTCTCAACTAATTTCTTAGATAAATCAGCAAGCCCCTTAACATTGGAAAATCTTTTATCATGATCCCGAACATCAACAATATAATTCTCAAGCTGAAAACGAAGGTCAACCATTGGATGCTTATCGAAATTATCAGGATATAACTCACAGCCAATTTCAATATCTTTTCAATGTCAAAGCTTGAAAAAAATTCAATTGAATTCAAGCCAGAAATTCCAAGAAGCAAATTTGTTGTCCCCTTGTCAAAACGATTATTGGCTTCTTGAAGTTGCCAATCAAAAATTTTATAAAATATTTCAACCCGATAGTGATGTGAAATAGTATATTCTGCAACTCTACGACGTGATCTTCCAAGAATAACATAAAATTCATAAAAGTTGGGTTTCAACATATCATATTTGTACAAAATTTTGACACCTCATTGATAAGGGAATCCCAACCATTCTCTCTCCATGATTGCAATCGATCATTTGATACTCCAACAAGTATCATGGCATTTGCAATCTCTTGTTCTTTCTTTTGAAAAGCTGCTTTAAGCTCATTTGTGATTGCTAAAATAATGCGCATGGAATGAAACATGAATACAACCTCAAATATTAAACATGCATTCAAATATCCCTTTGCTCTGCATTTTTTCTTCAAAATGTGCATTAACAGCATTAGCATCAAGTACACCAATGATAGGACCAAACATAAGAATAAAATTCTTAAAAGAGTTATAGTGAAAGCCCCATCTAGTATCACCGGCTCTAGCAAGACTTAATTCTTGATTCAAACCTTACTAGTTTCAAGCTGACCTCTGTGTAGTGCTTCTTCAATCCCTTTTGCTTGAGATTCACGAAGTTCATCTCTATGCTTAAAAGAACCTCCAATCATATTTAATATATTTGAAATCAATGATAAAAGTTCTTGCACTTCATCACATCTTTTAGAAATTGCAACAAGAGTTAATTGTAGTTGATGAGCAAAACAATGAATAGAATGTACACCTTTACTTTCTTTTTGAAGTAATTACTTGAGCCCATTCAAATCTCCTTGCATATTGCTTGCTCTATCATAGCATTGTCCACGTATATAAGATGAACTCAAAGAATGTTTAGCTAGTAGAACAACAATTTCCTTTTTTAGAGACAAGGTACTAGTATCACGAACATGAACGATATCAATAAATCTCTTCATTACACTTCCCTTTTTATCAACATACCTCAAAACAATAGTCATTTGCTCCTTACATGATACGTCACGAGATTCATCAACTACTATAGAAAAGTAATCATCATTTAAATATTTGATGATATACTTAATTGTTTCCATCTTATATGTAATGATAATATTTTGTTGAATATATGAAGAAGTTAATTAATTATTTTTTGGAGCTTTTGTAAATACCTGAGCAATATTATCACATCGTTTAATGTACTATTCAAGAAGTTCAATGTAATTACCTTTATTGGGAGACGATTTGTCACGCCTCGGGAGGGGACAAAAGACATGGCCGACACCCAGAGACTATTGCTAGTCACCAAGCAAATCACTTGGCCTCATCACATTCATTCATTCATTCATACATCCAACAAATCAGCGGAAGACAAAGGAAAAGTAAGTGGGCACGTCTTATCATCTGGTTTCGAAATAATAATAATGTAATAAAAGGCTAGTAGAAAGAACTAGCTCATAATCTTAACAATGAACATTCAACTCTAGTCTATGAAGCCTCTATCACTATCAGGAGGTGCCAATGACAAGCCCATGTCTACCTCAATCAAAATAAAGCTAAGCAAGTCTAACTCTAAAGCAAAATGAAAAATAAAAGTAATGAATCCTCCGAAGTAGGGGAAGCTTACCAATCAGCTAAACGTCTTAGATCCTCAACGATGCGCCTGTTGATGTTCTCTAAATCCTGTATCTGCATCATGAAACGATGCAATGTCGAGTGACGTTAGTATGTGGAATGTACGGTATGTAAAGCAGCTGAATGAAACCGAAACAAGTAGAATAATATGGAACAACAATCAACTCAGAATAATAACAAATCAACATGTCAAGTGTCTATCTAAAGCAAGAATAAAGAGTAGACAAATGACCCATCTAACTCATCAAATCTCATCAATCAAATCAGACTCATCTCAACTCATCTCTTCTTATCTCATCTCGACTCGACTCGACTCGACTTAGATTACTTAGTTTGGAAACTTTCTGGGAGTTTCTCTTATCCGACAACAATCATTTATGAGCCAGTGATTGTACAACAATCTCGCTGATGTTGCCACAACCGTTCCATACTTGCCACGTAGGGAACGAATCGAAACCAAATGGACAAGTCCAAATGGAGACAACAATCTATAAGTCCTCTATTGATTTCAAGGACTTCTAATAAGAGGGAACCCCAACATAGTGTGATGTGATGGTCTTAATCCTAACCTACGCTTGCCTACGTAGTTTGACTAGTGCGAGTTGGATTAACTCATACTCTTTCGGTGCTCGATACTCCTCCCATGACCCAATGCTCATAAAACAATCCGTCCAATCAAACTATCTCAATCAATCTCGTGGAGGCACTATCTTTCAATCAGTCTCATAGAGACTCTAGTCATCTCATCAATCAACATCTCAATTAATAGCTCAAGGCTTAGAACAATCATTAGGGAACAATCGAATAGATAAATCATTAGAGTTCATTTGGGAAGACTCATGGACTTTCAAATACTATCAACCTATCATCATTCTCACATTCACAATCATCAATCACTATCAACATTCTCAATCAAGGCTCTAGACTCAATCCCTATTTTCATTATTTTCATTCATGCCGCTCTCAATAATCAACATATAGGGTTTATGCAATATCTCATGAAAAGTATTCAATTCAAGAAAACAAGTTTATGATGATCATCAACATATGAAAATACATGTAAGAAATTGTAATTTTTCAAGAAAATAATCAAGAATCATGTATGTAGGCTCGTGAACTTTCAACTCTCTCCTAAGAACCTTTATGGGGCACATGGGAGAACAATCCCGTGCTTTTAGTTTAGACTTTAGCCTTACATACATGGGGTGAAGCTTTAATGATCAATCTTCAAGAATTCTCCTTGAATTTCCCCTAATCAAGCTTCTCTCTTCTCTTCTCTTAAGCCCTAATCTTTTAAGTGTTTAGAAAAGGACTTAGAATGGGGTTTAAGACCCTATTTACGCATCAAAACGACCTAATTTGATCGTGTTTTGAGTTTAGCAGGGGTTGGGAATTGACCGGAATGCCCCTCAAATTAAAAAGAAAAATTTTACTCAGAAAATGCCCAATCGGTGTCGCGGACTGGGCGTGCACATATATAATTTTTGACTGAGAACTTAAAATGCATTGAAAAACTATTTTTCTATGAAAATACACATAAATCGCATTTGTCAAATGCATTTTATGTGTAATTTTTCGTAAATCGCTTTTCGATCGATTTTTCAATCCCGTAGAAAATAAATTGAAAAAAATATAAGTGTTGGTCTGCGTCAACACTATTTTCGGGCTTTGGATCAAAAAATTATCTTTTGATCCGGTGGCTCTAAAAATCGACCGAGATCATTTTCCCACTCAACTTTTCATGCTGATTGTATATTCGGCCTCGGATTCGCAGACGGAGCATCAGAAGATGCGTTGCGTGCATGTCTATACTCGAGGGGTATTTTGGTAATTTTATCGGGTGTTACACGATTCATCTTCACGATGTCCCCGTAATGATAATCCGTGATTCAAAAGATATTTTATGACATCAATGGCAACTTCTAAACGAGTTCGATATTCCAACTTTTGTTGATCAGATTGCCTGGCAAGCACACTTTGGATGGATTGTTTTTGTCTCATCGAATCTTCACAATTTCTTCTTGACTGATTATGAACATTGTTTGGTCCACCATATGTTTATCCAAACTTTTCTTTTTGTTCCAACTTGTAAATCCTATACTTGAAAATAGATGAGCTTGATTGATATCTTCATCTTCAAACAAATAACAATAGAAGCAAAAAGCCGCATCTTTTGTTGTACTATATTCCAATCAATCATACTCCTAAAACAATTCAGATTAAAGCGACTAAGTTTACTATACATAAATCTCTTAGGAAACTCATGATTTCGATGTTGGAAGAGACCTTTTTGAAGATATGACCTTTATTGCATCATGATCATTTGGATGATATCTTCGAATAGGTAATCTTCATGACCATTTGGATGATATCTTCGAATAGGTAATCTTTATCCAGGATCAACCGGTAAGGAATTTAGATCAATTTCTTCATCTTGTCAATATTTTTTTGACTTATTACCTCATTTTTCTAAGTCAGTTGAAGCTGAAGCTTGAGCTGTTAAACTTGACTTTGTACGTTTGGAATTTTTTTTAGAAAAATGTCACTCCATTAAATATAGACTAAGATCATATAATCTATACAATTAGTAATTTAGGATCAAATAATAGATGATTGGGGATAATATAATAAATATTCCCTAGTTAATTGGTCATATCCAAAAATAAAATACATATATATAAATTTAAATACCAATTTAATGAATCCTAAATTATTTTATTGTAACAAGTAAATAGAAAAGAATAAAATTATTATTATTAACAAATAAAAATAAAAAACTTCAAGCATGACGGTGATTGATGAACAAGAATTTTTTTTTTTTTTTTGAAGAAACTCACAAGTCACAAATATATAAATATAAGGAGTCTTAAAATATTTTTATTTTTATCTGACTACAATTCTAATTAATAAAGGACTCAAAGGTTTTAACTTTTATTTCAATACTATTTCTAAAATAAAAAAACAATAGATTGATTTTGAATGAAATAAGTGGAAAAAAAAAGGTCAAGAAAAAGGAAAAAACGAAGTGCTGCAGGGGGAAAATCGAACCCAGGACGTCCAGGTCTGGAAGAGGGGAAATATAGAAATGCTGTCGAGGGGAATTGAACATAGGGCGTCCATCTGCCAACTTGCACCTCGAACCAGTCGAGCTGCGTGCACTTTTGTTCTAAGGAGTGTCCTTTTAATTATTTTTATGTTCAGTATATTATTTTTAAGGGAAAAGGCTCAAATATGCCATTCAAACTTTAACAAAAGGTTCATTTATGTTATCCATTAAAAGTTTGGCTCAAATATACCATTGCTGTTAAGGAAAAGGCTCATGCATGCCATTATTTTTTAACAATTTTTTGCAAAACCACCTTTTACACATGACATGCTTTAATTCGGCCACATCATTTAAAAAAATAAATTCTAAATAAAATTAAGAAAAAATCCATGCCATGTGTGGAAAAGGCTCATCCATGCCATCAATTATAGATTTTTTTCTTTATCTTATTTAGAATTTTTTTTTAATAAATGACGTGATCGAATTAAAACATGTCGTGTTAAAAGTGGTTTTGCCAAACCACTATTAAAAAATAATGGCATGGATGAGTCTTTTCCTTAACAACAATGGCATATTTTAGCCAAACTTTTAACGGATGACATAAATGAACCTTTTGTTAAAGTTTGATGGCATATATATAGGTATATTTAATAAAAAAAAATTCAACGAAGCCATGCACATGACACCCCTTCCATACAGGTAAATCCGCCCCTGCTCACAGGGGCATCTCCTCTCACACGCCAAAATCATTTCAGCCTTACTTCCCTCATCTCGTCTACCATAGAGGCCATTCCTATCTTTTTCTCAATATCTTCATTCATAATCATACCTTTCATAGTGTGTCGACACATCGATCTCAATTTTCTCATTTCAACTACATTTATCTTTTGGACATGTGATTCTTGACTGGCTAAGTCTCTGCCCTACACAATTTTGCTGGTTTAGCAACCACTCTATAAAACTTTACTTTTTAAGTCTTGGCATCACATTCTTACCACACGATACTGGATGCAACATCTATCTCACCCACCCCTCTCTAGTACGATGTGTAACATTGTCATCTGTCTCTCCATTCCTTGGATTATTTGACTCAAGATATTTGAAACTTCCTCTTTTGGAAATGACTTAATGTATCAATCCTCACTTTGGCATTTGCGTCGTGAGTTGCATCACTTGACTTGTATTCCGTCTTATTGCACATAACCTAAATCTTTTATACACTTAAGGTCTGTCTTAAAACATCTAGCCTATCATTGATTCTGCTTCTTATCTCATCAATCAACACTAGGTAATATGCAAATAACATACATCATGATACTTCTCTTTGGATATGCCATGTCAATTCATCAATCACCAAGACAAATAAAATTGGGCTAATAGTGATTCCTGGTGCAGCCCTATCACTACAAAGTGTTTTGAGTCTCTTCCCATGATCTTACTTGAATCTTGGCTCTGGCGTAAATGTCCTTAATTGCCCTAATGTATGCTAGAGGTACATCTCTAGCCTCCAAACATCTCTATAGAAACTTCTTAAGGACTTTGTCATATGCTTTTTCTAGGTCATTAAACACCATAAATATGTCTCTCCCTCTCCTACACTGTTCCAACAAAATCCTGACGAGATGAATGACTTTTGTAGTGGATTGCCCTGACATGAATTTGAATTGGTTCTCAATAATTGGGACACCCCTCTTCACCCTAATTTCTACCATCCTTCCTATGCTTTTTGGATTTATTATTTATGGAATTATTCCCAAGTAATTGGCAGACAATTGTATTTTGTGCTCATTTGCCAACAAAAAAGCTTAACTAGTTTAGCTTTCTTTTAATAATAACATTATTATGACTTGAAGTTTACTTTTTGGATAAGGTAAATTATGAGATTGAAGCTTCTAAATTCATGTTTTAAGAGACTAGTAAATGGTATGACTTGTGAGGTAAACTAAAAAAAGAAAACAATTGATTGGCCTATTGAAAACTTTCAATAGAGTTGTTTATCAAGCTAAAGAATCAAAGATCATCACACTGTAAAAGTTGCTTGTTAGTTAGTTAAAACTTTGAGAACTATTGTGTCATGCTTTGAAAAGGATTGCAACGTGGCTGACACCAAATTGTATCAAGCAAACCATAGTGATATAGTACACATCCAATTCACAACCATGTGGTCCAAGTGATCTAATTAATAAAAAAAATACGCGATTAAAATAAAACAAACATCAATTAGATAAAGTGATCCATAATTATAAATTTCATTAGCAAATTCAATCAAGTACCCATAGCCCAAAATAATACAATTATATTTATAGAGCCTCTATTACGCTATGAATGAATAAATAAATTTATGGGTCTAGCCCACCCTATATAAAGAAAAAAACCACAACCGCGTAGTTCCCTAGATCTCAAAGGGCTCATTAAATGTGTGAAGGATGCAGAAATTCAAGCTCGCATGCGTCTCATCTTACTCTTGACCAACTGCTAAATCTAACATCGTAACATGATGCTTGTGTATTGAATATTCAATACACATCATAGCCAAGCCATTCATTATAGGGTAAGAGTTACATGGACATATAAATAAAATATTCAAGTGAATGAATAATTTAATTTATCAAAGCATTTAATGTGTATCCTCCCCAGACCCCGCTTGTGGATTTACTAGGTATGTTGTTTATTTAATGTGTACCTAATTATATGCAGGAGAGATAACTAAAGCAAAGTTTAATTTTTTTCAAGCATGAAAAGAAACACCAAACATGCAAATCATGTTTAGGATCTAACACTTCTCAAAGGTCATATTATTCCACGGTGTCAATGTCCATATCTTTGTATACCTATATGATGCACTTGGGCTGCCGTCCATGAGGCCTGATGTACTTTCCTCGCCAGAGGGGCTATGGTATGCAAGGGTCTAGAACCCATGGGTTTGGCATCCCCTCAATTGGATGAGCAATGATACATTGGGGTTAAGAACCCACGAACTCAGTCGTCTCCTTGATCAGATGAGCAATGTTATATCGGGATGTAGAATCACGAGCTTGGTCATACCCTCAATTGGATGAGCAAATCAACATAAAAAAATTTGTAAAAATCTTATTTACTTCCAGTTTTTATTCTATGGCCCTTGGTCGAATCCCTTTCGCTAAATCAAATTTTCCATCTCACTTGTATAATGAAAATCAAGAGAGTGAGTTCAACAATTCCATCAAACTGTGTGCTATGAATTTGTAATCAATTAGTCACATGAAATCAAGTACACAATATAGTACATCACACAATAATCCCAAGAATCATGTAAAAAAGCTTTGTAATAAAATGAAAGATGTCTTATTCCAATAGGAAAGCATTGTATAAATACAATTGATTGTCCCTTAACTTAGGAAATAAATAAAAGATGATTCCTACAAATCTGCTACGTAAATCAGCCTATTTACTTTACTTGGAATGAAGTCTATACATTTTATAACACTCTCTCTTAAGTTGGACCATAGGTATTAGTCATACCGTACTTGTTACAAAGGTAATCAACTCGCGTTTCATGCAATGTCTTTGTGAGCATATCAACTAGTTGCTCTTCTATCTTCACATAATAAGTGGAATACAAGTTCTCCTTACGAATAAAATGATAGTGAAACTCAATATATTTAGTTCTTTCATGATACACCATACTTGAGGCAATATAAAGAGTAGCTTGATTATCACACCAAAGTTTGTCGGTATATGATGCTTTAGGCCAATTTTTCTGGTAAAAAGATGACGTATCTACATAATCACACACGTAGACTGACATAGCTCTGTACTCGGGCTTTGCACTGTATTGAGATACAACACTATGATTCTTACTCCTCCATGAAACTAGGTTCCCTCCAACAAAACAAAGATACAATCGCCTGTAGTCAATCTCCTATCAATTTGGATCCAGCATAGTCCGCATATGCAGAATACTCAACATGGGTATGTCCGTGATTGCTATGCAATATGCCAAGTCCAGGGGCACCTTTCAAGTAACGTAGAATCTATGTCGAAGCTTCCCAATGTTCAATCGTAGGTCACAGACATGAACTGACTAACAACACTTAATGCAAAAACAATATTTGGACGAGTCACAATAAGATAGTTCAATTTCCCAACTAACCTTCTATATTTCTCTTGGATCATATCATCTTTCATAAGATGCACATTGGAAATCATTGGAGTACTGCAAGTTCTGTCTGTCAACTTTCCGGTGTGTGCAATTAGGTCAAGAATATACTTTCTCTAAGATAGAAAAATCCCCTTCTTGCTTGTATTTACTTCTACTCCCAAAAAGTATCTTAACTGACCTAAGTTTCCTATGAAACCTAGTATACCAAAAGACTTAAGAGATCCCTATATAATTATTCATGTGATGACAATGTCATTAACATATACTACAAGAAGGATAGTGCTATCTGTTGATTGCCAATAGAATACTGAGTGATCACCTTTGCTCATTTTCAACTTGAACTCTTGAACTTGCCGAGTCAAGCCTCAGGACTCTATTTCAACCCATACAAGGACTTCTTCAAATGACATACTTTCCCATATTCCCCCGGAGCTAGAAAACTAGGTGGTTAAGCATTCTTGATACCTAACTGATGTAAAGGCCAATTCTTTGATGCAACTAGAGAAATATATAAGTGAGTACAAGTGATTTAACAATCGGAGATAAAGCATCTGAATAATCCACTCCATATGTTTGAGCATATTCTTTAGCCACAAGACTGACCTCAAGTCTTACCACAAAACCATTTGGATTAACTTTAACCGTGAACACCCGCTTGCATTCCAATGGTTTCTTTTCGTTGGGAAAATCGACCAAATCCCATTTGTGATTTTCTTATAAGGCATGTGTTTCCTCAAACATCGCATCATACCATCCAGGATTATTCAAACCTCCTTCATTATTGACAATCAAGGATGTTGACGTCGAGGATAAACAGTCATAGGAAACAAAATTAGCAATGGAATATGTGGATTTACAAGTCCGTGTCCCTTTGCGAAGAGCAATGGGGAGATCAAGATCTGATGATGAAGTAACTAGTGATGGACATGTATTGTTGGTCTCTTGACTCCTTAAGTAAACATGAACAATTGGTTGTCTTATTGGAGCTGTTGAAGGCACCATAGTCATTTCTTGCTCAATAGAAAAACTAGGGATGGAGAGATACATCATCTGATTAATTTGTCACAGCACGAGTAGCTTGATAGATCAACGCTCATCTTCCTCTATGACTTGTAGAATGAGAGAGTGTAGCATCTAAAAATACCACATCAGTTGACATAAGATTTCTACCAAGTTCTAAAGAATAACACCCATATCCTTTCTGAAGGCGGGAATAGCCTAGAGAAACACATTTTAATGCCTTGGGATCTAACTAGGAAGTAGATGGTTGAACATCTTAAACATTACACGTGGTTCCAGATATTTTAGGTTCTATCGAAAATAGTGACTTGTTTGGAAAGAGAATATTGTATGGCACATTACTAAAAAGCACAGTAGATGACATGCAATTTATCAGAAAGCAAGCCGTAGAGACCACATCGGCCCAAAACTGTGTAGGGACTTTCATCAGGATGAACTAACTCAAAAGCTGACTTAACTCGCTTATTAACTCTTGGACCCATTGAGTTGCGATGATGTTTTGCAAATCGGCATCACTCATATTCCAATGAAGGAATATTATGAAATTGACGACAAAGCTTCTTCAACAAAGGTAGAGAAAGATGTCCAATATGCTTCAAAAGGAGACACATCACTAGAGCAAGCAACAAATTGAGACTTCCATTCATCAAGGATGTAGTACATTATCCTTTACCAATAATCTGATTTGTCGTTAGGTCACGAAACAAACAATAAGTCGCAGAACGATATATAACAATTCAGATCTCTAGTAACTTTGCTAAGAAAAATCTAATGAAAGGTCAACTTTGGTAGACTTAACATGGATGATAAGGTAATAGAGGAGGTTGCTTTAACAATCATAGACACCATGTCAAAGTTCAACGAACTTTCAATATCACAACTTAAATTAGAATAAAATTGAAAATTTTCCTGCAGACCGTGTAGCCCAGAGTCATGGATGGAGATCAATAGCAGCATCAAGAAAGAACAAAAAACTAGGAATAACCGCCACAGGCAACCCACAAATCCAACAATAATTCGAACTTTCGAAGAAGGCAACAACTGCAAAAGCACAAAAGATGAATACCAGAATGAATTTGCAGAAGCTATAGGGAAGAGAGTCACCTGGGAATTAAAACTCTCCGACCAATATTTCAAACACCAAAGAAAACCTGTGTGCGATGAAACTGATGAGGCAACGCCAAAGATGAAAAACATGATCAGCCCTGCTGAGTCATGCATCGGAGTGTGAGATGAAGGTGGCACGTTTGACACACTAGCTGCCTACCCAAACACCAGTGAAGGTTCTTCCGGCCAAAAATACTCTTCTGCCTCTTCCTACAATGGTGGTGAGACAAACCAGTCACTCCGTCGATGTGACCCAAATGATGGGTTCTTTCTCCAATAACCAGAGAAGAGTTCCCAGTTCCCAATTTTTGAATTGAATTGAGCCTAGACCCCACTTGTGGGATTTCACTGGGTATGTTGTTGTTTTTGTTGAATTGCCTATTGGCTCTGATATTATATAAGTAGAGGGAAGATGTCCTATTCCAATAGGAAAGCAATATATAAATACAATGGATTGTGTGCTGATTCCTTTAAATCTGCTAATTCCTACAAATCTGCTACCTAAATAAGGCTTTGTACTTAACTAGGAATGAAGTCTATAACAAGCTTAAATAATTGTTTAATTTTAAAGATAGTCATTTATGTGTATTATCATTAATCCCAACCAAAGAGTATACCATCCAAGATTGTCCCATATGTGCATGAGATCTTATTGACAGTATTGTTCTAGTGCAAAAGTAAATTTTGAAGCACACAAGTATTAGACAAATGTAGTCTTTACATTATCAACTCTTAGCTTCATAAATCCGATTTGACAATCAAAAGTCTCCAACACAATCAAACCACACCACACAGTATATATTCATCAACAACCACCCATAAGCTCATCAAACGGGCCATTCTAGTATTCTATACTTAGGCTCAAGGTTGAGCAAATTCCTAAATATTCGCTTAATGATTCTGGCTTTTTCAACTTAAATTTCTTCAACAATCAAGTTATTGAATCCATTCAAATCATTATGACCATTAAATAAATTCCATTTTTATCAATATTTCATTATTCATTGTATTCTTCCCCAAAATCACCATTTTGAAGACCCATTTCTGAAATTTGAATAATACTTCAATCAAATGGTATTTTCAACTCAACATTACCTTCTAAATACTAATTCCATAATCATATTAGTTTAAAAGTGTGGGGGTGAAGAAATTACCTTCCATGTTCCAACTTCGGCCCTACCTTGAGTTCTTGTCGGAGTGGTTGAGGTTCCTAAAAAGGGCAAAGGGGGCAAAAATACCCCTCAACTTTGTGATTTAGAAAAGATGTACCTTTCGTTAGGAAAGTGCTGCATATATACCTCCTCATCTAACAAATGGTGTAGATTTACCTTTTTTGTGAATAGATTGAACTAAAATAAATCTATTGGTTTTTAAATTTCAGAATTGTCACATGGGTTTGAAAAATTACCTTATTCATTTACACGCCCAGACCCGACCAATTAAAAAAAAATCCAATTCTTCATCTATTCGGACCCGATCTAAATCCATCTTATGACGGGGTAGAAGAGGAATTGAATTTTTTCCATTTCGTGTTTAGAGGCATACAAAAGGGGTGAGATAATTTTTGAAAGCTACATGCCATTTCTGAAATTAAAAAAAACCAATGTTATGATTTTTTTCAATTAAGTAAATATAGGTATGTTAATGAAAAAGGTAAATATGCACAATTTGTTAGATTACAGAGGTCATATGCATCACATTTTGAATGAGGGGTATATTTGCTCTAAATCGCAACGTTGAGAGGTGTATTTGCCCATTTCCCCTCCTGAAAAATCTATGATACCCAAAATATTTGGATATCTACGCTTGTACTAAGTAAGAATATTATTAACAAAAGAGTATTAACAAGCCCGTACACAAGAAGTAGAAAATCTCACAAAAATATATAATTTTCTACAAAAGATACCCAATCATCTATACAAAAAAGTAACCTTATGGGTGCACTACAGAGAAATAAGGAAACAAGGCTATTTCTCAAGTGTACAAAATCTTTTTCTGTTCCATCAAAGCTCTGCTATTCCTCTCTATCCATATGGTTCATATCTGCGCTAAAAGGGCAACTTCATGGCATGCATCTCCACCTCTGCCTTCTACAAGCCTAGCTAAACAATGTGTCTTTCATAATTTCTCGGCATTATCTACTCAAATCAAACCATCTAATCAGTTCCCCCCCATAATGAAGATGCTACCCAGAAATGTAAGAGTATGTGATCTACATCTTCCCCTGATTCTTTGCAATCTAGGAGCTAATTAACAATCTTTAGTGGTATTACTATCCGTGGAGAACAAATGAAACTGAAAGATCACGTGTATAATTCAACAACAACATGCCCAATGAGATTCCACAAGTGGGGCCTTCGAGGGGTTGGTGTACGCAGACCTTAACCCTGCCTTTGTGGGGGTATAAGATGTTGATTCGAATAGATCCTTGACTTAGAAAAAAAGGACTTGCTTTCTCCTAAACAGTTTTGAAGAAAGAGACATGCAAGAGTAAATAAGCTATGATAAAGGTACCATAGTGAATTAAGTTATAATTCCTTTGAAAGTGATAGAATTAAGTTACCACCTCATTGTAATATCTTCTCAGAGAGAAACTAAAACGGAAAGATGAAAAAGTCAAACTTAATTTTGTTGACCCAATATAGTGGATAAATAAAGGGAGATATTCCTCATTGATGGAAATTTAACAAAATAACAACTAAAGTTTATATTCGTTTTATATTTAAAATCATTTCTATATAACCACCACATAAAGAAATATGAGGGACCTATTCATTTTCTTATCGTTTATAAGATATTTAGCTACTCCAACTTCTAGTTTTTGAATTGAAACACTAAAGGAAGTGAAATAACAAGACAAATCCATGGAATGAGAAAATTAAAAGTAAAAATACTACTAACCCAGCTTGCGTGGATCACTTATTATTTAAGATGTCAAACAACTTCTTTCTTAACCAAGTTCTTTGTTGAAAGAATCTATAAATACTTTATATTTGTTAAATTTGGTTTTGCTTGTACATTTAGAAATCAACAATAAAGTAGGGCATCCTACGCTATATGATGTTATACATCTTGGGACTAGAACCTTTTTTTTTTTGTTTGTTTAACTCGTAATATGACGTTTGGAATAACTTAAGCAATTTCAAATTCTGCCTTATCCATTTACTTTTGTATTCATTGTCTACAAGTATTCTTCGCTCTCTGTTTGGATTGTTTCCAATGCACATGCGTGCAAACCATGTTTGCTAAATGTTAGTACGAGTGGAATGATTTAAAGGAAGCAGGAAATCTCTATTCTTCTCAAAACTCAACATGTCTAAACTTATTTATTTCTCAGATTTCTAAATCAGATTTAGGAAGTGATTCATCAAGTTGAATGATTATTGGACATATTTAAGATTCTTAAAAGATGTTATTTCATTTTAAGCTATTTGGTTATGAGACATAACTGTTGCAATTACTGCAGCTATTCCTTTGTCCATCGATCACAAGCCTGACAGATCTGATGAGCGTGAAAGGATAGAACAGGCCGGTGGTTTCATTATCTGGGCAGGTAAAAGCCTGTTGCAATCTCTTTGTTTGTATTAATTGCTGCTTGATTGGCCAGCAAATGCTACTGGAGTCCCAAAGTATTATATTCTAGTGTTCTTTTATAAGTTTAATCAAAATTTTATCTTATTTTCCTAGCGGGGGATAAATATTTATTCCGTGTATAATCTTCACTAGGCCCAGAGTTTCTTTAAAGAATCTTCCTAAATCACATTATATAGGTCTTTTAACCTTTATCATTTGTGAATTTTGTGAGACTTGTCAAAAGTTTGATATTCTGCATTGTGAACATAACTTCAACTTAGGGTGAAGGTTGGTGAGGTTACATTTAGGTATTTATGACATGCCTTGATTGTAGTTTGGTGGTTGAATAAACTCTAGTATCATTCTTGTCATGAAACTATTTACTGTAAGATCATGCACAGATTGCATCTGAAGCTCAAGAAGTGAAAACTATAGGTTTTCCGTGTTTCTTCATGAAATATTAAACTTTCAGGGCGTGATGTTATTTGATGTGTAAGATAAACCTAGTCCTTTCAACGCCCCTTCTTCTATCCAGCCTTTCCCGGGGTAGGAGAATTTATTACTAGTATATGATGCCACTGTGTAGTTAAATATTAGTTATCTATACTGATGTAGAATTATTCATTAAGTGGAAGAAGGATACAGACTTGATTAATGTGTTTGTTTTAGATGCATTTTTCTATGTTTTGGAGCTTAAAGCTTTAGTGCTGTTTGGAATGCCATCATTGCTTGATCATTTATCTAATCTATCTAATTAGATGCAGAATGAACCAATAGTGGGATTTTTTACTAAATGGGAATTTTAAAATGCTCGGCTGTAGTTTGATATGTGCTTATGTTCATTGGAGATATAATCCTGCGGTTTGATCATGGAGCAACATGAGTTTCTCAGTGTATGGAATAGAATTGATAAAGATGGTTATTGCGGTCTGCTCCATGTGGATTGTTTTCCTGTCAGTGCCTTATACGAGCATTTCTATATGTTGGTGCTCACATGCCCTTGGTGCTTC
>JAPFFP010000080.1:16883666-16898032 GCA_026153255.1 Solanum medicagineum
TCAACGGAAAAAAGGCCCCAAACTCTCTCTATGCCCTAATTCCCAAATCGACCACAAACCTCAGAGAAATCGTTCAGGAGCTCAAACAACTAGCTGTAGTGAACCTAGTGTCACGGCCCGCCACTTGATCATTAATAAGAAGGAAGAATTGAGTTCTGTGACACTAGGCTCTGGAATTTCCTTTGCGATTCGTGCTGAACGCGTAAAGTTTCATGTACTAGCTGCCTCTTTTAGAAAATAAAATTATGTTGCTAGCCTTCTCCATTTGAAGGTTATAGTTTATACTGGTCAATCTCCTCTTGCTTTCTAGCTTCATTTCTTTGCTCAATTTGCAGAGCTAAGGCAGTCATTATTTTCAATAAAATTGATTTTAAAAAAGTCCAGTTTCTTCTAAAGCTTTTCTTCAGATATATATTTTCCGTAGCACCAATCGGCATATCGGATGTGCTCTAACTTGACTAATTTAGATTTATGCCGTGGACACTTTGATTTGACTAATTCAAAATCATGCAAGTCGATTAAAGAAGGAACTGCTGCGTAACAAAAATTCTTCCATTCCTTTAGATTGAAACCGGAACTTGTAATTATGGATAAAATCTAGAATTACATCCATTCTATCACATCTCTTGGTGATTAAAGTAATTAAGGATCTCTGATGCTGCAAACTAAAGAAGCTTACGATGATTGCCTCAACAATTGAAGGCATATGCTACCCATTTCGAAAAATAATGTACGAGGAGCTCATCTTTACCTCACTTTACTTGTTTTTTTCAAAAAAAAAAAAAAAGAATAGTGTCTTCCAAAAATTTATGTTGGACGACACTTTTGCTGATTAGTGGTTTTCTGTTGTTATAGCTCCGAATAATTAATGGTTAAAAAGACATCTTCCTCAAAGGGTGATGATTTTAAAGAGACTTTTTATACTTACCCTTGTCCAATTTAGTTGTCAGTGCTTTTCGTAAGATATTTGGGTCAATTTTAAAAGTTAAATTAGATTAAATTAATTTAATATTTTAGAATAAAAATTTAAATATTAAAAATTACTATCTCCGTCTCATATTATAAGGGTACTTCCCATTTTACACGAGTATTAAGAAATCATTAATACATTAGTAGATTTTATCATTTTACCCTTCATTTATATCAGTGTATATTAAGTTAAATTAGAAAAAATCATTAATACACTAATTAATGGGTGGGGGTAAAATGGAAAAAATTAATTAATTCTATCCTAATTTGGTAATGCCCATATAATATGAAACAAATATTTATAGAAAAATGTCTTTATAATATGAGATAGAGGTGGTATTAGAAAAGTAATATTGATTGAAACTTTTTTCATATCGATATGATGAAAACTATAACTTAAAATGTTGGTCAAAATCTACATAATTTGATTTTATGCCACTAAAATGGGACGGAGAGAGAATTGTTAAATATTTGTAGCCTCGATAAGAAAACAAAAATAAAAATATTTAATAAAAGCAAAAGCAAAAGCTATACTATTTGAGTCATTTGAAATTATCGAATTTTCAGATTTTGAACAGACAACAGCAGCTTGAATTGATTAGACTTGTGAGGAAATCTGTGCTGTTCTGAAGGGATATAGACAAGAACAAAGCTTCAGATGTGGATGGCTTGAATACCTTTTTCTTCAAAAAGACACTAGCACTTGGTCCTGAGGTACTCCCTCCGTTTGACACAAAAAAAAAATCTATTTCTTTTTCTTTTGTTAAATTTTTGAACTTTAATTTTTCACCCGTATGTTTAAAATCACAAGACAAAGGATAGTTTGTTACATTTAACCTAATTTTAATTTAGGACATGATTTAAAAGTCATCTTTATCGATGCAAACCAAGTCGACAGAGTAATACCAAAGGTGAAGAACCCTAATAGTGCAAAACCAAATTATCTCTAAAATTCTGACTAAGAGGCTGCAAATAGTTATGCATTTCGTAGTTGACATGAGATTGTTATAGGGTTATGGAGGATCCGCAGAAGCTCTATTGACTCCTTGGTGTGATCCTTTTTTGAACATGTATCAAATGAATTATAACATTGCATCTCATTTGTTTCTTGTTCCATTGTTATAAATTGACAGCCCACTAACCCTATCGCTCCCTTCTTATTCTTGTTGGCTATCAACAGACTCATGTGTTACTATGTAGGAGAAGTCAGACTTCAATTATCATTCCAAGTTGCAGGTCACCCAAATGGGCTTTGTTGATGATCCCCCTACTGCTTTGTAGGGGTGAAAGTTACTGAAATTACTTGAGTTTCTTATAGACAGGTGGTACTGAGCGCTCTAAAATGACACTAGGTCATCCTAGAGTGTCTGGAGTACGGGTGTCAAAATGAGCTCAAACATAGGTAAACTCGTACAATCAAATCAAAATTTTATGGGTTAGGCTCAAGATAATTTTGATTAGATCCAATCCTAATCCATTCAAGTTTAACCCATACCAAAAGAATCTTCAATTGAGCCCAATTTCAACCCGTTCTAAGACTTTTTTATTGGGAAAACTAAGTTTGTACTCCTTTAAATTAAACTATTTACATTTATATACCGCTTTACATTTTAACCACAATACTATTAAAATTTTGACCCCCTAATATTAAAATTCGCGCGCTAATGTCAACACCTGCTTGTATGATATACCAATAGGGTATACATATACCAATAAAATATCACAGATAATTAAGTTCAATCCTATATGATATCGATATAGTATAAATATACCGACAAAGTATATAATGAATATATTTTCTACTAATTTAGAGTTTAATAATTTTTTTATTTGTTCCTTTAAAAAAATCCTATATACCAATTAGGTATCAATATACCGTCACAGTATCACAAAGGATTGACCTCATTCTATATGATACCGCTATAGTATACATATACCGCCAGAGTATATTTCATAGTATTTAGCGAAATAAAAAAGGGTATGTGAGTAGAAAGGTAAATAGTTTGGGTAATGGGTCCATTAAGGGTAAATAGTTTATATTGGATCTATTAATGATAAATAATTTCAAATTAGGTCTATTTTGTGTACCTTTCCTTTTTCTTTTAATTTGCATTGATGTAATGTATATTTTCCATCTATTTTATATTTTCTATCATTTATCTATTAATTTGTAACTTTTTATTTTTATTTATTAAGTTGAAATTCAAATTTGATTATAAAAACCAAATAATAATATGTTAGAATTATTGAAATTGAGCGGGTCAGATTGGGCGAGTCATAATCCAACTCGAATTTTAGCCCATTTGAGCCCAAAGTAAATTTGGGCGAGTCATAACTCAATTCAATTTCTATTTCAACCCATTTTAACATTCTCAATTTCAATTTAACCCTCCCATTTGACAGCCCTAGTCTGAAGGATATAGTGTGATGAACCTAGGCTTGTGGAATAGGGCAGAAATTTGCAAGCTCCTAAGAAACTCATGTACAAAAGAAGATGAGCTTTGGGTCAGGTGTGTCAGATGCATATTACGGCAAAGGCAGAGGGATCCTGGACTATATTCAAACTCAAGCTTCCTGGACATTGACCAAGATTATCAAAGCTAAACAAGACCTAGTGGATGCTTACAGTGGGCTGGATGTACTGCAGCACAACGGGGGCCTTTCTTTAGCAGCATAACGTACCACATCCACATGATGAGAGGTGATATTGTGCCACTTGGTAAGCTCAGATGTAACAACTTGGGATTTTAATGGACCTTGATGTTGAAGCTGGCAATCCAAGACAAACTCTACACTACTGACAAAATGATGAAATGAGGCCTGGTTGATGATCAGCATCATGACTATGCAATGAGGAAGATGAATCTGTATCCCACCTACTTTGGAATGCAAAATTTCTGATGTGATGTGGAGCAACCTCACTCAGTGGCTGCAAATTCCCAAGCAAGTGCTAAGATGCACAGACGAGATCTCATGGACAAGAGCTCAGGAGCTTAAGTGTACAGAATGACACTTGGGACAAGTTGACTTATTGTCCATGCATAGATTGCATATTTGGTCCTCTGCCCATAGGATGGGCAGTTGTTCTTTTTCAAGGATTTTATGCAGATTACCTTGGGGCCTTCTGCCCAAGTGATCTTTTATATCTGAATCTGTACATAAACTATTTTGGTCAATAAAATCTATATTTTCCCCCCCAAAAAAAAAATCCAAAGAAACTACTACTTTTTTGCCTTACTATCACAAAAAAGGAAAGAATTCTTCATCTTCTTCAAATATCAAATTAAGGACAAGAGGAAAACAGAAGAACATTCAGTCATGCGAACTACAAACGTGAAGGATGGAAACATAGTTTGTCATCTCCAAGTAATTACATCATTTTCTTCTACGAAAGAAAAGGAAAGCATGAAGAAAACAAGGAGACATCCATTTCAACAACAGCCACTTGTTGATGCATCAGATTCTGGAGGTTTCTGTTTAAATATATTTTTCCTGACACCAGCTGAACCTTCAGCCAAGAGACTTGGAGTGTCCAGAATCTGCAAAACCAAAAGTCATCATCACAACCAAGCAATACCTCTTTGATAGAGGGGGAAGTAATAGGGACTCCCATCTTTTATATTGAGACAAGCTTTATTTATATCGAATCCAAGGTTAAAGTCGGACAAACTATTGTGAAAAGGCATTATAGCTGGAGACAATATAACTATACTTTGTAGGGCGTGTATAGATGTTCCGCGAAGCAATAATTCAACCATTCATTTAGTAATATTTGCTAGCAAGGCTGTTCGACAAGGAAACAGCCCCAACAGGAGGATAAGTTGCAGTGACTACAGGCAGATGACTGTCAAAGTTCACCCCAATCTCATCTGCCCAACAAAGAAAAACCTTTCTTCTAGCATGGCATAAGCGTAAATCTGCATTGTCCAGTTTAATGTTTGCCTAGACTGCAAAAAGCCACCAGCTGTTCAACAAGGAGATTTCCAAAAAGCACATGGGAACATGGTTAAGACATGGCCTGCTCTAGGTACACTCGAGATGTGTTATCACCTGTAAAGACAACTAAAAATCTAAAATGACTCTAGAGATCTCACAGCCATGACAAAGCTGTTTCTCAGCCAAACTCAATATTTGACATCCAGCGCATCTTAGATTTCTAGAGTCCACGTTGACTAAACAACTATAGATATGATATCAGCCCCCACCATCCCGAATAATCCTTTACTGAGACCTCGATGTGCTATTAGGCAACAAACAAGCTTCTGATTGAGAGAAGATTTCCTCGGTTCCATTTTAACTCCATTTATTTGAATAATTCATAACCAGTCCATACAAACGATATCTTTTTTGAATTTTTACCAGTCCATCAAACTATAACATGAACAAAATACAAGAAAGATCCTTGGCTCATTCATACCTTCAGCACAAGCTCCTCAAAGCACTGTTCCACATTAACCCTCGTCTTTGCACTGCATTCAATGAAAAGACATCCATATTCCCTGGCAAAATCAATTCCCTCCTTTTTGCTGACAACCCTTTCACTCTCCTGCAGAAAAGTTCATGTGTATTTGAATCATCCCTTGAAAATTCACAAGCATCATCACGTAGCGACAATTTTGACTCAAAAGGAACATATGCACCAGGTCAATGTAGGGTATATGACTCTGTTTGGGGAGATGGAGGAAGTTCTCTTCCTAAAGGAAGAAGAGGTACCTTATCAACTTTGTTGCCAACAAGCATCTTGATGCACTCCTGATTTGTTGAATACAGGTCAATTTCTTTGGCCCATATGTCAGAGAGATTAGTAAATGTGTCTCGCCTTGTTACATCATAAACTGTTGAATCAAAGATAGGTAAGTCTAAAAGATGGCAACAGGCAAAAGAAAAAAAAAAAAAAAAAACCCTTGGTGGCAGGGGAGTTGGGTCAAAGAGTTTGTTTCAACAAGAAGAAATTCATCAAGAAGAAACCAATTTGCTCCTAAAAATAAACCAGCAAGAAGAAGCATACTTCTAAATGGTACTCAATCATATCATTACAGCGCCTGTCCTACACACCCGACTAACTTCCTCTTTTTATTCACGTTTCGATTCTTTTGAACAATGCAAGAATGGATGTATACTTCTCCTAAGAAACAGTCGAAGAAGTCGAGACAGTCTTTTCCATCCATTCTTCATGGCACTAGAGCAATCTTTCAAAGTTTTGGACAACTACTCATGATCCTCTAAAGCTACGACAACCATGTGAACCAAAGGAAGCATAATGACATATATACACAAGATGCGAGCTGTGCCAACTTCTTGTCTTGTGCTTATTTTTTGTCTGACGGCAGCGACCATTGCCATCTCTCAGAATGCAATTGAAGTGAGTGTAGTATGATGATTATATAACATGGATATCCATCAGATCAAATAACAAATCAGAAAGTAGAGACAGTAGATCACCCATGATAATTCCTTGAGCTCCTCGGTAGTATGAACTCGTTAAAGTCCTAAATCTTTCCTGTCCAGCTGCAAGACAAGAAAGCCATAATGTCATAACTAAGGATTGTGATGGAGAAGACCTCCCCATTAGCACATGCAGCAAAATAGGCTAAGCTCAATCACTGAATTAAGTTGACAGCAATATTCAAAGAAGCAAATATCAATCAGCTGCACCTTCTGCCACCACCTTATTTCCAAAGGAGGTAGGTGGGTCAGTTGGTAATGAGTTGATTTTAAATATATGAAAAAATATCAAGAATTTGTCACTTGAAATTGTTTAAGTTTCAAGGCACTTTGTAGGTTTTTCTGTCTTTAATATATTTTGCAGAATAAAACTCTTGGAGGCGCATTATTCAACTTATCATTGGCACCGCACACCTCATTGAATAGCAGGCATCATTCTCTGAACTTGTGGGCAATGCGCTAGGTCCTCTAACCTTAGAGTCTAAGTGCTGCTTTGTGTTCACAGGTTACCATTTTGCTTACATATATGCAGAATTCAATTATTTGCATTCGTCTTTAAGTCTTCCTTGCTTTTGATTGATGATGAACTAAGTATTCAATATTGCGCTTGATTTTGATGAAGTAATTGACTTCATTAATAGCATCAAGAAGATGCAATTTTTAATGACATAGGCAACTATTTCTATTTCTGTAAATGGGTTGTATTGACACCATATTTACAAAAGATCTCAAAAATCTACTATCCTATCCCTTAATGAGTCTAAGACATCAATGAAAGCGACGGTATCATTAAAATATATCTGGTTACACCAAAAACATAAAGGAAAATAGCTCAGGCCCTGAAGATCTGGAGCAGCTATGCTGATATTTCTGATCATAAGGACAGATTGAAAATGATACCAGCCCGCATCTGGTGGTCTGTCTGTTTGAGAGAGAAACCTCAGATGCTTTCAGAACAAGAACAACAACATTCAGAAGATGAAGATGAATTGTTTAGTGTTGTTTCATTTTTGGTGTAAACAGGAGTAAAGGGTAGATCTAGAATCAGTTATAGATGCCATAAGATCTTTGTAAGTTTTTGTTAAAGGGTTGAAGATCTTCTTGATAATCTACCTCAACTGTAATTAGGAAACCTGTAACTTGTTGTGGCAGGTTTCTGATTTGTTGGAAATAGAATACAAGTGTGTTACTTTCTCAAACAAAAAAAAAGGGGGGGGGGGGGTGTCAAAATACAATGTTGCATCTAATTCGTCTAATTGATTGTAGATTTATTTGGGAACCTTGTGATTGAACTTCTTTTATGGCAATCTAAGGTTAGATTATAATTGAATATCGTGAAGTTCAAAACGCTCGACTCATAAGATAAATTAAGTAGCACTTAGGAAAGGAATATGCCCGTCTTATGCAATCAGAATTATGGCTTGATAATAATGGATCTTTGTTAACATTGTTCTCATGAAACATATAAAATAGATTAAAGAAGGTAGGCTGTAAGCACTTTGAAAGATTCTTGCAGGTATAATAGCACATTAAGGTACAATTACGACAATGCGAGAAGCCCAATGAAATGTTGAGAGAAATCACAATCCAAGATTTCAACATCCATGTTTTGACAAGATTCTACTTGCTCTAAATTTGTCAAAGTTTAATTCATGGTCAGTTTGGTTCTTTAAGTCAAGTCTAATTGCCTAAACAAACCAACATTGTCCTACTTGGTAATTAATAAGTGTCTGGTGTACTCATGCTCCTAATTACAGGTGCAATTGCATTTACTTGCGTGTGTTGTGACCAACAGTTGACAGTACTAGTTTCTGTCAAGTAAATTGTAACATCAAATGACTTAAGGGGCACACAATTTTCAATTTCTTCATTCTACTTGAGAGATGCAAAATAAGCTATCTTAGGTTTAAGAGATTTTAGCTTTTAGATTGAAAACAACAAGATACAAATCGGAAAACCATGCCTCCAACTTAAAGGGTAATCAATAATGACCGTTATACTATATATTTGGATAAGAATTGTTTCAGGGGTTTGAAAGAATGTTGCTTGGTGAAAAGGATATCCAACTAAAACATTTAAAATAGAGCTTGACTTTACTGAAGATCAGGTATAAAATAATAGAATTACCTGTATCCCATATAGCAAGCTTCAACTTCTTCCCCCCAAGGGTGACATGCTTTACCTTGAAGTCCACACCTGAGAATACGAGAGACGAGTTATTCCATAACTAGTTACCCAGGCAAAAAAAAATAAATAAATCATAGAATTCATCTTGTGCATTTTCTGGCATATCAAGTGCACGTGAAAACCAGCTAAAGTCGGTTCAAAAGCCACTAGAGTTTACACGTGATTTCTTTCTTCAGATACATGCACTATTTCTCACTGAAATGTGACTCCCCCCACAAAAAATCTCCAGTCTGAATATATTTGTCAATTCTGACACAATGTAACAGAGAAGCCCATCATGAAATTGGACAGATAATTAACTGTTCGCACCACCAATTGAATTATAAGTATTTCTTTTTCTTTTTTGTTGCTGTTGGTTGCTGGTCATGCAGCACAACATCAATATCAGAGTGCAGTAAGTACTCTTCATATAGTTAGACCAATAGCATACCACTTCATCCATTATATTGAATTAACTCAGCTGTTTGTTTCACTTTTGATATAGGCACACCACTCCAAATAGTCTTTTAACTCTTTCATAGTTTATGAAGCTTCCCGTTATCAAATCGCTGCAGCCAAACTATTAACTAACCTTCAAACTGCAATAGAGCTGTTGACCAATACAAGTTCTGTGCATAAACAGCAAAAATAACCCTCAGTTAACTAACCACCGCACCCACAAAATACGAAAACTATTTTATTCAATCTTTCCACCAATACCACCATTTTCACAAATAATATCCCATATTTCATATTTGATCCATCTAAGATTCCCACTTCTACACACACCTCCTCTTTTCTTTACAATGTACATCACAAAAAAAAAAAAAACAACAATTTTTGAGCAATGATATTTTGCACAATATACTTAAAAACAGACAAGGCAACACATTAACATCTTACCAATAGTTGGAGAAAGATCCTCAAAGGCATCAGAAGTGAAGCTGAGCAACAAACTACTCTTCCCTACTCCTGAATCTCCAATCAACAGCAGCTTGAACAAGTAATCAAACTCCGGGGAAGACGAAGATGGTTCCATTTCCTCAAAAACCCTCCAACAAAATCAAATTTTTAAGAAGACCCAGATACTCAATCAACCTTAAAAACCCTAAGATCCAAAAGTAAGAAAAAATACCCATTTCAGAACACCGATCAACCAACACAGATTCAAAAAATAAACATCAAATCAACAAAATTGAGAATAAAATCAAAGAGAAAGAAACGTAGAGAAAACCTGGAATGGCAGAAACAATTGCTCAAGTGATTTAGAAAATTAGATATATAATTATCAAGGTTGACGAATGGAGGAAAGCAGCTCCGGAAGCTTTTGCTTTCTTTTGAAGGCAAACTTTTTTTTAAGTGATTGCTTGTACACCGTGCTTAAGAAGTTGTACGCTTAGAGAGTTTACCGACTCGAATCGGATAACCGATTGTTCCGTTTGAATTTTTTTTTTCATTCGAGCTCGAGTTCCAATTAAATTTGAATCACGTATTTTAGGGTGACACTCTTAACAGGATTTTTTTCATTTTCAAAGCTCGAATCCGAGACTTTTGATTAAGAGTGAAATATCCTCAATGTATCACAATCTATGTTAGTCCGTTTGAGATTATTCGGTAGTGTTTGATCTGTTTTCATCATTCCAAGTACTACAAAATAATTTTTTTGAATAAAAAAGAAAACCTAACTCATATATATTATACAAAGTAAGTAAATTTCATGCTCAAATTTGTAACTAATTTTGACTAATCAATATTAAATAAAATTGATAATGGAGCTATTCGAACCAATCTACGCATACCTTAATTAATTTTATAAAATATTTATCACTTTTCACCAAGTACGAACTAGTTTATCTATTAAGATTAGTATATAATATCTTGAAAAGTATAATATAGATAATTAAATATAATTATATATTCTTTTATTTATAGTATATATGGTGAACTATGTGTTTATTTGGATTTTGCACATGTAAAAGATAATTGTCAGGTAAATTTATGATTTATGTTCAGTAAGTTTGATCTTTTAAAAAAAATTAATACTCCCTCTGTCTTATTTTATGTAACATTTTTTTGCTCCATTTCAAAAAGAATATTATCTTACTTAAATTAGAAACAATTTATCTTTAAAATTTCTTTTTTACCCTTAATGAAGTGATTTTCAGTCATACAAATATCTATTAATAATTTTAGACTATAAATTTTCAAAGTCTTCCTTTTTTCCTTAAACACCATGTCAAATCAAAAAGTACCACATAAAATGAGACGAAGGGAGTATTAAATTATGAATTTAAATTTTTAATAAATTACATATATTCTATTAGAAAAATTTTGGATATAAACAAAGTAATCATAAAAGGCTTACCTTCATAATTGTCATTACCGTTATTAAAAAAATAATGATCTGATAGCAAATAATAGTACTCCTAGTACTTTCTAGCATCACGAATGACACATTAATTTATATTATAATACTTAGATGATTATTGTCCATACTAAGTACGACTTCAATATTAGAGAGCTTTAATCTTATTAATTTAAATTAGGCAATTAATAAAACAAAATAAAAGATAATTGCTAAAGTAATAAAAATCATCAGGGGAGATTTTAATGGGCATATTGGTGCCACTTCTAGTGATTTTGACGATATTCATGGAGGCTTTGATTTTGGAGAGAGGAATAGAGGTGGGACGTCTTTCTTGGATTTTGTTAAAGCCTTCGAGTTGATTATTGCTAACTCATGTATCTCGAAGAGAGAAAATCACTTGGCTACCTTTTGTAGTACGGTAGCTAAGACCCAAATTGACTACTTACTCCTCTAAAAGGGTAATAAAAACATTTGTAAGAATTGCAAGGTAATTTCGAGTGAAAATATTTTCACTCAACATAGATTTCTAGTAATGGACTTATAGATTAAGAGGGAAAGAGAAAGAAAGTTACTTATGCCCAACCGAAGGATTAGATAGGCTGGCCTGACTCCCCCTCTTTCTCGGGAGATGGAGGAAAAGTTGAATAAATTTAGAGGGCTTGGAGTAGTAGCAGAGATGTGAACACTATGTGGAATACCACGACTGATTGCATTAAAAGGATTGTGACCGAGGTGTTAGGGGTTTCTAGAGGGACCTTTGTTAGACGTCAAGGTGATTGGTGGTGGAGTAGAGAAGTTCAAGGCAAAGTAAAAGCCAAGAAAATTGCCTACACAAAGTGGTTGGAATATCGAGATGAGTGTCACGTCCAGAGAGGGTACCCTACACGTGGCCGGCACCCAGAGACTATTGCTAGCCCCCAAGCGAACCACTTGATTTCATCGCATTCATTCAATCATCTATATAACGAAAGACATTAGAACAAGGAGAACATAACAGTGAGCAACCCAAAACTTATATAATAATAATGAAAGAAAACCATAGGCCAATGAGATCAGTCTCAACATTTATAACAACATAACAGTTTTAAGAAAACTCGAATCAAGGAGGGGAAGACCTCAACATCAAATCTTTATCCTCTAATCTATGAAGCCTCTACCTCAATAGTCTAGAATGATACCACAACAGGCCATGGCTACCACAACACAAAATGAAACTAATTCAAAACATAGGAAATATGAAATGGTATCCTCCGAATGCAGTGGAGGACTCACCAATCAACTGTGGGGAGAATGAACCTTCAATGGAGCACCTGTTGAAGATCTTAAATACCTGTCTCTGCATCATAAAAAGATACAAGCCCAAATGGACGTCAGTACGCGGAATGTGTGAGCATGTAAAATAGTTGAATGAAACAATGTAGGTAGGATAATATGGAATAACATCAACTCATAGGATGCTCACTCGGAATATCAAACGTTCATCTAAAGCAAAAATAAAGAGTAAACAATGATTCATCAACATCAATCAAAACTCATACCCTCAACTCAACATCAGAGTACTATCAGTGTGGAACCTATCTGGGAGTTTCTCTAATCGACAACCATCACCTATGAGCCGGTGATGATACAACATAGCGATGTCATTGTCACATGCATCCATTACCTTGCCGGGGTAAAGGACATCACTTCTGTGGATCCACCAATAAAGAACATCAAGTCCTCTTTTGGGGACTAAGGAAACATCCAATTTTACGATTCAATCCTCTCCTATGCTGGCCAAGTAGTTAATGAGTGGGAGTGGGACTTACTCTTACTCATTTCGGTGCTAAATACTCCTCCCAGGACTCAACATGCTCATAAGACATCAAACGTCAAGTTTACTTTTCATCTAGTCTCATTGGACATTTTTAACTCAACTCATTACATCAAGCATCAACCCTTTGGACTAGGAACATTCTTTTAGAATTAAGTTTCAAGCTTTTTGAGACTCTAAAGACCATCAAGCTCATTAGCATCATCATCAACATTCTCAAATTAGGATCACAGCCACAAACAACAAGCACATTTATACCATCAAGGTTCTAGACTCATCCCTCTAAGCTCATTCTTGTAATCTTTAACAAAATAACATATAGAGTTTTACGAAATAATTCATAATAAATCATTTATGTAGTAAGTCAAGTTTGTGGTGATCGTCAACATAGAAGTTACATAATATTGATATAAATTTCCAGAAATACTCAAGAATTACATACATAAAACTCGACACATTCATCGACCAATCTACTTTAATTATGGGGCACACGGAAGAACAATTCATATTTTAAGTTAGCCTTACATACCTGGGATGAAGAATAACACAAGTCTTTACAAGAATTTAATCCCAACTTCAAGATCTTTAACTCTTATTCTCTTCTTCTCCCAAAACTCTATCCTTTGAAGGTCTAAAAATGGGTATAGAAACGCTTATTCTGAGAAAAACAACCCTATGTTCAGATATAGAACTTGGGAGGGGTTGGGGATTGTCCAAAATGCTCCTCACAAAATTGAAAGAAAAATTTCACTCCTACTTTCATCTATATAGCGGAAACTGTGTAAATATTCTAGATTTAACTTGTTTAATAAGTGGTGTTCTCCTAAGGATTTCTCTAAATTGGCGCTGCATAGTTTCTAAGTACAAGGATTTCTAGTTTCTAGGTATAAGCATGTTTTATCATAATACATTTTATAAGGTAAATAAATAAAATAAACTCTATATCATTCATTAGAATATGTATGTTCCATGAACTATATATATTGTAAAATAAATCTCTCTTCCCAATATATATTATAAAATAAATCTCTCTCTTCCCAATATATATTATAAAATAAATCTCTCTCTTCCCAATATATATTATAAAATAAATCTCTCTCCCAATCAACACTTATTATTATTCTTAGTACGTATGGTTTACCACAATCCAGTGTGATGTATTGTCTTACGCCTACAGTGTTACATAAGGATACCAACCCATTACTTCACTGTTTTCAGGCATGATTATATTGTCGATTTATGTTATCTCATGTTAATAAACAATAACCAGCTTTGAAAGTGTTGAGAGATTTAGGGTGTGTTTGGTACAGAGGAAAATATTTTCCATGGAAAAAGTTTTCCAGGAAAAATGTTTTCCAGGAAAATAAGTTGATTTCTAACTTATTTTCTCATATTTGGTTGGTGAGTGGAAAATATTTTTCGAAAAATATTTTTTATTATTTGGTTAATGAATAAAAATATTTTTTTAGAAAAAAACTTCTATTTTTAGCTAAAGAGTGGATAACAATTTGTAGAGAAATATTTTTTAACATGAAAATATTTTCATAATTTAAAGTATTTTTTAAAAATAAATATTTAAATTCTTTTTTGGAGGGTGGGGATGGG
>JAPFFP010000080.1:16898132-16911647 GCA_026153255.1 Solanum medicagineum
AATGAAAGAAGCGCAGATAGTTTAAAGAGCCATTTTGCTTTATTCCATCATACTCCAAAGCCAAAAAATAGTCAATCATTGGCTCCATCCGAGATTGATGGAAAATTAGAAAGTTCCACCAGTTTTGAAATATCAAAACTAGCCTAGAAGTGCCTTTGTTTTCAAATTTGAGGTTTGTGGATTTGAGGTCCCAAATTGAAGAGTTTGGTTTTAAATGTGCTAAATTTGACTTTGGTCAATATTTTGAGTCTTGGATGCTCGTATTAGATTTCTATGGTTCCATTGGATTCACGAGGTGATTGTAGCTCTAGGAGAGGCATCGTCATATTTTTGAAAAGTCCTGAGGGCATTTTGGTCTTTTGAGTTTTTGGTTTGTTTAGTTGTGTTTTGTTGGGTACTGGGTCAAGCAGACCTTAGAACTGATTTTAATGGTTCTATTGAGTCCGAAACATCGAATCTAATAGGGTAGTGTATATGATATGTGAGTACAGTGTTCCGAATGAATCTTAAGAGTCCAATTAGAGGCTTAGCTAATTTTCAAAAATTTGGTTCTAGTGCAGGCATTTTAGTTCATCACAATCGCGATGGGTTCCTGCAATCGCAATGGTCTGCCTTTCTCCTTCTCCACAATAGCTAGTTAGGCTTCATGATCATGATGCATCACCCAATAAGATGTTCTTCGCGATCATGATCGGGTCCTTACTATAACGATGGGTCATGTATTGCGTGCTTTGTGATCATGGACAGTAGTGACCTGCGATAGCGAAGGGAGAATTTGTGCTAGAACAGTGAAATATCGGAAAACCTCCTTTGTCCACCATTTTTGAAACCTTGGAAGTCTTGTAAGCAATTTTTGAGGTGATTTTTTGATGAACAACTTTGGGTAAGTGATTTTGTCACTAAAACTTTTAATTTTCAACATCTTTCAGATCTTGAAACTTGAAGGAAATATGCATACTCATATGTATCCATGACAGCCAACCCATACTTGAAGCCACCCATAAACCAATTCACAACCCATTACTTGAAATCAATGAAATATATGACTCAATACACCAATTCATGAAATTCATGTGATTTAGACTCTATTCATATACAATAATAATAAAGGAAGTATGAATTTAAGTAAAATCAAGCAACCCTCCATCAACTTCATAACACAAAATTCCATAAGTAAGGAAAAATCACAATTAGTCATGAAATCATTAAATTACTAGCTATTCATGTATAAGAGTAGTATGATTCGCCAATCATATATCATCATATTATATATTATATTAAAAGTAGAAAGCTCCTATACCCAAAGTTAGATTACGATTTTCTCTCTATACAATATAATATCTAACTAATTAAATATTAAATGGTAATTCTTGTTACAATAAATAAAACTATATCTTAATTAGTACATCTAATGTAGGAGTTAACGATTTCTGTTACTTTTTCCTTTTTATTTGTAACTGCACACTTGCTATGCTATTACTCCATTATGCTATATATGTTAATGATGTTAAATCTTGGATAGCAAAAAGACATGGGCTTTACTACCAAAATACGTTCATATTGTCATACATTGCAAATATGAATTGCGTACTTATTGCAACTTTTATTATGAAATTAATCTATTTATATAATTTAATCAATATGCATTGTGAATTTCGAAAGACAAATACATGAATATTGAAAACTATATATATTATGGTGTGTGAAGAAATGAATATGTTGGCAAACTAATATTTTTTTTCGTAATTCTTTGTGGTTATTAGATAAGACATTTCTTTATAATTCTTTTACAAATACTTTGTCTTATTATTATTATCTGTGGTTAAAATTTTATCTTCACCAATTGAGTCTAAATATTCTATATGATATAATTATATTATACAACTTATGTAATATTCTTTTTTGTTAAATTTGTAGATGACTAATAACTTCGAATCAAGACGAAGAGTACATATATGTATAATTATATTAATTTATATAAATCAATTAAATATTTCAATTATATTATTTCTATCACAAATAATTACTATATTATGTTGGTGTCGGTCACTACAAAGTTGATATGATCTACTAGCCATCCTAGGGAAGGCATATGTTGATTGAATATTTATACATCTCATAAAAAATACTTTTCTCATTTAACAATAACTTCTTGATATGTATAAAGGTGTAAAAATGTGGACGCTATAACTATTTTTATTTTAATTACATAATGGCCGAATGTAAAGTCCAACACGTTCACTTTAATTCTTTCATTATGACAGTATAATATAATTGATTAGATTAATTAATTTAGCTAAAGTAGAAAATAAAAACAATGTATACTATACTCTTTCAATTCAATGACTCCTTAAATTTTGAAACCAATGGGATACCACAACCAAAATTAACGTATACAATATATTTGTATAGTATGTGGTTCAATTTTTAATGTCTTTATTTGTAAGCAATTTAATGCAGATGGTAGTGATATTCATTTGAAACGTTACTAAGTATTACTAATTGGAATCCCAAACAAATATTAAACAGTATTGAATGGTCCCTGTAATAAATTTTTTTTTTTTTAACTCTTTTTTTATATTAGCACACTAATGTGTTTTTGTTTTGCTGTTATACTATAGTTGTTTGCATTCCATCAAATTTATCTCTCGTTGGCTTCGTTTACCAATGGAAAACTTAGTTCAAGTCCCATATAACAGTAATTGTTTTTCTTTTTGATGATCATATACGAGTAACAAATAATATATTAGGCATCTAACGATATCAGTTGTCCGTCTGCTTTTGAAAGGTCATTTTGTTTGGTTATTCAGAAACTATTGAAAACCCCTCTTTATCATAATATTATAGATTTTCATGTAATCTACTCTTTCTCTTTTTATGCATAGTTCTGGAGTAATATCATATTCATATATGCTTAGGCTTTGTTTCAAATATATTTTGTGTATTGAATAATTGTATTTCTTACGTGTGCAGATGAACAAAACTATAAATGAAACTTGTAAGATGTTGAATACCATAGGTGGAAGGTGGTTCACAGAGAAATTTTACAAAGTTGGAGGTGTTGTGGAAATATATATTTTTCCTTTGTCTTTATTAATTTTGTTAAAAGATACTTATGTGCATTTCTTAAAATTAGAGCAAGACTTCATCGATACTATGTTAGTTTGTTTTACTCAATTTAATTTCCTACTTTGCAAACAAATAACTGATAAAAGTTAAATTACAAAATTAGTTGACATTTTTGTATTTGTATAGAGAAACATGCATTTAGATATTTTAGTCTAGAAGATTATATTTGAAATAATTTTTTTCTCTCTTTTTTCGCGCGCGCATATATATATATATATATATAAACACAATAATCAATACAAGATCTATCATGTTTACAAAAATATAATACGATAAATAGTTATCAAATGTATGATTAGGCATGCTCAAATTTTATATAGTAATAGGGGATAAATGTGCAACACACGTTCCCAAAACTAGTATATATAAAAGAGGATTGGCAGTCTGCCTACGTGGTGCTATCCTAATGCATATTAGTATTTTAATTTTTCCCAAAAATTTAAAAAGATTACATAAAACCTCAAAAGGATGTTACCTCTTTTAAACGACTCCTTCAACCCTTTCCCTTTCACATGAACAAAGGAATGGAAGAATGTCAACACCGACTTCCAGCCTCAACACCTGATCCGAAGATTGCTTCTATTTTGACCATTGTGATTGCTACGACAAAACCTTACGATTAACTTGCTACAGCCTTTGGTTTCCATCTCTGACTTCCAGCCTCAATAACCGATCCGAAGGTTGCTTCTATTCCGACCATTGTGATTGCTACGACAAAACTTTACCATTAACGTGTTGCATCCTTCCATTTCCATCCCTGACTTCCAGCCTCAACAACCGATCCGAAGATCACTTCTATTCCTGCCGTTGTGATTGCTTTGGCAAAACGTTACCATTAACGCTGCTTTATCCTTCTGTTTCCATACTTGCAACTTCTCTATTTACACTCCCATATATATTCCTACGCTAACCATTAGCCATCCTTCCATTTCCATACATGACTTCCAGCCTCAACACCCGATTGCTTCTATCTGAACGTTGTCATTTCTTCGACAAAACTTTGCCATTAACGCCGCTTCATCCTGCCGTTTCCATACCTGTACTTTTTCTATTTACTCTCCCATATATATTACTATACTAACTTTGGATTCTCTCATGCCTGTCTCAGCAACACTCGATTCGATGATTGCTTTCTATCCTGATGGTGGTGATTGCTTTTACACAATTTGTAAATTAACGCTGCTTCTTCCTTCCCTTTCCATCGTGTAATTTCCTATGTACTTTCCAATAAATATTCCTACACTAACTTTCTGTTTGTATCTTATTGATTTTGTAACTTATTTCTCCCTCACAGGTTTCTTCTCTTTTCTGGACATTGAAATTATATTATGATCGATGAAATAAAAAAGCATAGGAGGCATATAAACAACTTGCAAGCTCCGCTGTTCGAATTGGACTTATGGGGTAATGCTTCTTCTTTCAGTATGTATTTATTGTTCAAGTTGCATAGTACAACCAACTTAGGTAGATCCTTTTTAATATTTGATGCTTATCATCTAAGACAATCTAGCTCTTACTGCTTTAGATCCCCCTGCCTCTTTTCCCGATCCCTTTATGTATCTATTTACACTTCCATAAGCCAAGCAAAATATTAAGAACTGACTTATTAGTGGTGCTATTAAAGGAATTTGTTTCGGTGAGCATGTCTCTTTTCTAGTCACGGTTACACTTTGTTTATTCACATTTGTCACATCCAGACAAAGGGATGGGGCAGAGCAAAGGCGTAACTCTGATGCTAACAAAATCATGAGACATACTCAAGCTTCAGGTACTTCTTTGCCTCCAAACATCTCCATAAAACCCTTCTAATGATTTTGTCATATGTTTTTCTAGGTCAATGAACACCATATGTAAGTCCCTCTTCGTCTCAGTATATTGCTCCACCAATCTACTCACGAGATGATAACTTTTATAGTTGAACGTTTTGGCATGAATTCAAATTGGTTCTTTGTGCTGAATCAGAACCATTAGATACACATGTAAGATCCCTTGAAAAGCATAAATTGTAGACACCAATATCATTGGTTCAATTAGTCCAAGTTGGAACTGCTCATAACTCAAATTCATGTGTCTAGCAGTTAAGATGATGTTGTTCAAATTATTGAACCCAGGCGTTGTCGTTGTCATGTTCCATTTGGTTCTGTGCAAACATCTCAATTCCTATCAAACATGAAGCGCAAGTTTGACAGCTTGGGCCTCACTCCGGTACTTTTCTAAAGAAATAAAATTGCAAGATAGATAAGTCTATCGTTCAGGGAAAAGTCTTCACGCCTACAAAATATTATATCCACTGCAATCTCAGTGCTAAAACTGTTGTGCCCCTTCTTTTGTGGGTTTTCAATGTTGCCATTGAAGTCATAGCAAAAGTATTTATCACTTGACAGTATCTCAGATGGTACGCACCAAATGATTGCAATTCCTGTTGCAACATAGGACCACGGCAATAGTTTGTCCATCAAATTCCTTTTACTGGTGCACAATGCTGTACCCAGGAAGCCAATTCGTCCATATAGCATTGTTTCTAATCTCACTGTGTCATAATCATGAGAGCAAAATAATGTCGACTAAATTATTATAAATTATGTAGGTTGTTTAACCGCGCGAAGCACAGGTCGATCATTTTACTAGCTAAAAGATGATATAACAAACCCATATCATAATCTTCACGAACCCCAAATTGGATTGTAAAGAAACCTCAAGTAAATTCACAAATTCCAAGTAAAACAACTTAGTTTATAGTTTCTCATGCATATAGACAGTAGAATCCATCAACTTTTAACACAAATTTTAGGAAACCCATCAAATATCTTTAAAACCCTAACTTCTATAATATAGAAATTCAAGATATAACATCCATCATATGAAATAAAACAATATTTCATAATAATATAGGTTAATTAACATCAATAAATTCATAATATAAGCAATTGGAATCATAACATGAAAACCCATGAAGAATTACCCTTGAAATTAATGAATGGAGTAGAAAATAATATAGGTCTCCATGGGTGAAAGGAACCCATGGATGAAATCCACATACCTTAGTCGAAGATCTATATAGAAATCATCAACTTTGGTAAGGAAGTCCCGAAACCCTAGCCTTGCCTTCTATGCAGAACCTTGGGAGATTGAGAGGAAATTTGGGAATTAGGTTTTGAAGAATGGTTTCGGAATGAGGGTTAATGGAGAGTATAGAACTAATATGGGCGTAGTAGAGGCCAAAATGGCATAGCATTGAGTTTAGGATGTGAAGAAAGGACAAAAACAGCCTTTTTAAAACTGGCTGATACGAAAACCCATTTACGGGCCATAAGTCAATCCATAGGCCATAGGGTGGGTCATATGTGCAGGCAGTCTGACAGTAGTACTTCACTAAAATGGGCGTAACTTTTTGGTCGGAACACGAAATGAGGTGAAATTAATGGTGTTGGAAAGATAATTCAAAGAGCTTTAATTTGGTAGGTCGTCCAACATCTAATTCATTGTGTGCTAAAAGATATGATCATTAGATTAAGTGGACTCATATATAAACTCACGCTTGAACTTAAGTGATTGGAATCGTTTGCACTCAACTTGATGGGAGAGGGATCATGGAGGGGCTAGATAAGGTAAGGAAATAGGTAAGGTCGAAAATACCCTTAATGATCCAGTTTAGGGGCGCAGTTTAGTGGCTGTACAAAGAAGAACCACCCATATTATTGTTCATAAGCAAAGATCCACAAACCATTATTTTTGGCCCAAAAATTACCGACCATCTTACGACCCGTAGAATGGATCACGAGTCATGAAAATCCATCATAGTTTTCTTTCATACTTATCCAAAATCTCAATCTCCAGGACCCCATTTACGACTACACATAACGACCCATAATCCTTTTCATATTTCCTTTCCAAACATCAATTTTTCCAAAGCCTAATCCACGAAGTATTTTTTCACAAAATATTTTCTAAGGTGAAAAAGTATCAAAAAAGCTTCTAGTTCGTGATTAATTCAGATTACGTGAAAAAAGTGGGTGAGATGATAAAAATAAATCTTTTAAAAAATTTCAATTTTCTCCTCCATGATAAGGATGGGTTGATTTGAGGGTAAGAAATTTGGGGTAAACATGGAGGAAAAAAATTGAATTTTTTTTTTTAAAATTTCATTTATTTTTGAGGAGGGGCTAGTGGGTGGGTCGAGGTAATACGTTAGGGTAAGAAAAATATTATAATTTGAGGTTGTTAGATTGTTTTGAAAAATAATTTTCTATGTTTCTAGGGGGGCTGGGAAGGGAAGTCAGAGGAAGTATTGAAGTAAAAAAATTAAATTTTTTAAAATTGAATTTTTAAAATTCTTTTGGGTGGGTTTGGGGGTTTAGGACTAGGGGTGGAGAGTTTTTTATATTTTATTGTAAGAAGGTTATTTTTCTCTGACTGTATTCAACACAAGTGCCTGTGGATTATTAGAGTTGTAAAAGTTTAGGCACCCCTTGTTTATCTTCTTCACGTCTTCGTGTCTTATCAGTCTAGGAATATAGTTTTCCTATTCACTCTTTAATTTAAAATTTTTGAATTCGAATAAGATTTTAATTAATTAAATTAATAAACTACGACTATTTGATATCACCAATTTTTTCCATCTCATATATATAAAGTCAAAAGAAATAAAACCCATTACATCTATCCTTATAATGTCCTCTTTACTTGAGTATTTCTTCCGTTGTTGAGTTGACGTGATGATGAGGCCAAGTGATTTTCTTAGGGAATCAACATTAATGGTTCTTCAAGTGCTGGTCATGCCAAGGGTACCTTCTTGGGAAGTGACAGTTACACCTATCAGTTGGGTTGTCTACTATTGCTTTGAATACTTATAGTTATCTTGGGCTGACGATCGGACACCATCTTATCTTGTCTCTGTTGATACGTTCGTCTATTTGGTTGCTTATGTATATATTTTAATTTGTCTGTACAGGGATATATGTTATGCTCTGGAAGGAGGATCAATTGCTATACCCCTAACAGTACAATGCGGTGTTACTGTTGTGCTTATCTTGATATGCCGCGCTATTGGTTACCTGACAACAGGGTTGCGACCCTTTTTATGAGATGTATGCTATACCTCAGAATTTATCTAGATTAACTGTGGTTGTCGGGATATTGTTGTAGTGTCAGCTTGGTTGCCAGCTATTTGTCCTGGTTGTTGGCGATACTTGTCAGCTGAATTGTTTATCATATTTCTAAATACTTGAGATATTGCTGGTTATCTACGTTTTATGGGCCTTGGAATAGGCTAGGGCCAGTACTGCCCTAGCTTTGCATTATTTGGGCCCCACATTGCTATAGATACACATAATTTAACTAGAGAGATACAGATCCCGGGAGACCAACTAAGGAGTGGATTATTTTTATACTTGGATCCCTGGTGGCTATTCCTGTGACTTGAGTCTCTGATGGCCACATCCGTGTGTCTGAGACCTGGGAGACACTTCTCGAGCCTGAGTCTCCATTGACCATGCCCATGTGTCCAAGTGATGGATTATGCCTCCAAGGGTCAAGTCCCAGATAATTGTTCCCAAGGTTCGTGTTTCAATTGATTATTTTTGAGGCTCTGTGACCTAGTTTATTATTCCTGGGGTAGAGTTCCAATTGATTATTCTAGAGGCTCCTGTGACTATATTGATTATTCTTGGGATGGAGTCCCAATGATTGTCAAACCGTCAGCCTCAACTGACTTACGTTTTTTCCCTTGACCGAAGGCCAGTCCAGAAAGGGGGTATGTGGTACATCTGGTGATAGTTAGTGGTGTGAGACCTGGGTGACACTGTATGTCATACCAATTGTGATATTGTTTCATTGTTACTAGCTCTTGTATCCCTACACCTATACACACCCTGATTATGCATAGGTGTACCTACTAGACTTGTGGGTGTTATACCTCATTTTGACTTGGCATCAAATGGTGTACAACATATTGGTGATTCATAAATTATTTAACTAAAGGAGTCGCCACCTAATTATTATTAAGGTAAATTAGGATACCTATTTTGCTAACGTGATGCTAAATTAAACTCCAAATTAATGGTCTACTTAAATTACATGGATTCTAGGTAAGGGTTCTAATAATGCTAAAGGGAAGGGGTAAGGCATCCTCTAAGTGTCACGACCCAAAATACGGGTGTGATGGCACTCACCTAACCCCCAAGGTGAGTCAGCCCAAAACCTAAATAATTTAACAATAATGATAAAATCAGAAGATAACGGTCTAATAATATAGATAAGCGGAAGATAACAAACTACTACTATTCCAAGAACTGATGTCACATGTACAAGCCTCTAAATATAGAATGCTCAAATGAAATACATATCATAATGTCTAGTCCTCAAATATAACAAGAACGTAAAATGGAATTGTTGAAGGCCCACTGAAGACATAGGCTGCTATGTCGAAAGAAATTCGGAAGCTCGATACAACAAGAAAAGAAATCTAACAAGTTGGACCGGACTCAGAACCTATGAAAATGTGGCAATGAGTGAGCACCAAACAATAGGGTACTCAGCAAATGGAACTAGCCTAAGGTAAAGCATTGAAGAACTCGAGTAACTCCTTAAATCTCAACCGCAATCCTTCGAACTACAACTCTACAATCAGAAAAGACCCAACACAATATAGTATATATGTCACAATGGATATAGTTAAACTGACATAATACCCTAATATACAATTATATAAGTAGATCTAACACTTACTCAAAATCAGGGATACAATAAGTATATAATCACATAAACAGTATACAACTAGTATCAATTAGACATTATGTATAAGATGGAGCATATGCCTTGAAATGTGAATAATCTGATGCAATGCCCAGGAATCGTGATTCATGTCTATCCTACAATACACATCCCCTGACCAGATGGCAGCCTCAGTCGGAACCCATGGGAGCCACAATGGACCACGTATCTGTGAACATTGCCAACAAAAACCTCAGCTAAAGCTCACCCATCCGGAAGAAACCTTGGACCCCCAGAACTGTCCTCGGACTGCCGGCATATTACCTTGGCTCGACCGGTAGAGACCTCACCCACCAATCCACATTTTACCTTACTCACATCTTGATCGTAGCCATCACAAGTATCAATTCACAAATAATAATACATGCAATTTGTATGATCATGATTGTATCATAATATCAATATCATAAAGATCTCAAGATCTCAATATCAATAATAGCTCAATATCATCTGTATCTCAATATCACCCAGTCTCAACATATCAATCATATAACAATATAAGTACCATCTTACTATCAACATCGCATGATTCACAAGATCACATAAATTACGAATCCACGGTTAATTATAAGTCAATATATCACAAAATAAACAACTACTCATTCCGAAATATCATGATCAAACCTATGACGTTACAATTCTGTCCCCAAAGTACTCAATTCCATGCACATATGAGCTTACAAGGTTCATTTATACTGAACAAAAGGTTAGAAATCCTCTTGCCTCAAATAAAATTTTGTATCAAGTCGAAATCATCGTTCCCCCTGCTATGGTACTCCAAATCACCATAATTTATTTAAATATAGCATCACAATAACATAAGGAATCTAATGACACTAAAATCAATCAATTTGGATGAAAAGAGCAAAATAGTAAAAAATCTCATGTCGGAAAACATAGCCGAAAACTGAAAATTAATCTATAAAAATATTCTCAAGTGATAAGGAGTTCAATGGTGAAAACGATTTCTAAAACAAAGCTAAAACGAGGGAGAAATTAACGATTAAAGTTTCAAAATCAAAGTCTGAGAAATCCTCAATTTACACTATTGAAATCCCAAAATTAGAAGTTAAAATTACAAATTAAACAATATAAATCAATGAAATAGGTTAGTTACTTTGCCTTGAAAACAAAGCTTGAATTAAAAATCTCTTTTAAAAGAAGACACTGTTCAGGCAACTTTTGTACTCAGCAAATGCGGACAAGGATCCGCGAATGCGAAGCACTAAATCACCCAAGCCTCCACGAACGCGGGGCTCGATAATGCGAAGGTTCCCTTGATTGTTGTCATGACCCAAACCTAGGGCCTAGATGTGACACGACGAATGGAGAACCCAAAGGGACCCCAAACAACTTCTTAGCATATCATTACACATCCTTGGTCACGAAAATAAAATAAACAACAACGAGAGGTATAATAAAAGGAGGAGTGGAACTAAGGGAAATCTTTGATAATCATAAAAGCATATAAGAACCAAGCTCATGGCATAAGTACATCATAATATCCAACAACATTTCTAACATGGAATGAAGCGGGGGCCAAGACACTCTTCTGGCTCACCCTCATATTAACAAGTGTTCAAACATGAAGAAGTCTAAAAATAGCAAGAGTAATATAGATAGTGTCCTCAGACTTGAGGACTTACCAAAGCTTATCTCCAAAGTATCAGCTAGCCACGTGGAGAATGACTAAAAGGTGCTTCGGTCCCTACATGGTAATATCATATAGACATAGAATATGCGTTAGTACGTTTGGTAAACCGTCACTAAAAAAGTTTTATAAACTACAGAACAAAAAGAACAACGTACCCAAATGCATAACGTTTGTGACAAATTTGTTTGTTATGAAAAGTGAATTTTTTTGTGGTTGATAGTATGATTTTGTCACTAGAATAATTATTAATAGCGACAACATTTGATTATTAGGGACAAATAATTTTGTCACTTATAAATTATATTTCGTCATAAAAAGATCTTGTGCGACGAAAAAAATCGTCAATCATTCGTCTCTAAATGTGGGTCACTAAAAGTATAAAAAGATGATTTAATGTTTTGTCGCCAAATAAAAATTGCATCAACTACGAAATTTCTTTTTGTCCCCAACTCCATAGTATTTATGACGAAAGAGTTCGTCATAAAAATATTTAAAAATTGTAGTTGATAGTGTTGTTTCGTCACTAAAAAATGTTATTAATACCGACGAAATAAATTTGTCTCTAAATTTTTAGTTTAGTCAGTGACAACATTATTTGTCTCTAATATTATTTATATTCTGTAGTTGAATAAAAGTAATTTTGTCACTAAAAATGATCTTTTACCTACGAACTTTTTATTTGTATCCAAATGTACAAATTAGTGACAACTTTAGCAAAAATGACTTGAAAAGACAATATTGTCATCAAAAATATTATTTTTACGGATACAACAAAATTATCACAATTAATTATTGAAAGTAATGACAACAGCAATTGAAACAGAACAAAAATTTAATTCATAGTTAAAAAATAAATTATATGATTGCTAGAATACAATTCTTGAACAAAACCATGCTTTGTCAAAAATGCAGTCAATTTATTACAAAATATTGTCTATGAGAAAAATGCACTATCTTGAAACGTACAATACAATTTAATCATTGCAACTTTTTCCTAATCTTCGAAGCTATTTCGAATAAACAGAATTTCTTTTTAGTTGCTATTCTCAACTCTATCCCTTTGTTGATGGAATTGGCTTACCAAACCTTCCGTTACCAATTGGATCTTTAATATCTCTTTTCTTACTAACTATTGTATTTCGCAAAATCCTTCTTCTAGCTTACTACAAATTTTCTTGATTTCAATTGAATGTGCAATTTATCTTAAAATGAGACTGCCCATAACAAGAAACGCTAAATTAACAATGAAAAAATTTCAAACTTTAGAACAGACACAGTTTAATAGTATAGAAATGATATCGAGGACAGATTCATAAGGATCTGTCTTTCAAAGTTCTGATCGTTTCGAGACTTGGTGTTGAAAGTAATGGGATTAGTTGATTCAATTGATAGCTGCAGTTAGTGGTTAGCTAAGGGTGCAGTGAGTGATTAATTAAGTTGTTAAGGGTAGTTATTAATGTAGTAGTATAAAAAGGGGGCAATGCACAGTAGACACTACTTTACTCTTTGATATTTTTCTTTCTGAGAAATAAAACGAAAGGGGTTTTCCCCCAACTGTTCTCTCTGTCTCAATTGATCTGCTTTGAGTTTTGATCTCTCCATGAGATCTTGAATATTTGTTCTATTCTGTGTGTATTGTGTGCTGCTGCTGGTTGTGTGTGGTTTTCAACGTGGTATCAAAGCCACACAATCTTTCGGACTGACGATCTAGAGTTTCAAGTTCAACGAGCTGGACAAAGCACAGTTGAAGGAGCCGGCAGAGCCGTGAGGACGAACACAGTTATAGACGCAAATCACCCGTTGTATTTGCAAGCATGCGACACACCAGGTAGTTCGCTCATCTCGTTTTAGTTGACTGGGCCGGAAAACTACGCCTTATGGAGTAGATCCATGAGGATCGGACTAGTAGGGAAGAGTAAGATGGGGTTTGTTGATGGCAGACACGCGAAGGAGAAGTTCGA
>JAPFFP010000080.1:16930789-16944786 GCA_026153255.1 Solanum medicagineum
TATATTAGAAAAATGTATATTAGATAGGACATGATCTTAGATAGGAAACAACTGAGGTCGTGAATTAGAGTAGCAGGTTAATAGGTTAGTAAGGTTAGGTTGATGTCTGGTCGTGGGGTATAGTAGGGTAGTAGAATTTATCGTGTCTTTATATCCCGTGTTGTCACTATTTGTCTTATATATGTCAATTATATTGTATTTACATACTATCATGTGTTTTTCGTTATTAGTCGCTCTTTATGTTTCTTTTTTTTTTTCCTTTCCTTTTTTCATATCTAGTTTATTCTGGTTAGGATTTTTGAGACGAGAGTTCTCAGAACATTGTCTCTCTATCTCTATGAAGTTGTGGTAAGATCTCTGTACATTCTATCCTCTCCAAACCTTACTCGTAAGATTTCACTGGATATGTTAGTTGTATATTTAAAAAATGTGCTTGTCCTACATATCTTCCTATGCATGCAGATGGAAAGTCAATCACAAAATTGAAAGCATTTTTATCAATCAATTATTTAATAAATTGATTTCTTAACTGACTCATAAACCTATACCCCACGAAACTAAACACTTCTCTATCTCATCTATAAATAAAATTTGGAGTTGATTAAATTAATTAATTAGCGTATCCATAAACATCACAAGTTTATCGATCAAACAAGACATCTCCAACGGTGGGTGTTAAATCAATATCTAAAATTATGTTTAACTATTTTGGATTTTTAAATAACTAAGTTAAATTCTGTTTGGTTAGTTGATTCTTAGAATTACATATTGATATAGCAAGTCTTTCAACTCTTTTTTCCCTTCTTATAACTTTATAATATATCTACCTATTTTTTCTACCCAATCATATATATAATTTATTTTTCTATTTTTATCAAAGAAGTTATTTTACTTATTTTTATGAATTTTTTTTCCTAAAAAAGATTTGACCAATCAAAGTACCAAACACATTCCCAGTTGCTACTTCCACCCATTTAAGGAAAACCATTTTTCATCTTAAATATATAAGTCCCATCCAAATTCGAAGGAAGTGAATTGTCATTTTAATTCTAGTTAATTCAACAATATTTTTATTGAGTGGTGTTTGAATTGATTTATTTATGATAACTTTTGATTTTAATTTTTTTTTAAAAGAAAACTTGGACATGTTTGAAAAACATAAAAATACCTTTTAAGCATTTTTATTAAATTGAAAAGTACAAAAAGAAGTCAAAAATAAAAATTAAGTATTCTCAATTTATAACTTTTAACTTATAAGCGACTAATAAAAAGTCAATTCAAAAAAGAGCTAAAAAAGAAACTTGAAATTTCAATTTTTAGTAAAATTCATGTTCTTGAGAAAATTCTTAATTTTGGAGTCAAAATCAATGATTAACTAGCAAAATCATAAAATAATTAGTAAAAAATAAAAATGGAGAGTTAATTGTTTTTTTACTTTTACCCAATTTAAGAATCACTTTAGAATGGCCTCTACCGAGCTCCAATATTTAAGAATAGTGAAATAGAAATGAAATCTCGATTTTAGAAAATTATTTAACTGTCAGATTTTTTACTCTCTGTGAATTTTAGATTCTACCTTGCGACTATAGAAATTAATATACCAGACCCTTGCAAGAGCTATTTCACAAATGCAAAGGTCTGCATCCAGACACTCCATGAACGTGGTCATAATCCCGCGAACGTGGAGACCACACCCTCTAGTCCTTTGTGAATGTAGATGGGCTTTGCAAACACGAATGAGGCACTAGGCACTAGCAGTTACAGAAAAAACCAAAATACAAAAATTTTTCTAAAAGAACTTCTGAGATTCTTTAGAAATCTTTACACGTAAATCAGATATGCTGTCTCATTAAACTCGGCATTTCAAACTCAATGGAATCATCAAAACATAGATATGATATTTTCTTCTAACACCCTTCAAAATTATAAAATTTACTATCATCCAAAAAGATCAAAACATTTTTAGAATCACTGAAAAATAAACCGATGCTCTACTTAAATCAAAGATCACCTCTTGAATCCTATTGAACACACATAATTCCACTTCGAGTGTTCGAACTCTGAATATTGACCAAAGTTAACTCTTCTCCCAATTTTACTTAAACTTCTAATTCAAGGTCTTAATTTCACATGAAGACACTAAAAATAAAAACGAAAACACTCCTTGATCAATTTACGTCTTGTAGAAATTAATGATGGAACTAACGAAATTTCATTATGAGACTTGTAACTTCAGTTGTTGCAAAAAGTCACTTTTAACTACTGAAAGCCTCAATAGTTCAAAACTTCTAAAATCACAACTTCTTACTAAAATTTCAAAACCAACTTCACAGACAAATCAAACATGACTTGGGCAACTATCAAGAAGGATATAATGATAATTTTTTTAAAAAGAAATTCAAGGAAAAAACCTTTAAGGTCGTTACAATAATGCAAATTTGTAACCAAAACAAGCCTAATACATTTTAATACACTTATAATACATCTATATTGCATGTAAAATTACTTTTATACATAGTGCAATATATCTATATTACATGTATAATTCATAATACATAGTAGAATTATTGTAGATAATAAATATTTTATGACATATCTAAATAATAAATAAAAAATTATTTTTATTTTATAAAAATGAATCATATAGGTAATTACAAAAATTAAATACTAAATAGCCATAGCTATTAAACATAGATAACCTAGGGGTACTTTCGAAAATTTTTCTTACATATATAGTTATACTTAGGATTTTATAGCAAATATTTTTTCTCTCTTCCTCACCATTCTCCCCCCTTTCTCCCTTCTTACTTAAAATTATTTTATCTACACTTGTTATTTTTGGTCTTTAATATTTTTAATATAGCTGTTGATCGTCGATTTAAACATTATATCAATATCTTTTTTTCATTAGCATATCACAAAAGATTGATACATATTGTATCTTTGTACGATATTAGAGAGAGAAGAGGGAGAGGGGCAAGTAAAATTTAAGAAAAATAAAATTATGTATATGTATATTTGTGACATCTAAGATATACAACATGTTCATTTTTTCTTTTATATTTTTTTTAATCTCACTCACTTCTTTCATCCGTAAAACTATATTATAAACTATAGTTATTATTTATAATTATGTGTAATTCAAACCATCATCTCTGCTAGAGGATCCTATCTAGTTAATTTAATTTTATTGTTCTCTTATATTGTTCATTGGAGTTGTAAATTCATAAATAGCTCTACATTTTAGATTATGGATATACTTCTCTATCCTCTTGCGCAGTAAGAATATTGAAGTGGTAAATTTGTACCTGAAAATATAGCTTGTCTATTTTATTTAAATTTAGGTGGGTGTTGATTCATTCATCTATTAAGTAATTATTATTACAGCTTATAAAATATGATTTATATCTGGGGCAGAGTTATATTCATCCAACGATGGTTAGATGAGCATCCTTCGTCGAAAAACTTTTTCGAATATTTTGGTTAGATTTAGATATTTTGATATATATCAGTTGTTGAACATTCTTGACACAAAAATCACCAACTCATGTCCTAAAAATATGAACACCCTTGATGAAAACGCTGGCTCTGCCTCTGATTCATATATTGACCAAATTAACTCATAAAAAATTGTCAAAATATTTTTAAGAAAATATTATTTTTATTTGATTTGTTATATCAATTGTAATAAAGAAAAACACAATTCTATTAAGTATTAAAAACTATTAAAAATAAATAAAATAAATAAAAATTGATAATAACGCTAATGCTAATGCTAAGATTATCCAAAATTATTTACATAATAATTCCACATAATTAAACAGTTTGATGAGGTGGTTCTGTTACACCTACAGTTAATTATGCTTTCTATTAATTGATATGTTCTTATGTAATTGTTAGAGAATTCGTTAAGAATACTACTTTATTGACAAATGTTTGCCACCTCATTATCAATTTTCATACTTTACTTCCACAATCATTAATGTTTGTCTGTATATCTTTTCATTTTAAAACAAATTGCAGTATTTCACAAAATTAAGAGAAGAGTTTATCTTTTCCTTTCAATTTTATCCTTATTTAAACAAATAAAAAATTATATAATTAAGAATTATTTTTTTCAAGACTTTTGATTATGAACAAATTAATAAAAAAATATGCTTTATTTTATAGAATTGGAGTTACTTAAAGAATATATTCGTATTAAAAACACTATTTATTTTAAAACGAAGGGCGAAGCCATGAAAGAAAAGGTTTAAAATAGCTTTCAATCAGTAAGTTTCAAGCATTTCAGTTACTAGTGCAAATAAAATTTAAAAACCTCATTATGTCTTCCCAAAATGTCTTTATAATGAAAATTATAATATAACCTTTTTCATACCTTCTCAAGGAACCCCTATATTAGCTACTAGTTACATATCAACCAACCCTGAAAATCCCCAACCAAACCAATTTTGACTAATGCTATTCCACCCTCCCTGTAATAGGATCGATTTAAGTTATAAATAACGATGATGATGATAATAACAATATTATTATTATAATCTACTTTTCTAAATTTTTAGTTATCAATCATTATTTGTTTATTGATAAAATGTATTATGCAATTAGCTTTTAAGTTGTTTGATTTATTAAATATTTTTTATATTAGAGTGTACATAACTTGAACTCCAAAAAAGATGGTGTACCTATTTTACCTTTTCAAATTAGTTTTCACGTGTATATATATATAGTCCTTGGATTCCTAAAACTATATATCAATTCCGTCATTTCGATTAAAATGAAATTTTTGTTACAACTTACACAGTAGTTATTCACGATGTTAGCTTCATTAAATTTTCACTACTTTTTGTCTTACAATATATGGGTACCCAACCCTTACCCCCCCCCCCTCCCCCCGCCAAAAAAAATTAAAAGAAATTAACTGTACTTAGTTTAATATTTTGGAGTAGATTGATGAATATCTATGTAACTTCTGGAATCATTATGCTGTTCAAATTTTATGTTATATTCATCATAAAGTTTACTTTTACCTAATAACCTCAAACGCTATTAAAAAAAAATATTTATCATTTTATCATAATCTATAATTATAATTTTATAAGTAACACTATATAAAAGCAAAATCTCATTTATGCAAATTCCTTTTTCTCAAAATGCATTTAACCACCCCAATTGGATTTGAAGTTTTGGGTTTGAGTCACAAAATGAAAAAAAAAATTTAGACAGAAAACCCTTGTGATGACCAACCTTTATGATGCACAAATTCAAATTACTTGAAATGCAAAATGTATACATATCGAATACTAAATAAATATTAATTATTTCGTTTCAAAATAAATGTTATTTTAGTTTTAAAAAATTATTTCAAAATAAGTGTCATCTTAGACATTCAAGATAAAATTTTATATGTTTTTCAACTATATCATTATACTTTGAACACCCTCTTATTAGAAGCATTTAATTCTCAAGAAACTTTATTAAATAGAGATATGATTCGAACAATCAAGCGATCGAACTACCAGTGCCAACATATCATAAATGACTTGGGCTCACCATAAACATGCTCCAACTAGTGAAAAACGAGCGAAAATATAGAAATGACTTGAAGGATCATTACAAAAGATGACTAACACTAGACAGATCAAGACTAGCCGGGGCTAGATATAATTGTTACTTAAACTATAGTGTATCAATTGATTTCTTAATAAATATAATTTTAGCTGAGGTGACAAAAGTAAAAATAAAACTTTTTGGACGCTAATCTTAAGATTATAATAGCGTGGAATTGGACACAATTTTTTGAAGTGAAGTGCCGCATAAGAATGTGTCATGTGTATATTAGACCTTTTATTTTTCTTGCTTCACTTGTTACGTTCTCATCAAATAATTAAAACTAACTCTAATTAATTACCTCTTAAATATTGTGTTCCAAATTCAGGGCAATTATGTTCAATGATTTCCCAATTCAACACTTTGATTACTTCTCATTTTCAACTAAATATAAAAAATAAAAATAACGAGTTAATTAGCCCACCAAGGCATATCAAAACCAAAGTGGAATAAGAAAATGATATTTCAACTGCCAATGGTTTCCAATAAAAGATGTCATAATCATTCTTTGAATAATATGCATGATCCCATGTAATCAAAAAGAGAAAAAAAATATTATTCAACCAAGCTGCTTTAACTTCATGTTGACAAGAAAGAACATACTAATTAATACTCTTAGGAATTATGTTATATAACCACTTATAATAATCTTTTCTTAATTAAACTTAGTTTTTGTAGCTTTGACTAGCTTAACCGTGTGCTTCAGTCGTTTTTCTTATAAGAGAAATAATTCTTATAATTATATGTGGATTGATTTAAGATCTAAATATTATGGGTTCAAGTTCGAAATTCCATCATAAGCATCTGTTAACATGTCCGTTTGATCTACCTACTTCTTCTTCTTTATTATATGGGGTCCATAAAAATGTTTTATAGACTTTTTAATTTAATCTTTTTAAGACCAGTTGCGTATTGACATATCTTCTTCAACTGTTTGATTATATTTCTTCAGGTTATCCGACTATAATTTTATTTACCCCTAATAAATTATTTTTCAGCTGCTTCAATTGTAATTTTACTATACCAACTTAATCAATTATTTCAAGTAATGTAAAGACTAGAAATAGGATAAAACAAACACAAAGTCATTAATTAAGTCTTTCTTTTTAAACTGAACAAATAAAATTAATGATTATTTTAATATCTTTTAATGATTATATTTGTGTAAAAATAAAAGAACTACTATTAAAAAATATAACATAAATAAATCAAAAAAATTATGTATATTACTTGAAATGATGTAAAAAGTACTATATGTCACAATAATTATCAATTTCAAATTTAATTTCTCAAAATTTTATACGTGCAACATAAATTAGAACAAAATAAGTAGCATATATTATTTAAAATTAACATAAAATGTACTATAAGCCACAATAATTAACAACTTAAATTTTTTAAAAAGATATTATAAAAATCTATCAATGTCACATATCCGTATTAGCACGGGTTTTTGTAACTAGTATACATATGTGTATGATTTGAATCAAAGCTACTTTAGGATGAACTTGTACATCCTTGACTACATCTACCAACCAAGCACCACCACTCCCACCCCCCGCTTATAAGCAATATATGAGTATATGGAAAACAAAGTTTGTCATTCAATGCTTGCTATTTGAAAAGTTTATTCATGGATTAGGAAAATTCTGTCTAAGAAAAGAGTTGTTACTTGTGATAATTTTCAAATTTCAAATGTGCTACAAGATACGTAAGTGTCCGTAACGTATGTAAATTGCAGGTTAGGAAAAAAATGTCAATTTAGAAAGTACTCTTTTGTGTAAATTGCAAGCCAGGAAAAAAATATCAATTTAGAAAGTACTCTTTTGAAATTTTTTTTTAATTGTCATGTTGCGGTTTCGATAGTCAATCTGACTAACTTTTAAAGTTATATTAAATTATATTAATTTGATATTCTAAAATAAAAATATTAATATTAAAAGACTATATGAACAACGGAAAGTATTATAAATTTTTATTTTTTTAATATTAATATGATTAAAAAATATATTTAATAATAATAGTCAAAATTATAGTATTTAATTTTAAAGAATTATGAGAATTTAAAAAGAATAGAGGGAGTTACAAAATCAAAAGCTGAAAGAAGTCACGTTAAGACACAGCGAGTTGCAATTAATAGACAAAGGGCAGAAAAATGTATGAAAATACAGTTTCGGGCCCTTTCAACCACGGAGATGTAATCGTAATTTGAAATCATGATGTGAAATTATATGAGATGAAGTTAAAATTTTGTTTGAACATGTAATTTTAATTTTTTAAGTTATACTTTTTGTTGATATACATAAAAATCTCATGAGTTATAAAAACTATCAAAATTCTTCAATTTTCTGATACAATCTTACCAAATAAGCATATGCTCATAACAAAAGTATAATATAGTATCACAAAATTATTCTAAAAAAAATACCTCCGATCACTTTTAGTTATCACTTATTTCTACAATAGATCTTCACTTCAATTTTAACATATAAAAAAAAATTAATTATTTTTCATGATTTACCCTTAGCATTAAATACTATTCTCCAAATTATTTGTCAAGAACTAATATTAAACGTAGTTGATAGGGATAGTATGGTAAATACCTATATCAGACATCAGTAGCTTTTGATGGATGTATCAAGTCAAACAGTGACAAGTAAAAATGAATGTAGGAATATTATTCATTGATCGAACTTTAGTTTAATAATAAAAAGTTGAATTGAACATGAAGTGTAGTCTAAATTGAATCGACTCTTCACTTTCAATGCTGCACTCATATCGAATTCTCTGAAAATACATTACTTTTGGAGAATTCGACGTACACCCGCTGACGCTTTTGAAGAGTCTGAGCAACATAGGTTATGATATTCTATATTTATTGAGTCATTTGTTGGTCAATATCATTAATAGCCATGTCTTCATGTTTATATTCCGTGAAATATTTGGTCATTCTTTTGGTGTTCTCACAGAAAATTATATAAATATAAAATGATTTTTGTTTTATAAAAAATATATATAAATTAGCGGATCAATTTTTCTATTTGAAAAATACAAAATCGTGATATGAAATTTTTCAGTCAAACTTTTTATTAATTTTGAGATTTCATCTCATCATAATTTTAAATAACGGGATGAAATTGCATGTCTTAACAGCTGCATAATAAGTGTCAATTCAGCAGAGTTGTAAAAGTAAAAAAGAACAACTACAAGACCAATTACTACTACTTTAATTGTCTATGAAGTGATAGTTAAAGGGATAACAATTAGAGGATATATATGAAGATAGAATTAAAAGGAGCAAGTACCAGACTAACTAATCTAAATAAAATTCATAAGACTATCTAGTAGGTTCATTTTCTACCTTTTTGAAATGTTTTGTCAAATTGAGGGTTACAAATTTTTAGTTAGGTTTGACAATTGTATTGTCAACCTCATTGAAAAAACAAAGAAGATATTTTCGAAACTCTAACTTAAATTGCACAGCATACGACAATATAAGACACCATTTAATCTTGTTCCTTAGGCGCAACTGAATCGCCCTTCCACTGTATGACGGGTTCATTCGGAAATTGGAATCTGACAATTCGAATTCTACAATCAATAAAGGCATAATAGGTGTAAGGACCCGGATTTTTTTTCAAGCTTATTTATACTGTTTAAGGTCGCATGGACCCCCTATGTTTAAGGTCGCATGGACCCCATATATTTTAGCACACTTGGAACTGGGTGGCCCACGACATGTCAAATGAAAGCCCTTTGAGTTAGCTTCACAATGCACTTGGTTCACCTCATTCCAATGTCGGATGAAGGAGTTATGATCATTTTCGTGAGACCCTCCTGTGTAGTGATGTCACACGGACAACTTGACGGACAGTGAAGCCTTTGACGGGCCGTTTGGATGGCTTGGGGCTGGAAAGGGCCATTTTTGGCCTAAGCCATGTGACACGGCCAGTGACCCATGTTCTTTGCCACTGACCATTTGGATGGCTCGTGGGGTGTACAAGAGAGGCAAGGTAACATGGGAGGGAGTTTTGGCTAAAGGTGGTGCCACGGGTACCTTTGACGGGCCATGGAGGCTTAGACGGCTCATGAGCCTAGGTTGTGGGGTGGCCTGGCCACATTTTTGTGCCTAAGTGTGGTGCAACGGACCACTAAACGGATCGTGAAGAATCACACGACCCGTGAAGTGGTCCGTCAAAGTGACTAGACGTGAATTTTTCTAAGTGTTCCCAACTTCCAATTTATTTTTTTAAGTACCTTTTGACGGGCACTCCACACGATCCGTGGAGTGCCAAATAGCCAACCAAGTCTCCAGTTAAGCCACACTTTGTCAAATTTTCTTTCGTTCACAAATGACATTTTCATAAATTTTAATTACTCTAATGACCTTTTTAGACTTTCAATGCTATCTTAACCTTCCCAATAGACCTAAACCCTATTTCAAAGTATCAAAGTCATTACTCTTATCTCAAATACACTCTCAATTCTCTCAAGAGCCTCCATCAAGACCCCAATACAAATTCAAGGAAACTCAAGAGCAAGCTTTGGATTCCAAGACCCACTTCCAAACTTCAAGCCTTTCACAACTCAATTTCAAGAAACTTAAAACTCTTAGGTATGTGGGTTGATCCTTGATTCCTTCCAATCAAGGAGACCAAAAATTATTTTCAAGAAAACCTACATGGATTTTGCTTACTTTAATTTGGGATTTTGAATATTATGATTCCTAAAATACTATTGATGCATGGGTAGTGTTTATTTGATGATTTGAATGTGATTCAAACCATTATATGAGAGTTTAATTTTGGTTTATGAAATTATAAGTATGCATTATTCCCTTTTTGAATTATTTATGCATGAGTGATTACACTATGGATTTAAATATGGATTTAATTATGTTTTCACTCTAATTTCATATCATAAATGTTGATTTTTGATTGAGTCTTTGTTCATAGCATATGCATTCATGTACATGGATTATTTTGAGAAATTATGTTATGGGTTAAGCCCAATTTTGTTTTATGGTTTGACTTTGACAAAATGTTAGTTATGACAATATTGTGATCACATATATGTCTTTGGTTTTTGGCTCTTTGAGCATTTTGGGTTCTTGCACCATTTTGTATAGGAATTGGCTATTACTATGCATGAGTATTATGACTATGAAATTATGATTTTGGCAATTGAGCCTGAGTATGAATTATCATGAATGGTATTTGGCTTTTAAGCCCAATTGTGCATTTAAATGATTTGAAAAATGACTATTGCCTCTTTGAAAGTATGTATATGTATATTATAAGTACTCTTGTGGGATAATGACTTAGCACTGATGGATTGAGGGGGTGCTCTCTTTCCTTGAACTATGTTCCTAGCATAGGGTCCTTTCCGAAATGGGATGTGTTCCCATAAGGAAAGATGCCTCTGAAATGGGATGGTTCCCATAAAGAGAAGAATGATTTGATTTGATTTGTGATTTGTGGAAATCCTATCTGAAATGGGATGAGTTCCCATAAGGAAGGTTACTTCATACGAAATGGGGTATGTTCCAGTAAGGTGAAGTATGGTTTACCCTTGGCAAGTAGACCACCTCTTCACCGATGAGGAGTATTCATCGGGATTCCAAGTAATATCTCGCTTGGTCTTACTCATGTCAGTTAAGGTCACATCCCCACTATAAATATGAGCATCATTTGCATTTCATACATTATAACTTTCATGGAATCTTGTTATATTTACATTCCTTATTATATATCTCTTTCGATAGTATGTGTCATTGTCATCTAACATTGATATGTAGGTTTTGGTAAGTTACATGCATTGCACCCCGCATACTTAGTACATTCTAATATACTAACGCATACTCTTGCCTACATGATTTCACCATGTAGGGAATGAGGACCTTGATCATCTACCGTGTGACACTTAGTTCGGATTCCAAGACTACTTGTAGTAGTGAGTCCTATCTTTCAAGGACGAACCACCATCTTTCTACCTATGATATTTAGTTTCTGTTTATACTTGAGGGTGAGCCGGGGAATGTCTTGGCCCCCGACCTATCTATGTAAAAGCATTGTCTAACACCTTATAAACCTCTTTATGCTATATGTTATGTACTATGATTAAGTCTATGTTATGTATTGGCTATCTTCGACTATCGACATGCGAGTTGGTTATGTGACTTATGGTTTGGTTATATGTTTGATGGAAAGATCCTAAGTCCCGAATTATCCCCATAGCGTGAGTCCTACTCTCCCTTCCCTTAGATCTATGTGTTGATTATTGAATGCGCTTCCAAACCAATGATGCAAGTTTTGGCATCTTGAGGTTTGTTTGGGGACTCTCGGGTTCCTATTCGCCGTGTCACATCTAGATCCTAGGCCCGTGTCGTGACAACAAGTGTGAAGCCAGTTCATGTCAAAAATCACATCGAAATCAATCATCTCTAACTTAATTAAATCAACAAGAGTATCTTTATGATATATGGACACTACAAAATCTCTATAAACTCTTTTAGCTAGAATAGACTCACCAACAGGAGTAGAAACAGAAAATGGCTCAAGCAAGCACTTAGGAAAGATATCAATCTACTAGCCACATAAGGAGTGATGAAAGACAGAGTAGCACCAGAATCCATCAAAATATAACAATTAAGGGTATAGACTCGAATCATACCCATCACAACATCTGGGGAGTTTTCTTGATCCTGGCGACTACCCATAGCATACAAATGATTTGTGGCCCCGCTTGCGCTAGAAGTAGCACCCTCTAATTTTCTCTAGCTGGTGGTACCGGTGCAGAATATTAGGGCTTGTCAGCCCACTTCGGATAATCTCTTTGAAAATGACCCATTTGGCCACACTTGTAGCACACATCTCCTCCCTCACGATATTTTTCCAAGTGTAGCTTGCCACACTTGCCACATGGTGGCTTACCTTATGAACCTAGAGCAACACTAGCCTATGAATGGGATCCCTGGGCCCTGAAATTCTGGGAACTTTGCTCATTCCAATTTCTGGGTGCTGATGCAGTAGCAAATGAAGGCGTTGGCCCGAGCTGGGACTTTCCACCATTTCTATTTCCTCTCTTCCCAACCTCATGGCTTGAGGTTTTAGCCCTCTTATTTCTGATCTCTTCTCTAACTTTTTCTCCTCATCAGCTTGCTGCACATAGACCATCAATTTGCCAATGTCTATGTCGCTCACAAGCATAACTCCTCTCCCACCTTTCTTTTCGGCCACTTGTTCTGTCACGACCCAACCTAGGGACCGTGATCAGTGCCGATTGGGCACCCAGACAAATACTAAACCGGATTTTCAACTATAATAGCTAAGGAATCTACCTAAATTTGGGCAGAGTTTCCTCTGTTTTACTGACTAACCAAACCTGCAAACAACAACCCCAGCATACAGCAAATATCTATACACATATATATGCGGGCCGACAAGGTCACCGCTGCGATAGAACCGCCCAACAAATGTATCATACATACGTAGTCATACCACATGCAATATCCCACACCCACATGTATCCACAGACCTCTACACATGTGAACTGAATCATAGGACGGGACAAGGCCCCGTCATACCCTCGAACATACATAAATGCAAAATATGAAAAGTAAGTATACATGTATATACCAAAAATCTGCTCCTGAGGCAAAGGGAGAACTTCAACGGTAGACAGAGATCCTAAGAAGGTGGCCCTCTAACCTGTACGTCAGTACCTGCGGACATGAAACGCAGCCCCCGAAGGAAGGGGGTCAGCACGAAATACGTACTGAATATGTAGAGCCGAAAGTACGAAATATAAATGTGAGTAATAATCCCAACAAAAATATATGAGTCAAACTTGCATGCAAACATCAACATAATTCTTTACTTAAAATATCAAAGTAATGCATATCGGACAGGAATGATGGCGACCTCCAAACTCGCGTCATACCACCGCATAACACCAGAAGCTTCAAAACCCTGAAATCTCCAACACAAGTCCCAATTGTAATATAGGTAAGCCGAGGCGAAGGGGCCAAGCACTCACGTCATAGGATAGGTAAGCCGAGGCGAAAGGGCCAAGCACTCACGTATCGTAATGTGTAAAGGTCATCATGCCTGATAAGTTAGCCGAGGCGAAGGGGCCAAGCACTCACAAGTCATGATGCCAATATATCCCTAAGCCCAGCTCCTTATGTCTCCAAACTAAGCAAAGCCGGCCCATGGGCAAACCGATCCGGCATATCCAACCTACTTCGGAATATATATACATATATACATATAGTTATACATATGCACGATAATAATCGGCCCGGGAACCGGGAGTGAGACCATAATGGCACGAATAGAGTCGTGAGAATCACATGCATAAAAACTAGTTCCATAAGCTTAGTGATA
>JAPFFP010000080.1:16964071-16980781 GCA_026153255.1 Solanum medicagineum
AGTTGACTATAACAAATAGGACATGCATAGCAAATCAGTCTGCTAAGCAGGTGCAAGAAACTATTAATGCTGATTGCATCTTTTCCAATTACTAAAATGGAACAAAGAGGTCAGCAAACAAAGAGCTCTAGTGATAAACCTGGACATCTTTAAGAGTGGTAGTCACGTCTTCCAACATCTGACAGGTAATTCCACTATACCTGCAAAAGTTCAGATTGCTCAACATAAAGCAAGATTATCACTTAATAAGAAAGAAGATTATCACTTAATAAGAAAGAGAGGAAGAATGATAGCTAAACTGCAAATTAGATAAAAATGTCCTTTCAAGTTAAAGACTCACAAATAGAGTTCTTCTGTATGTGTTTCCATCCCACAAAAAGAAATACATAACTGGCTGAAGGTCTAAGAATTTCAAGAAAGAGAAGGTAAGTCCCTGGGTTCATTAGTAGTTTCATCTTCCTCTTTTAGGGTGTTAGAATAGGAATAGGATTACATAGTCCTATTTAGAATTGAAATAGGAATAGAGTGTTGTTTCCTAGTTGGATTTGAATTAGGTTGTAGTATCTATAAATAGGGTCTTTATGTAGCAATGTAAATACACAATTCAATAATATATTTTTTCCCATATTTCTCACATAGTATCAGAGCATCGATGAGAGGAAAAAAAAAGAAAAAAAAGTGTTCCGGTGGTTGTTTGTGTCACGTTCGTTTCTGTGGGTGTTGTGCGAAAACCACCGTCACTAGGCTGGGGAAGATCAGGCGACCACACCCCAACCAGAACCACCGGAAAACAATCATCCACGCGCCCTCATGCGCCACATGAACATGACTGTTTTCCGGCGAGATCTGGGTCACGCGCCGGCGCGAGCGGCTTCTTTGGTGGGTTTTCTTTCGTTTTTTTTCTTCTGCTAGGGTTGCCTAGTAATTCCGACCCAACCCCAGTCATTTTTTCCATTTCCAATCGGCGGAATTAGGGTTCCGGCAACTTTTTCGTGTTTCCGGCCAGATTTTTGAACATTTTTTTGCCTCAATGAGGTCGCCTCTGCATTTAGAGGCAAATCCATATATTTTTTTTTAATTTCAAAAGATGCCTTTCGGGTGTGATATGTTTGGCTCCAAAAGTCGTTCTGGAAGATCTCGCTCTAAGTGTAGTTATTGCCACAAGTCTGGACACACTCGGGACATCTGTTATACTTTGCATGGTCCACTACCCAGTTATGATCCTATTGTTATAAAGGAATATAACGAGTTCCTTCAGTATCGAGAAAGTAAGTGACTGTCTCCATAAGCAGCATCGGTTCCTCAACCTACTGTTTCTATTGCGGCTAATTCTTTTGCTTGTGTTTCAAAGGCTGGTACTCTTCGATCATGGTTATGGACTCCGGCGCTTCTGATCATATTTCTCGTAAAAAATCGCTTTTGTCTGATATTGTTTACTCACAATCTCTTCCTGCTATTACTTTAGTCAATGGGATCCAAACAAAACCAAAAGGGATTGGGAAAGCCCAATCCTTACCTTCTGTCACCTTAGATTCTGTTCTTTATGTTCCTGGTTCTCCTTTCAATTTGGCATCTATTAGTCGTTTGACACAAGAGTTATATTGTGACATTTATTTTTTTATGATTTTTCCCTTATGCAGGACCGCAGTACGGGACAGATAATCGCCACAGGACATGAATCACAAGGTCTTTACTATCTTACCTCTTCAAATTCCTTCACAGCATGCTCCATCACAGATCCTCCAGACCAAATTCACGAACTTCGGGACATCCTAGTCCATCTAAATTGCAAAAGATGGTACCTAGTTTGTCTAGTTTATCCTCATTAGATTGTGAGTCGTATCAACTTGGGAAACACACTCGTGCTGCATTTTCACGTCGTACTGAGGGTCGTTCTGAGTCTATTTTTTCTTGAATTCATTCTGATATTTGGGGTCCTAATCGAGTTAGTTCACCCTTAGGATTTCGTTATTTTGTTACTTTCGTTGATGATTATTCAAGATGTACTTGGCTTTTCTTAATGAAAGATCGTTCGGAGGTATTTTCTCTATTTAAAAGTTTTTTTACTAAAATACAAAACCAGTTTGGTGTTTCCATTCGTACTCTTCGTAGTGATAATGCATTAGAATACATGTCCTCTCAATTTCAGGAGTTTATGACTCACCAAGGAATTGTTCACCAGACATCTTGTCCATACACCCCTCAGCAGAATGGTGTAGCAGAACGAAAGAATAGGCATCTTATTGAGACTAGTCGCACTCTTCTCGTTGAATCCCATGTTCCGCTACATTCTTGGGGTGATGCCGTCCTTGCATTTTGTTATTTAATTAATAGAATGCCCTCATCTTCTATTCAAAATCAGATTCCACATTCCATATTGTTTCTTTGTCACATCTCCATTCTATATCTCCTCGTGTATTTGGGAGTACATGCTTTGTTCATAATTTAGCTCCAGGAAAAGATAAATCAGCACCTCGTGCTCTCAAATGTGTCTTTCTTGGTTACTCTCGAGTTCAAAAAGGGTTCGTTGTTATTCCCCTGGCCTTAATCGATATCTTATGTCCCCTGATGTCACATTCTTTGAATCTCAACCTTACTATACAACATCTGATCACCCTGATATCTCTGAGGTCTTACCTCTACCTCAGGTCCTACCTATACCGACCTTTGAGGAATCTCCAATTGCAGTGCCACCTCTGCCAAAACCCAACAAACCTCCACCTCTCTTGACTTACCATCGTCATCCACGTCCAGCACCAGTTCCAGATGATTCGAGTCATGTGCCAAACGTTGCTCCTACTGTGGACTTGCCTGCTCCTAGACAACCGAGTGCACTTAAAAAAGGTATACGGTCCACTCAAAATGCTAACCCACATTATACTTTCTTGAGTTATCATCGTCTCACATCATCCTACTATGTTTTTGTATCCTCTTTGTGCTCTATTTCCATTCCTAAGACTACAGATGAAGCACTTTCTCATTCAGGATAGAGGCAGGCTATGATTGATGAGATGTTTTGTTTTACATACGAGTGGTACTTAAGAACTTGTCCCCCTTCCAACAGGTAAATCCACCCTTGGTTGCAGTTGGGTTTATGCAGTAAAAGTTGGTCCTGATGGTTAGGTTGATCGACTTAAGGCTCGCCTTGTTGCCAAAGGATATACTCAGATATTTAGGCTAGATTTTACTGATACATTTGCTCCTGTGGCTAAAATGGCATTTGTTCATATTCATCTATATATGGCTGCTACTCGTCATTGGCCTCTTCATCAGTTGGATGTTAAGAATGCTTTTCTACATGGTGATCTTGCGGAAGAAGTTTATATGGAGCAACCACCTGGTTTTGTTGCCCGAGGGGAGTCTAGTAGACTTGTATGCCAATTGCGCAAGTCACTCTATGGTCTGAAATAGTCCCCTTGAGCTTGGTTTGGAAGTTGATCACACTGTATTTTATCGACATTCTGCAGCAAATTTATGTATTTATTTGGTTATTTATGTCCATGATATTGTTATCACTGGCAGTGATGAAGATGGTATCACTAGTTTGAACAACATCTCTTTAAGCATTTCCAAACTAAAGACCTTGGCAGATTAAAATATTTTCTAGGTATTGAGGTTGCTCAGTCTGGATCAGGTATTGTTATTTCTCAACGCAAGTATGCCTTAGACATTCTTGAGGAGACAAGGATGATGGGACGTAGACCCATTGAAACTCCTATGGATCCGAATGTTAAACTGCAATAACCCTGAAAAGTATAGACGACTAGTGGGAAAGTTAAATTATCTCACAATGACTAGACCTGACATTTCGTTCCCTGTGAGTGCTGTAAGTCAGTTTATGACTTCCCCTTGTGATAGTCATTGGAATGCAGTTGTTCGTATTCTGCGGTATATAAAGTCAGTGCCTGAAAAAGGACTACTCTTCGAAGATCGAGGACATGAGCATATCACGGGATATACAAATGCTGATTGGGCAGGATCACCCTCTAATAGACGGTCTACATTTGGATATTGTGTATCCAAATAGACGGTCTACATTTGGATATTGTGTATTAGTAGGAGGTAATTTGGTGTCTTGGAAGAGCAAGAAACATAGTGCGGTTGCTCGGTCGAGTGCAGAAGCAGAATATCGAGCAATGGCTACAGCAACTTGCGAGCTTATCTAGGTCAAGCAGTTATTGGGGGAGCTAAAATTTGGTGAAGTTGATCAGATGAATCTTGTGTGTGATAATCAAGCGGCCCTTCATATTGCATCAAATCCAATGTTTCATGAAAGGACCAAGCACATTGAGATTGATTGTTACTTTGTCAGAGAAAAAATACTCTCAAAAGATATTGTTACAAAGTTTGTGAAGTCAAGTGATCAGCTTGCAGATATCTTCACCAAGTCCCTCACTGGTCCTCGTATTAATTATATCTGTAACAAGCTAGGTGCTTATGATTTGTATGCACCAGCTTGAGGGGGAGTGTTAAAATAGGAATAGGATTACATAGTCCTATTTAGAATTAGTATAAAAACAGTGTGTTGTTTCCTAGTTGGATTTGGATTAAGTTGTAGTATCTATAAATAGAGTCTTTATGTAGCAATGTAAATACACAATTTAATAATATATTTTTTCCCATATTTCTTACATAGGGAAAATATCATTTTTTTTTCCTTTAACATTATGTAATTTTGTGCTTAACAAATATTTTAGCTTATAAAAGCAAGAAATTTTATTTCACCTACATCAGAACAAAATTGGTGCAGCAAGCTGAACTCCTATTGTGTCAGACTCCCTTTGGGCACCACGCAATCCCCAAAGAAGAAACAACCCTCATCTTTATCTTCGAATTAGGGAATGGATCTTTCAAAATGAGTTTACGATATGAATCAGAAACTTTTCTTTCTACAAGAGATTGATAGCAACACTAATACACAATCAGAAAGGAGAAGTAAAAAGCTATCTTGCCCAGTTGCCCCCAAAAATTCCTTGAGTTTTGTACTCTTAAACATCAGTTTAATTCTGAATCATCCTTCCAGTCTGTTTCCAAGTTTCTCCTCTCTAAGCCGAGCATGGAATTATACTAGCTCTACCCCATAACAATATAAAATGGAAAAACACAGAAATATAAAAACTATAGCCCGACACACACATTGATTTTGCCACCCACAGAGAGCTTCCCGTGCCATTTTTGGTGTACCTTGCTAAGAAAGTGTGGTTTGAGGTGACACAAGTTGGTCTTAATGGAGGTCTAAAACTTTCAGAATATTTACCATAGGCGATAAGCTGATAAGGTTGGTAGAAATATTAAGAGAAAAAGGGGAGAGACAATAGAGAGAGAGAGAGAGAGAGAGAGAGAGAGAGAGAGAGAGAGAGAGAGAGAGAGAGAAATAAAAAGGAAAAAGGATTAAAAGGAAAAAGATAAATATAAAAAACAAAAAGAAATTGAAAGGGGGAAGCTGCAGAGCGAGATTAAACCCTAGCTGTGAAGCTCAATGCATATATTTTTCTCGGTTACCATGTCTGTTCTTTCACTCTGTATCTTTTTCCCCTCCTTGATTTCTTCTGTCTTACAAGAACTTTTCCAGTACTTGTGGCACTGAGAGACTGGAAATAGCAGATAACTTAAAAGATAATAGAGAGAAATAACAGATAAGGAGGCAGTATGGTTGTCAACGAAGTGAGCGCGCACGTTAGCATCCAAGGTTCAAATCCCAACATAAACAAAAAAAGCTAGGTGATCTTTCGATCTACTGAAGCTTTCGAGGACAGAGTTACTCAGTACATGACCTAGTTGGAGGTAGCATATACCTGGTGGAATAGTTAAGGTGTGCAAACACTGGCCCAAACGCCATCGTTATAATATAGATAAAAGAAGAGAAATAGAAGAAGCAAAAAGATTCTATTCACAGATATACCTAGGCTTGTTTCCCTTATCTCGAAAGGTTATTCGTGTCTGGACCCTTTTCCATGGACTATACTAGGTAGTTCTGAATATTACCTGAAAATTCAAACTTTTGCGACCAGGAAAATACTAAATACACAACAGAATGTATCCAATCAACAATTTACATGGCTTCCTCAACATCAAAAGGGTAAAAGTAGCCAACTCTTGCTAAACCAAGCAAATTTGTCAGGAAGACATTCTTTTGGTTGATAAAGATCAACACTAAATCCATCTCCAATGGTATCAAAGTCTAGGCAGACAAAGAACTAGGGGAAAGCACCAAAGTCAAAGGCATACAGGAGCTCAAAGGATTGATGATAGATATGAAATTCCACAGCAAAGGCACGAGAAATAGGGGGAGGGGAAAAGTTCTAGATATATGATGAATGTCACCATAATTTCTTGGAACATGAGGGGGTTAAATTGTAGGGTGAGGAAAGGAGGATCATAAATAGTGTGATTCAGGAATGGAAAACAGAGGTGATATGCCTGCAGGAGACGAAGCTTGAAGGAAACAGTGGGGAAGTACTCAGACAAATTTGGGGAAACAGAGGAGTCAAATATGGGGAACTGGAGGCCAGTAGCACTAGGGGAGGTATTTTGATGTTGTGGGACAGCAAAGTTTTGGGAGGGAAAGTAGTGAGGATAGGAACATACACTCTGATATGCAGTTTCAAGTCAAGGTAAATGGCTTCAGTTGGCATATGATGAGTATATATGCACCAACTTGCAACATAGAAAGATAGGAGGTATGGCAGGAGATAGGGGCTGTCAGGGGTTTATTTTCAGGGCCGTGGCTCTTCTTGGGGGTGATTTCAATATTGTCAGATACACTTCAAAGAAGAGGAATTGCTCCAGGACCTTTGTATACATGAATGAATTTTCTGATGTTATAGAGGAGATGGAGTTAATCAATCCACCAGTAGAAGGGGGAGCTACAGTTGGGATAGGGGATCTAAGATGGAAGCTGTTTCGAGAATAGACAGAATCATGTATTCATCTGAATTGGGAGAGCAGTTCGGTAATGTGAAACAAGAGTTACTGCCTAGAGTGTGCTCTGATCCCGCACCACTTGCACTTAAAAGTGGCAGTTGGAATTAGACAAAATTATATATCAAATTTGAAGGGTGGTGGTTGGAGACTGAGGGTTTTGATGAAAGAATAAGAAATTGGTGGACATCTTTTGATTTTGAAGAAGACCTGATTTTATCCTAGCCTACAAGCTGAAAGCCATGAAGACCAAATTGAAAGACTGGAGTGTAAGCGCTTACAGGAATCTGGAGAAAAGAAAGAAGGAAATGCTCAACAAAGTTCATGAATTTGACAACATCCAACAGTCCAGATCACTATGCAAAGGAGGAGGAGATAGCTTGGCGACAGAGATCTAGAACACTGTGGATAAAACAAGGGGATAAAAGTACTAGTTCTTCCAAAGAATGGAAAATGTTCATAAGAGGATCAACCACATTGATAAATTGGTGGTAGAAGACCAAGAATTGGTGGATCCGCCAGACATCAAAGGGGAAATTATCTCATTTTTTAGAAAGTTGTATAAGGAAAGTGGGAACTGGAGGCCATCTTTTAACATGAACCAGTGTCCTTCCATCGATACAGAGGAGCAACAAGAGTTACAGAAGCCTTTTGAAGAAGAGGAAGTCCTACTTGGACTTAAAGCTTGTGCCGTAGACAAAGCACCATGCCTAGATGGATACACCATGGGTTTTTTTAATTAAATGCTGGGAGATCGTGAAGGGGGACTTGATGGAAACTATGCGAAACTTCCATTCCCAGGGGTTCTTTGAAAAGAGCTTCAATGCAACATATATAGCTCTCATTCCGAAAAAGAATGGTGCTAAGGAATTGAGAGATTTCAGAGAAATCAGTTTAATTGGGAGTGTCTACAAGCTCATAGCTAAAATTCCTGCAGAAAGATTGAAGAAAGTGATGCACAAGCTAGTAGACACTCAACAGATGGCTTTCCTCAGAGGAAGGCAGATAACTGATGCAGTCCTAATTGCCAATGAGTGTCTAGACGCAAGAGTAAAGGAAAAGTCCCCAGGAGTCATGTGCAAACTAGATATAGAGAAAGCATATGATCATGTCAGTTGGAATTTTCTACTTAAAATCATGCAGAAAATGGCTTTGGTTCGAAATGGATTAGATGGATAAAATTTTGCAAAATCATTGCCAGATTCTCTATACTAATAAATGGATCTCCGAAAGGGTTCTTTCCCTCAAAGAAAGGACTGAGACAAGGTGATCCTTTCTCACCTTTTTTTATTCATTCTAGTGATGGAAGGCCTAAACAATATGCTAAAGACTGCTCATACCAATGTAGATAAGGGCTCTCAATGTAGCAAAAAAAAAAAAAAGAACCAACGATTGGAAATCACACACCTCCAATACGCAGATGACAATCTCATCTTTTGTGAAACAGAAGAAAACCAACTGAAGATTTTGAGAGTAGTATTTATTCTTTTTGAAGCACTTCCAGACTTCATATCAACCGGAGGAAAAGTCTCATCTTTCCAATTAATGATGTGAACAGGATGCAAAATTAGATCTGGAAAATAGGCCAACTGCCAACAGTATATTTGGGGACGCCTTTGGGAGCCAAAAGAAAATCCAATGAGATTTGGAAAGGGGTGATAGAGAGATGCGAAAGAAGACTATCAAGATGGAAAGCACAGTATTTGTCTATAGGTGGAAGATTGGTCCTGATCAACTCAGTCTTAGATGCCTTGCCAACATACTTGATGTCAGTTTTCCCTCTTGTAGCTAGGGTGGAAGGGAAGAATTGATGCTTTAAGGAGAATTTTTTGTGGAGTGGAGAGGAGAGCAAAGGATTTAACTTGGTCAAATGGAATACTGTAGTTCTTTCAAAGAAACAAGGTGGCTTTAGAAATTTGAGGAAACAGAACAGAAGCCTTATGATGAAGTGGTTGTGGAGATTTCCTAAGGAGGACCGGGCCCTAAAGGTTAAGAGTGATTCAGGCTAAGTATGAGAAGATAGCCAATTGGAAAACTAAGGAAGTGACCTCTGCTACGGTATCAGTCTGTGGAGATCAATCAGAATTTTGTAGCATAGTTTTTTTGAAAGAACTAGATTCAATGTAAACAATGAAAAGAAGGTTTTGTTCTGGGAAGATAACTGGTAAGGAAATGGCAGCCTTAAACAGCTCTTTCCAGATATCTATCTATTGAATCAGCAACAAACCACTGTGCAAGAAGTTTGGGCCACCCATGGATGGAACTTAACATATAGAAGGATGATGCAAGACTGGGAGATGGACAAACTCGCTGAATTCTGTGGCACTCTAGACCATTTTGGAGGATTGAAAGAGGGAGAAGATACTCTCAGGTGGATTCATCATAGTAAAGGTATTTTCACAGTTAGCTCTGCCTACAAGAACCTGAATCAGATGGAGACTCAACTTAGATTTTTGCCTTGGAAGTTTATCTGGAAAGTCAAAATTCCATATAAGGTGGCAGTATTTACTTGGTTGGTTGTAAAAGAGGCAACACTAACTCAGGAGAATCTCATGAAAAGGGGAATACATATCTGTCCAAGATTTTTTTTTTTTTTTTGTGAGCAACATGCATAGACAACCAGCATCTGTTTCTTCATTGCAGAGTGGTTAAACAACTTTGGAACTTGTTTACCCGTTTCAGGGGCATAATTTGGACTATGCCAGAAAAGGCAGGTCAAGCTATAGAAAGTTGGAACGATGAAGGTAATGGCAGTACAGGCAAAAAAGATGGAGAATTGTCCCTGCAGTAATCTGGTGGAACATATGGAAGGAGAGAAATTTGAGATGTTTTGAGAGCATAAGCAGTCCTTTGCATAGGATTAAAATGAATTGTATTATCACTTGTTGCTATTGGTGCAGTTCTGAGTATGCAGATGATCCTGGAGCTATTATAGATATTCTAGGTTCTTAGTAAGATGAAGTAAAATCTAGTTTCTATTTTGATTTGTTGAGTCTACTCAACTGTACGTAGCTCCATGATGTAAATTTGGGGTCCCAGCCTTTTGTGTTAAAGATTTATATACAAACTTGTTACCTTTGTCAAAAAGAAAAAGTTTAGGCCATCTGAGTTGAAGATTGGCATCAGGCATACTAAACCACAAGACTCATTTCAGTTACAATAGGCATTCCCGCCTAAAATTGAATTCCTTTGAAACAATTGGGAGCATACTAGCAAAATTTGCTCGTAAAATAGGACAATTTTGTATTACCCAACTTAACCTTTAAAAGATATTTTTACTTTTGCAATGCCTTTAGACTTGTATATACCATTTGACCACCACTGAAAAGCAAATCCATATGGTGGATGATCATCCAATCTGCTTCTCCCTCTGGTCCAACTTATCTATGTAATTTGACTCGATACGGAAATTGAGAAAAAAAGGAAGATTTTTTTATAAATTCAGAGATTCATATATAAGTAAAAGTGGGAACAAAAAAGTTCAAAGTCGAAATACCAAAATAACCTTACAAAGTTGAGTTATTACAATAATACCATTAATATATTATTATTGTATTATTAAATAGTAATTTTAAAATGCATTTTGATTTCTTAGTTATAATATTTTAAATAATAATAATTTCATATTATTATACGATTATACTCATACTAATCATCATATTTTACTACTCAATGTTAATCCATATCACGTTTCATAGTGGTTAGCATTAATTTTTTGGCATATTTACTATTCATGGTTGTATTTACTAGATTAACTTCTCTTGGGAGCAATTTCAAATAAAACTTTTTTTGGGAGTTGAAATGTTTAAATTAATTCATTTGTCTGCACGTTCACAATATGCATTTTAGGCATTTGACATTAATGATGATAATTACTAGATTAACTTTTTATAGTATTATACAATGGTATATAAATTCTTTTTTATGAATATAATTGTGACAAAGTTAAATAATGGTCACTATTTTGATGACTTTTCTACTCCTTAGTTGATAAATCATTAAGTAAATCAACCTCTTCCTAATAATATAACAGTAGAATTCTAAAAGTTATAATAAGTAATTAATATAAAATTAATCCTACTAATAAATGCGTGAATAAAACTATAAAAAGATTGTAAAGTATTTCCTTTTCCTTCAAACTTCTTCATCTTTATGTGTTCAGACAGTATTTTATGGTCGAGATTAGTTATTTCAAACTATTGAGTAAGTTTTGTAGGAATGATCTAATTATTTCAATTTTTATAGAGAAGTTGTTCACTAACTTTTTCTCTATAGAATTTTCATATTTCTTTGTTTGATTACGATTTTTAATATGACCAAAGAGATTATACTTATTTAGGAGTACTATATACAACCTATATGATGCAATTTTTTGTTCTATCTCATGTATAACAGTAATTGTTGTCCTACCTTTATTAGTATATGTGTATCATATATGTTTTTTTTTTTTTGATAACCGTGGTGTCCGGTGCCCGCTTTGCGGACCCGACTATTATTCCACAGGACCCTGACGCATGACCGGGTAACACATCAATGGCCTTGGGGATTCAAACCTGTGACCTTGTGGCATTTTTGCCCAAGGTTTAACCATTGGACCAACCCCTCACAGGGTTATTTGTGTATCATATATGTTTTTTTAGAATTTTATCAATATATCATTATTGTATTATTCTTCCTCTTTGCAAGAAAAAAATTTGGGAGAAAGTGTGTATATACATCTATTGAATATTATAAAAATAGTCTAGATAATTTACTTATTGCATTCTCTTCTTGCAAGAATAAGAAGTTCAATATAACATTAATTTTTTTTCCAAGAACATAATATGTATGTTTCATTATCAATGAAATTTTAAATATATTTTATTATTCAAGCATATAATATTTGAGTTTATCATTCAAAAATTCTCTTTTAACTTTGGCGTGTTAATTCTACTTTTATGTAGAAAGAGTGCTAATGTACTTTCTCTGGAAAAAAAAGAGAGAGAATGTAATTGTTATATCTTGTAAATTTAATTGTCTTTTGGTAATTATCTGTACCACATACCATGAATTTGCTCAATCATCTCAATATTTTTTGTACATTTACAAAAAATCAAAAGGCCATAAAATATTCTTGTAATAAATAATTAAATTTGGATTTTTAGTTATAGTAGCACCACATTTGATATATTAATTAAATACATTCATTAGAAAAATGTCATTACTAAAAAGATTAACTCTGATATATGTTCTTTGTTAAATGAATTATGGACGTTTATTAATGAATCAAAGAACAACATTCATTTGGGTCTATTACCCAAATCTCCATTACAAAATACTCAAAATAAATTGCTAACAGCCCAAACTAATGTTGATGTACATCATAAAATAATAACATTCTCTTCAAACTATATGAAGTGTTTGTTGTCACTCTTATTAAAATTTGTTTGTAATTGTTGCATTCTATTATCCATTATTACATGTATATTTTATACAATCTTTGTCATTTTAACGAATTTTAATACAAATATTTATGAGGCACACGTGCAGTGCACGTGTCCACAAACTAGTATAATTTAATGGGCATCCGGAAGATGCCAAATTGCAAAAGGTGTGACCAGTTAGCTCCAGTACAGAAGGGCAAGAAAACATTTCAGCACTAGCACAAGTAGCCTAAGCTAAAGAAAGAAACTAACAAAATCCAAAAACTAACAGGTGAATCTAATCTTGAAACATTTGGTCTCAAGCCGCTGATTCTCTAATCTGCTACTCCATCCATTCCAATTTATCTATCATAGTTTGACTCGGTTCAGAGCTTAACAAAAAAGGAAGACTTAAAATTTGTGGTCTTAAGCATGAAATACATTTTTGTTGTTATAATACTGTCGAACTTGTTTAAAATTAAATCATTTTCCAAGTTAGAAATGAGTCATTCTTTTTAAAACGGACGAAAAGGAAATTAGTGTCACATGCATGTGTGGTCAAACGTAAATTTAGAAGTTAGTACACATAAAAAGTACCTAGTATTGTAGTCAACAATGTCATTTGATGGTTTGACCAATTTATCCAGCATAACCTGCAAATGGTTGATGATATTAGCCCCCAGAAACAGAAAAAGAAGTAGCCTTTAATATCATCTGAAAGAACATGACACAATTAATCATGCATCAAAATGTAACAGGTCAGGGAGGTACATTTGAGATGAAGTCGAGACCTTTGATAGCCATACAGGAGGATAAAAAGGGAGGGGAAAAAAAAAAGAAGACCATAAACCCAAACACGTACAAAGAAGTATATCCCTTAACACATGGAGCACGGACCAAAGGGCAATATATATGTGCTAACATGTTACATATGTTCAAAAATATGCCTTGATAACTACAGAGTTCAACTATACAAATCAACACTCCCATTATATATGCAGGGTTGATTTATTCTAAAGTAATGCAACAGGCACAGATAGTGCAGGAAGGATATAGACGATTCATCCAAATAGTTTAGTATTGAGGTGCAGTTGATTGTTGATTGAATGATAATGGCAGTATATATGTGTGATGACTTGCTATGTTGCTTGGAATCTTCAAAAATTGCAACAGGTGTGTTGATTCTTCAAAAATAGTGTAGTTTGGAAAATCCGAAACTTGCTGGGCATCAAAAGTGAAGAGTCCACGCAACCTAGCGACTTGTTACAATGAATAAAGATGCTTGGATCACGAAAGTGGTCCACTATACGAATAAATAATCCCAACATATCTGCCAGCTGGATCATTTTTTTTAATGACAAAGGAAACCCGCAGTCACTACCCTTTGGGTGCGCCGAGAGTAGAAACTCCGCTCCTATGTAATACCTTGCAAACCACAGAGGAGAGGTAAACCGTACTAGGAAAGCCCGGTGCGACGAGCTCGACCCAGAAGGCAAATCCATTGCTTCCGCCGACAAGGGGTCTCGAACTTAAGACCTCCAACATGAAAGTCCCAAGCCCAAACAACTGGGCCACATAGTTGGATCATATTTAAATAAAAGATTTTGACAAGGCAGTTCATGTAAGCTAATTAAGGATCACCCCGCAGAATGGCCCCAAAAAAATAGAACATCAAAAAGATCAGGGGAAATGGCATTTTTTGCATAGCAAAAAACTAGCTATGGAAAAATACATGATAAGGAAACAGTTTCGATCAAAATTGGAACTATTAAAGCAAAAGATAGATTCCTCATTGTTAAGCAAGTGGGACAAAACATAGAGCGAGAAATGAAATAAGATGAAGCAAACCTGTCCTTTAACATCCACCAATGTCACTCTGGTGAGCTCAAAGCCTTCTCTTGTAATACACTACAAAAACATATATTTTTACCAAAATGAATTGTTTGCAAAGCTTCCAGTTTAAGAACAATGATAAAAAAGTAAATCTTAATCAAACAAAAAAAAAAAAGAGGTAACTTGTAAGAAAGACAGTAAGAACAGCAAATATAACATATTTGTCTGCCTGTCCAAAGAAGATACATTAAAAGCGATTGTTTTGGTATAAAATGTATACGCAGTGGCAAGCAGCGGAAGAGCCTTTCTACCCATGAATAGCATAGACAAGGCAGACCACATATGAGGTCTAAAAAGCTATTTGCAGCGGAACACACTGCTAGATAAGGATGCATATACTTATCGTACCCTCTTCAGAACTCTTAACTTCTACTACCATCTTCAGAACTAGTCTGAACACAACTTTTAATGCCATTACCTCTAAACTGATATTTGATATACTATATAAATCACCTATTTTTTTTGATAAAGAATACTATATACATCACTATTGTATCACATACACCAACATCTCCTCCCATCACAAACCTAGTCAAAGAAATCTAGATGCAGTAAATAGTTAAGCTACCGTAAATCATATCTCATCCAAAACATGATTATCCATCATACGTAAAATGCTCTCATCCTCTCCAATATTTATATCAAATGAATAATGAAATGAAGATAGAAGACAGCATTGCTTGCAATATAAGTATATTTAAGGAAATGAAGATAGAAGACAGCACCGACTGCAATATAAGTATATTTATGTACTAAACCATAACATGATGATGAACAAATAAAGTTGAACAAATTGCTGTTAAATTACCATCTCACAGTCAAGGGCCAAAACTTCATGTGGAGCTGTTCCTGAAGGAGCAGGAAGTGTTGAAAGAAATTCTACATGGGTAATGAAATACCAAGGTAAACTGTCAATAATAACCAAGTAATTCAATAAATTTCGAGTTCTTGAAATGCATGTCACCTGGTTGCCCAGAACAGTATCCATTTTCTTCTAGTTCTTTGTCCGAAAGTGTATAATAACTAATGGGAAATGGTATATCCTTCTGGAGGTCTGCAAAGGAAAGAGGCTCCTTATTGGGAGCCTCAGTACCTGCATGAATAAGAGGATGATGAAGGTTTTATTTGTTACCATTAAGATTAAGAGAGCACATCTAAATGAATAAGATGTTGTCTCTAGATCTAAACACCAAATGATTTTTTATAAAGCAGTCTCTGAGTACTGAATGATTAAAATTGTTTGCTTTCCAATATCTGAATGTGCATACCTTTTTATTTTTAAACATTATAAGTATATAATTCAAATTAAAAAATATTAGAATATTAGAAAAATTATTATTTGATTAGAAAAAACATTTGTGTTGACTATTGAGGGTGGAAATGGTTTGTAGCAGCAGTGGTGGTAGTGATGGTGATGATGGTGCTGGTGGCAAGTTCTTCCAGTTCTACCATGCTTGTCGTCCTGATCATCATTTCATCTTCGTTTAGAACTCTATCATCCTGGATATTTGTCAAGTTTGGCTAGTTCACTCAATAGACTGTTCTTGTCAGCCAACACCCCAAAATTACATCTGCTCCACTCCTTAAGTTTGTTCTTTAGTGATCTGAGTTTACTGCATAACTGAAATTCAGGGCAGCCTCACACCACAAACTCAGACCACCATTTCTGCACCAGTTCTTTGAACTCTTCCACCCCTAGCAACCAATTCTCAAATTTGAAAAATGATTTCTTCTGAGTCCAGTTCCCACACTCTGGAAAGATCGGAGAGTGACCTGAACCAATTCTTGGAAGAATCATCTATCAAATGTCTCCAAATTCTTCATCCAATTCCAGAGAAAAAAGGAATCTGTCTAATCTAGTAGCACTTCGGTGATTTAATTCCCCTAAACCAGGTGAATTTACCCCATCCAAACAATGATCATGGACCCCATTTCCTCAATCCATCTAGAAAAATCATTCATTATGTTGGTTATTCTTGAGCAAAATCTTCTTTCTGACATATACCTATTGGCATTAAAATCTCCATAAATTACCCACGGACCTTCCATCAAACCTCTTACAGCTGCAATTTCTTCCCAACATTCATTTTTAGCCAACCTGGAATGTGGAGCATAAACTCCAGTGAGATACAAACTGAGAGAATCCTGAACAGCTTCAAAATTATAAGAGATTGAGTATGTCCACTTTCACTTAATTCTGCCTTCCATACTACAACAACAACAACAACAACAACATACCCAGTATAATCCCACAAGTGGGGTCTGGAGAGGGTAGAATGTACGCAGACCTTACCACTACCATAGAAGTAGAGAGGCAGTTTCCTGGGAACCCTCGTCTCAAAACCCGTTCTGCCTTCCATACTCTGTTCCCATAAAATTAAAATACCTCCACTGCTTCCTTGTGCTTCTAGATAGCGACACCTCATCCATCTACACTCCCACAATTGTTTGGTGTAACACCTTGTCCATTCGAAATGCTTAAATTAGCCCGTAC
>JAPFFP010000080.1:16999210-17019665 GCA_026153255.1 Solanum medicagineum
CAACTTAATTATACCCGCCAAACTCACTTGATTCCATAATCACGCACCATAAGTTTATTTAAGTTTAAAATATACAATGATCACAACAAATTTCCCAAATGGGCAATCGACCTCCATTTAGCTAATTACGGGGTCTAACATCTAATAAGGTGGAATCAAGACTTTGCTTAATCTAGACCTCTTGAACAAAGGAGATTTGGAACCATCAAGAATGCGACACCACCATGCTCAACTTTCATCAACCTAACTTCCAGTCTAACCAACCGATGGACCCCACTAGTCTCCTCCTTGCCACCATCAACCACACATGCTAGGCTACCTAGAGCACCGACCACAATATTAGACTTATCGGAGAAAATTAATGCACACTCATTTCATAATCCTTAAGGATTTCTAACCACCTTCTTACTATCCACAATCCACACTTATCATATTTAGCAAACAACCTCTCATTCCCCAAGGCTTGCAACACTACCCCTAAATGATTCACAAGCTCTAAACAAATCAATACCTCATCACTAGAGACTACCACAAACATACCAAGGTAGGGTTTTAAGACACTATTCAAGAAACCCACAAACACCACCAGTGCATAAGTCAACCAAAGAACTCCATCAATAGTAATAATGCTCACTCCTAGTCCGAGAAGACATTTAGGGATATCACCTACCGTCATCCTCACTTGGGGACAAAACCCATACAGATCAATCTTAGAGAAGTGACTAACCCATTGTAATTGACCAAATGAATCGACCATCCTCAACCATCATATTACAACCTTACGGGTTCTACACTCATTGGAAACATGCTATGCAAGCAGCCCAAACTACCACAAGACCTCCAACCCATCAAGCTAAGTTCAACCAAGATCACAAGATAAGGCTCTATGCAATAAGAACATGGGGCAACCCCCATAGACCCCCCTCTTAATCATCGGTGCTAAGTCCTCATTCCACAAGAATACTTATAATATACATATACATACTTTCAAAGAGGAAATAGTCATTTTTTTTCCAAATCATTTCAATGCACAATTGGGCTTAAAAGTCAAACACCATTCACAATAATTTATACTTAGGCTCAAATGCCAAAATCATAATTTCTTAGCCATAAGATCCATGCATAAGAATAGCCTATTCATACACAAAATGGTGCAAGCACCCAAATGCTCAATGATCCAAAACCAAAGACATATGTATGATCATATTATTGTCATAACCGACATTTTGTCAAATTCGTACTATAAAACAAAATTGGGCTTAGCCCATGACATAATTTCTCAAAATAATCCATGTACGTGAATGCAAATACTATGATCAATAAGGGAGTGACATGGGTAATTAAAACTCAATCTAAAATCAATATTTATAATATGAAATTAAAGTTAAAACATAATCAATTCCACATTTAAATCCATAGTGTAATCGCTCATGCATAAATAATTCAAAAAGGGGACATGCATGCTTATAATTTCATAAACCTAAAGTAAATCCTCATATAATGGTTTAGATCACATTAAAATCATCAAATATACACTATCCATGCATCAATAGAATTTTAGGAATCATAATATTCAAAACCCAAAATTAAATTAAGCAAAATCCATGTAGGTTTTCTTGAAAATAGTTTTGGGTCTCCTCGATTGGAAGGAATCAAGGATCAACCCTCATACACATGAATCCTACTACCACCAGGGAATAACACAAGAAATATCAAATCCCGGACCTATCAAATCACCCCACTCAAATGTCAACACAACATTGGCCTTACATAGGGTTAACTAAGTCTTAGGAGAAGCAATAGAAGAGAACTTATTCACAAGCTCCGGCAATAGCCCACTAAGCCCCAAGAAGCTCCTAACCCAAAGAAGTCACGGTCTAGGATAATCTCTAATCACCTTCTCTTATTAGGGTTCACCTTAATACCATCACCCGGCATCACACGACCTAGGAAGGCAACCTCTTACAACCAAAATCCCCATTCCTCCTATTTAACATCCAACCTTCTTCCTTAAACTCTATTGTACTACTCTCAAAAGACTCACATGCACTACCACATTAGGGAACACAAACCATCATATCATCACCAAAACCACCATAAGCCTATTAGTGTAGGGGCTAAAAGATCATGAGACTTGTAGGTATAACCGGCGTACTAGTCAAACCAAAAGACATTACTTCAAACCCAAAGTATCAGAAAGGGACGTTCAAGGCCTCATCTACCACCAACAACAATTCTACAAACAAAGCAACTTAGGTTCAACACCTCTAATTCTCACAAGATGGTAAATTCAACCCCTTAGAGACCAATTGTACCTTATGACAAGAAGTAGACCTACCTCCCTTGCTACCATTTAACAACCAATCCATGCCTAGTATGACATCAAAATCCATTGTACTAACTCTAACAAGCCGCAAGCACGACCTTATGCAATACGAACCCGGATCAATACCTATGAACCTCCTAGCAACAATATACTCAACAAAAGGATAGAAACTAAGGTCTACATAACAACTTGGGCACACAAGAAGCCCCACTTGCAACCAAAAGAATAAAGAAATAAACAATGGCACACCAGCCCTAACAATGCACACACATCAAAGTCGAGGAAACTTCAACTTATTGGTAATAGCATCGGATACATCATCCTCTCCTTAAGACACTTGATCAACATGAACACCTCGATCCAAAAGTCGACCACCCTTACACTTCCCTTAGATGCATGCACAATCCACTAGCTTGTGACCCATTTCATTACATCCATAATAAGCATTGCTCTTCCTCAAGCATAGGCCACCATGATACATCTCACACCTTTGACACTTAGGATTAATCATCAGACCATCACCCCCTTTACTTCTAGTGCGTCTATGAGGACAATCCTTCCTCTTATGTCCCACTTCGCCACAATCAAAACAGGCATTGGTGCCATTGAAAGATGGCCCCTATGAACCTTATCACATGTTGGACACATGACATCGCCTCTATCGTTGAGACTTTGGACCTTTCCTTCAACACGGACCCTCTTGGCCTCACTACCTCTCCTGTTACTATTTGAAGTCCCGGAAGCACCCACTTGTTGCTCGAGGTGAGTTGCCAATTTTGCCACCGCTTTGGCAACTTTCCAAAGAGCATTGCAAATCTCCATATTTGTCTTATCACCGTCCTGAGTAGCTTGAGACATGAACTGGAATGTAACGATTAGGACTAACAATAAACCTCAGGGGACCTAACTCTACCGCATGACATGGATCATGAAGAAGCGAAACACTTCCTAGAAAGCGTCATAGCCTCCTAGTCATAGTTGTGGTGCACAACACAACCATGAATAAGACTCTAATTGAGGCGGTGTGTTGGACTCTGAGGATCTATCAACCTAGTACTCTGATACCAATTTTGTCACGACCCAAGCCTAAGGCCTAGACGTGACCGGTGAATAGGGAACTCGAAAGAACCTCAAACAAGCCTTATAGCATATCATTACACATCTTTGGTTGCGGAAGCCATTAAAATGATAATAAAAGATAAGTCTTCTTTGGACCAACCTATGACCAAAGAAAAATGAGGTCGTCACTCTTTTTCACATACACCGGGAGAAAGGGTTATGATAGCAAGCCAATTGTCGGGAGAGATTTTCCGCTCCGGTCATCAAAAAACTTTTTCGTAAAAAAGAAAGTAAAAAACAAGTGAGGAACCCTGGAAATAAAATGTTTGTTCTGGTAACGGGAAAGTTTATCCCTCTAATCTTAGTTGCGGCCCCCGATCAAACTAGAGCGTAAGGGCGCTTTTTTGTTTGCATGAGTCCCGGCTTCTTTCCAACGGGCAGATGACATCTCTTGCTTGTTTGGAATTCGACCTCCCCTTATACACTCTAAAAGGGGGTTATGGACTCCTTTTTCGTTTAGGATCCCATTTCTACATTAAATCTTTCTTGAGCCTGGTATGGAATCACCCTCATTACACATTCATTCTTGGTTTGGATGCTAGTAACAAGGGGAGATTGGGACTAAGGGAACCTCTTTCGTATCATAGCAACAAGAGTTAATAGAGTCAAGGCTTATAACATAGATAATACATATGTCCAACAACACCTCTTGTAATGACCCAAAACAAATATATATATCCAAGCAATACAATGTCTTCACCACAAAAAGAACTAAAGTTAGAATAAATCACTCTATGGCAAGTTATTCAGATCTAATTTTTATGATTTCAACTCAAAATCTTTACCCAAAAAGAAATACAGGATGGAACGAAAAGAAGAAAAAAAAAGAGAACACAAACAAGAAGAGATTGCAACATCATATTTTTAAGATATAGGTGAGGCAGTGCATAGGATGAATAGGAAAAAAAAAAGAAATTTTAAAGTAAGTGTGAAATATGGGGTACATTCTTTTGTTTCCATCTGAAACCATATCCATATATATATTGTATTTAGAAACATATGCGTGTAATGGTAGAAAGATAAAATAACATTTATAAAAATATTTTGGGTGTATGTGTATGTTGATAAAATATGCCAAATGGAAAGTATTGCATTAAATATTTAAATGTTTGTCTGTCAATTCTAAAGTTGTGTGAAAAGTGGTAGGGAAGAAGAAAAGTTAAAGGAATGGCACAAGTTTTGATATTATAATAATAATAATAATAATAATAATAATAATAATAATATATAAGGGGATCTGCATGCGTGTCGGCATGCGTCAAATGCTGCTGGAATGTCAAATGCTTATATCTTCATTTACTGACACTATGTTTGCCATTATTAATTTTATCACATTCCAAAGTGTTATTTAAGTAGTAACGTAGTAGAATATATATATATATAACCTTTTACTTTTAATTTGGAGAATTATGATAATTTTTGGGATAGATAATTAAATTATAATTGTGATCCATTGTATAAAATACCCTTAGGCTCTTAATTGAAGGACTGGAGACTTAATTCTAGGCTTAATATTTTGAAATGTAATTAGAATGAGTTGGATATAATCTAGATATACAATAGTTAAGTATTGTTAGTTTTAATTTGAAATCTTATAGTTATAATTTATTTAACTAGATCGTGGTGCTACGGGTTTCACTCAGAAAAGGAAGGCCAAAGTGTTAAAATGATCGTAATTTGACTAAGGCAAGTGGACTTTCAAAACTTTGTAATTCTCGTAGAATTCTCAAATTTTCCTTCTCCTATGTGTGATATGTGAAATATTTTTAATATTATAAGAAATGAGGTGATTAAAAAAATTGTGAATGCGAGTTGACGTGTTATTATGGCACTTGAATTGATAAACATGGTAAAGTGATGAGAATTATATATATTTTTGATATATATTGTTGTGATTGGAAATACTGAGTGATGTGGTTGTGAAATTCATATCATATTCATTCATTCCATGACATGTATATTTGCATTGATTCGAAAATATTGATAAAAATAAGATATAAAAAATATTGGGACCGAAGTCTTTACCGGTCGAGATGCCGAGGTCTTTGCCGATGAAGTTATAATGATATTGGGACCGAGGTCTTTACCGGTCGAGATGTGATGCCGAAGTTTCTGTCGGCAAATTTATATTGTGACGCCGAGGTTTCTGCCGGCGAATTTACATTTATGATGCCGAGGTTTCTGCCGGCATGTTTATGATGATATTGTGACGCCGAGGTTTCTGTCGGCGATGATGTGATGGTATAATTGCATAATGTATTGCATATCACTCTTTCATACCATTGCATAACATGGTGTTGTCATTAGGATTGATTGTGTTTTTAACTTGTGCTTTGGAAAGTGCGATATAAGGGAATACTATTATACGTTGTTGGGTTGGAATAACCTTTGTGCAGGTTGGTGTCGCGGATATCGACTGGGACAAAAGGAGTTTGTGTATTCTATTAGACTTCTTTGTTTTGTTAGTTGACTTGCTGGGTACCGGGGGGTATTTGGTACTCACCCCTTGCTTTTACACTCGTGTAGGTAGTGAACCCGGGCCGTGAATAGACATCCCTTAAAGCATCAAAGATTCTCAGGAGACGTAGAGAGGTAGCTGTTGTCATTTGCTAACTCTCTTGTTCCTATTCTTCTGTACTTGTTCTATTTGAGAAGTAGGACAGTTTGGACTTGTATTTCGTTATTTTTTTCTGTATTTCTAGTGGCTTGTACACGTGACAACCAGTCCTTGGGTGGGATTAAGTTTATGGAAATTCCTAATTTTTGTTAATTATTTTAGTTAAAATGCTTCCACTTGTTGTATTTATTATCCCTTTTGAGTTAAGGGCTGACTTGTTCTGGTGGGATTGAACAAGTGCCATTAGAGATAAAAGTGGAGGCCAAGAAAAACCAACCAGTCTCACCCTCATAGTCAAATGGAATATAAAGAAGAGTGTCTCAATACATAACAAGAGAGAGAGTAGACTAAGGTCCTCGAAGTGGAGGACTCACCAACTAGCTTGAGTAGTACCGAACTAGCCACATGGAGGAGGATGATCAACTTGGGCTCCAGTTCCTACATGGTGATATCATGTAGGCAAGAGTATGCGTTAGTACGTTTGAATATACTAAGTATGTAGGATGCAATGCAACAACAGATATGCATCGTAATCAAAATGCATAATATTAGGCAATAGGCATAATATAACAATATGACATGTATGATGAATGCTTGAGCAAAACATGCTTAAGTAACTCATGCTCATATGGGATATCATATGTGTAGAAGAGACCAAGCTAGCTATTCAAGGTTTAAACCCTTTGGTGGTTGTGTGGTATAATCCCCTCATATGGTTGATGATAATCACACCTTATCAACATGGTGATGAAGTATAACCCTCTCGCATGGTTGATGAGTATAAACCCCCAACATGGTTACCCGGGCTCTTGTCCCCCACCGGATCGGGTATGGTCTAATGCAACACTTTATATAGAGTATATCATATACATAAGCTCATTTTCCTCATCATATAGTCATTCATATCATATCTCATGCTTTGGACCTTCAACTCCTCAAGAAACCACATCCAGACATTTTATCAAACACTTAGAGGGTGTGAAGTGGTAGTATAAAACCATGCAAATTAGAGATGCGATCATGCAAGAAAATTCGTTATAAAACCATCAGTCAATACCTTGCAACATCCTCAAGACATATACATCAAAACCCCTCATCAAATCTTACAATATATCCAAGATTTATAACTTAAAACATAGCAGAACAGTCACAACTTTACATAACTTTAACATAGTTTATAGTAAATTTTATAATAAGCAAGACCCATTTGTAAATCAACTTTAAAACATGCAATTTGAGTAAAAGGAGGCTTGGGCATCATGGGTAAAAGGAACTCATGAAAGAAACCCACATGCCTTAGTTTAGAGATGAACTTGGTGAAGATTGGAGATAGATACTTGAAGCTTGAAGAAGAACCTTAAAGGAGACCTTAGCTTAGGATGAGGGTTTGGGACTTGAGTTTTGGGAGTGAAAATATGGCTAAGTGTTTTAGTGAGTATTGGGAAATGTTTTGGATGATATGAGGGTGAAATTTGACTAAGTATAGGTAAAAACATGTATGGGAACCCTTGGGCCCAAGACCCAAAGTCTTGGACCCGAAAAAAGAAAAATGTTCAAAATAAGGCACTGGCGCGCGCGTCAGTGTCGCGGAATACACACTGGAATTTGCATTCTTGAATTTTTGCATATTGCTAATATTTGATCTTAAATCGGGGTTAGACTTGTTTCCCCCTAATTTGGACCCCCGAACAAGAATCCGAAGTTGGATTTTCGAAAAAACAAATGGATTTTGAGATATATGAAAATTAAAATTTTGGGCATTCCGAGCCACGTTTTTGGGCACTTTTTAGGGTCGTTACATGGTAGAATCAGTCCACCGACTTGAGAATCAATGGTTTACCCAACAATGAATGTCACCAGTTTGATTTCGCTTATCCTCGACTCGTAAATCAAGTTGATACAAAACTCTATGATAGCACTCAATTTTTGTGATTCAACAATTCAATGTAAATCTTAATTTTTGTCTTTAAATTTAACTTTTCAGACTTTTTTTTGTTGCATATTATTGATATAAAACTTCATTCATTCTGATAAACTTTATACCACTTTCATTTCAAATGCTAATTTTTTATTTTTGCCATATGCACATTATCGTAAAGTCTTCAATTTTGCCGCATGGTAGGTGAAATCGTTAATTTTATCGAGTACTTGTTTTATTTTTATATACTCACAAAATTCCATTCACATCTTTCACCATTTTGTTACAACGTAACTGTATTGATAAAGACCGATATGAAAAAAGTTTCACTTACCTCCCCTAGTCTCAAGGAATTATACTCAGCGGATACATAAAAAGCACTAGAAATAATAAAAAAAGCAAGAACAGAAATAATAATATTGAGAGAAAATAAAAAGTAATGATTTATAAAGAAAAAAAAAGATTCATTCTTATTTGTCCCTCGAATCTATTAAGAAGCTCGCTAAATATAAGACTTTGCAGATAAGGAATTTTATCCTAGTAATGAAGACAATTGATGTACTAGTTGAATCTACATTAATTGTTCCCCAAAACATTAATAAATCAATGAACATAATATTATGAAATTATAGTCCTAGGTCTCTGTTAGATTAGTTCAGTGGCACTCCTTGAAACAGAAAACAAAACACTACTATCTATGTTGGAAGACTTTCCATTCACAAAAACTATTATGGAAGTGTGGTGGCATTGTAGTGCTTTGAGATGATAATATACTGGATCTTAGTGAAATTGCCACAACAACATAAGAAGTTGAAATGACGACCCTGAAGGTCATTTTTAGTATCTTATTTTTTAAACAATTCTGTTTTACCTCTCTCTCGATAGTTTCTTCCAGTCTTATTTGATTGATTGTGAAAGTTAGTTTTTGAAAATTTTATGAAAAGTTAGGATTTGCTAAAGAATTGAGTTTTAAAGGTTTAAGTTGTTTAATTTTGAGTTTCAAAGTCATTTGAAGTTTTGAGTATCGAAATGAAATTTCATTATTTCCATCAGCTCCAAAATGCGAAAATTGATCTAGAAGAGTTGTCGGAATCAGATTTGGAGTAGTTATGTTGATTTGAGGTCCAAAGTTGAAAATTTAATTGAAATTTGAAAGAAGTTTGACTTTGGTCAACATTTTGATTCGGGAACTCAGATTGGATGTTTGGTGGTTTTGTTGGACTCAGGAGATGATTTCAGCTCTAGAATAAGCTTTTGTATAATTTTTGGGTGTACCGATAGCGCTTTGATATTTTTAGTGCCTTAATTTAGTTTAGTTGTGACTTATCGGGTTTTAGATCAAGGAGACCTTAGATCAATTCTCAGCGATTCCATTAAATCTGAAGTATTGCATTCAATAGGCTTGCATATATGGTTTGAATGTACGGGATTACGAATGAATTTCGAAAGTCCATTCCATGATTTTTATGCCTTGTTAAAATTGCTAATATCTGGTCTCTCATTACTCTGCGCATTCGCGGCATGCCTTTCTGCCTTTGCTGAATTTAGTCCTTTGCGTTCGCGGCAGTAGGTTTGCACTCAAAAGAGGGTTGACCAAATTGTTCTCTGTGTTCATGGAGGTAGTGACCACGATTTCATAGGGTTAATTTCCAATGAACTATAAATTATTCCTAGATTTAGGTTTTGAACATTTTCACCATCTTTCAACTTTGGCAGCTCGGTTTAAGTTTTCAACTGATTTTTCATGGGGATTCCATTAGGTAAGTTATTTGTCACGATCCAAGCCTAGGGCGTAGACGTGACACGGCGAATGGGAAGCTCGAAGGCAACTCAACAGGTCTCTTAGCATATCGTTTGCACATCCTTGGTTTCGAAATATAAAATAAATATTCAACAAACATTTCTAGGGGAATAGGGACTTATGGATCACGCTATGAGGATAGATAGGGGGAAGAGATTTGCATGAATCACATAACAAGCAAGTACTAAGGGGAGGGTAAGTAGGACTCAAGTTATGGGAAGATAGGGACTTAGGACTTTCATCACTTTCAATCACTATTAATAGCGTCAAATAGTATCACATAAGGGATAGAGTTTAAGGGATAAGTTTCCATGAAATCTCAACATCAAATTATAGGTATATATCGTCGTATCCAACAACACCTCTAAGCATGAATAGGACGGGGGCCAAGACATGTTCAAGACTCACCCTCAAACTAGAAAGTAAAGTGGAATGAAGTCTCAACATAAGTAAGATAGAAACCGGATATTGTCCCGAACTAGAGGGCTCACCAACTCTCTTCTTTTACTGATCCAAGCTAACCACGTGGAGGATATCGATGAGCATCGGTCCCTACATGGTTAAATCATGCAGGTATAGAAGTATGCGTCAGTACTTGTAGTGTACTGGTATGTAGGTATGCAATGCATGACATGGAAATAAATAATGAGATGATTCATGCTAAATCTTGTGAAAAAATAAAATTGATACATTTACAAAGGCATTAGTAAGCTGTAATCAAGCTAATATGATTTAAACATAAAGGAAAACTTTAGAAGGAACATGGTAGGATGCATAGATGAACATAATCGAAAATAAGCAAATTATATAAATTTGGAATATACATATGGGTGATCATTTAGACATCTTACTCTCACCATAGAACATGGAACACATGAGAAATAAAGAACTTACCCTTACTTGAATACATGATAGATCACATAAATTTAAATTAGTGAGAAATACACGATGTCATACATAATTAAAATATTAATATTCTTGGGTGACCAATACATCACTTTACATAAAAGACTATTTTATTTTATAACGAACATTGGTAATCATAATGGAGACCACCTTACACACCTGTAGACATCATCATGTACCTTTAGGAGAAATACCATCTGAACTTATGAAACAATGAATCATAGGAATTTTAAATCGCCTTTGGACATAACATAAAGGAACCATTTAGTTTATCATAAGAGGACCTCTTGGCAACATAAGGAGAACTTGAACATATGTGAGAGCAACTTATAATTGACATAAACCATGTGAGCTAAGTCATGGAGTGCCGATGTTTACCCTACATTAGAAGAAAGGGGGAAGTTACTTGCCAAGACGACCTCCTAAGATGCCAAAGTGGATCCAGTAAAACCATAGTATTGAGCAACCTCTACTATCGGTTGATCTAGAAATCAACTACTACTAACAGGTGATTCCTATTTCCTACGGTGGCACGTAGTTATGGGATAATGTGATTCTACTAAAGGTCTCACGCCTCTTCTAACGAGGAGCTTCCACATCCATCCCAAGGTCCACTCGATGCTAAGTAAACTCTCATGGAATAATCATAGGCATGAATCATTTATTCAATAGTGAAGAGGTATTTTACTAACCCATCTCATAAGCCTTTTAAACTAATGGAAGGGAATGCTACTAACCCATCCTATAAGCATTTAGAACTTTAATCATCATCATAAGGACAACTCTTGTATCTTGGCTAAGCCTCTACTATCGGCTAGCATCATAATCTTGGCTAAGTCTCTACTATCGGCTAGCACCATCATCATATGCCTCTACTAGCGGGCCATCATAGTCTCATGATCATAACTAGGTGACACATTTCTTTTATTCATTCATTCTTGACTTCAACGAGTTTAATTAGTCCCAACTAGCATATAGAGGGTATGGTCATGACATGCATAAATATGTACATTATAATATCATAAGGAAGACCTTCAATAATACATGAATTTCATTCACTTCAACAAATTGCACAACATTTATAGCTTTGAATATCATAAACTAGCTCATCAAACCATCACATCATAGTATCAAATAAAGGGCTTCATATCATTTATGACATTCTCATGAACTCGTAGAATGCTTAATTTCCCTTCAACATTAACAACATTCATAAATCACATGGCCTACCATAAAGCTTTCATCACATAAGAGATTTGCCACATAATTTAGTCAAAACATGGTGGATATATGTATTTAAACTTTAAATCATGCAATTCAAAGTATAAAACATGAGAGGAGTAAAAATAAAGTCATGTAAGAGTCATTCAAAACAACCAACCAACATACTTGTAAAACCCCAATTTGGGTGTCATGAAAACAGTTCAAAAAGTCATAATATTTTCAAATCTTTCAAGATGCTATAGCTTACAATACCTTAATGTAATAAGCATATCATAATCTCAATCGTTAGTAGGAGCCCATGCATCAATAAATCAATAACCAACAATTTTCAACATATTTCATGTAATGGAGTGATAATAGAAATACTCAAAAAGAATTAGTCATTAGAATAAAAAAGTTTGATAAAAATAGTTTTGGGGCTCCAGGGGTGGAAGAACTCATGGATGGAAGACTCACATACCTTAAACTTGGAGTTTCTTGAAGAAAAATATGAGGAGAACTTGGGGCTTGACTTGGTTTTCTTGAATTCCAAAGTAAGTTCTTGAAGTCTTGAGATTGAATGGAAGGTTTGAGAAGATTGGAGAGGATTTTTGAGAGATTTTGTGAGTTTTAGGGCTAGAAAGAATGAGGAATTTTCGTATATATAGGTATTGAATTTTTACCCAATTGCCCTTAAGCGAAAAAGAGAATTTTCTGGACTTTTTGAACTAGGATGCGGCAAGTCCGCGACGCGGACTTTTCGCATACCCCTACTGGTTGCAAAATTTCATCGAAAAAAATATTTTTTTTAACACGGATAACCTATACATTGTAGGTAATTGTTTCCCCACTCAATTTTTACCTATGAACAAGAATATGAAGTGGAATTTGCAAAATTCTGCATGAATTTTAAGATATTAAAAAAATACATCATAGAGTCTTCCTGAGCTACGTTGAGGGGTGTTACATTATTTCTCGACCTATATCTTCATTACCCATTGATTATTACTTCTTGATTTTTAACATCCAATTTAGTGATTTCAATTAGAAATTCTGGGATTTTTCATAAACTCGAAAGTTGGCAAAAATGATGATTGTGGAGTGATTTTTAATATATTTTTTAAATGATTTTTGTTAATAGACTTCTAATTCCTTGAGGGACCTTTTTATATAAAAATTTTCAAACTTCAACCCCATCCCAAAATTGAATTTTTCCGCCACTTTGCCTATTCTCTCCAAATTTCGTGATTTTGGTGTCTTTAGTTTTGAAATTTGATTGTGAATCATTATTTGACTAGATTATGATACTTTGGAGTATATTCAAAAGGGGGAAGCTCCGGCATTAGAGTAATCACGATTGTTGTATATCAAATTAGCTGTTGAGCCTAATTCAAACTTCTAAAGTTAGCTTAAAAAAAGAAAGATCGTCCATGACTTATTGGAAGTTCGGAAATTACATTCTTTCACCTATATAAATATCCTATTCATCATCTTGCTCTTACATCTGAATCCAAAGTTTCACTGTCCGATCTGACGTGTGCACGGTAGAAAACTAAAACTATTAATTATGTAAACCTTAAAGAGGAAGTCATTATTTAATTGATATGGGACATTTCATTCATCAGCTAACCTATTTAGTTCTTTTCAGGAAGCATCAATGAGGTGTTTCACACCGCTTGTATACAAATGAGACAAGTTTGGTGATCCATCTATATCTTTACACTTCTATACCGTCAAGACTCATAAAATGTAAATATCAATAATAAGGAAAATAAATTAACATTATAAATAGGAGTATGTATTATGGCAAAATTATTAAAATTGATTTTGTTGATTTTTAAATTATGTAAATTAAACCAATTTGATTTTTTCTTCTTTAGGTTACGTTGTGTTTTGTCCTTGGTGCATATACTTTTATCTTCTTCTTTTATGAGCTATTAACAAGTTAAGAAATGAAAAATATTGGTTTTGTCATAAAACGCATACAAATAAATACTAAATGTTGGAAGTAATATAAAAATAGAGACAAAAGAGGAGAATCTTCTTTTTTGCTTCCAATTGCGTTCATATGTATCCGATTTACTTTTATTATCTTTGTAAATTATCATTTTTGTTGTCTACTCTAGTCATTGTTTCATACCTAGTATTTAGTGCTTTTGGGATAATATTTTTGAGATGAGGGTTTTTCGGAAACAACCTCTCTATCTTTGTAAGATTATGATAAGATGTGCATACATTTACCCTCCCAAGTTCCCACTTGCAGGATTTCATTAGGTATTATGTTGCACAGAGGTATACACAAAATTGTCATAAACATGACATTAATCATAAAAATTATTTAAAATATTCAGACCTAAATACCTAAGGTATTGAAAAAAAAAAATGAAAATCAGATTATGAAGGAGCTACTATGTATTTCAGGAAAATGCCAAGCCGCGAACCCAAAATTTTGATGCTCATAATCTTGATGAAGGTTCAATTCTATTAGAAAATAATTAAAATTATTAAAAATTTATAAATTTTGAATCGGTATTTATACCAAAACAAGAACTAAGGAAGTTCTTGATGTATTCCTTTGTTTTTCATCTAGTGCTTGTTGTTCTTTATTATTTTTAGAGAAAAAAAAAATTGGTAAAAAGAATGAAATTTGTAGGTCTGCGTGTTGTCTTTCTTTGAAATATATTTACCTTTTTGGTATACATATGGGACATTTCCCTTCCCACATATACCGTGTACCTTTTTATTTTTAATTTGGAAATAATTAAGAGTAATTAACTCCTAATATATAGATATATATATTTTGAGGGTTCACTCTCATTTAGAGTTGGGGTTTAGAATCGATTACTCTTTAAAATAGGAAATTTCCATATAAAGTTTCGTATCCTTCGTACAATATTATATAGCAACTTAACACATAGATGACCCCTTAAAATTATTCCATTTACTCATTAGATTATGACTCATTTCAATCTGCATTTGAATTATCGTATAATTTTTAAAAATATTACGTTGATATTATTTTTTATTATTCTCAAAAGATAAGATTATTCTCTTTACCAAACATATGCAGATCCAACACGATCTTATATATAAGAAGAACAAAAGATCTTTTTTGATCAATCCCGTTAGCATTAAATGGTCTTAGTATTTACACACAATATATCCGAATATTCAAATTTTAAATATTTTAGATTTTAATGCATATCTAATATCCGGACGACATATATATTATATTTTCTTATATAAGTAAAGTAAAGCAAAGGGAATGGACTAAGATGTAAATAATTTGGCTACCTCTATTTTAGAACAGAATATTAATGTGTTTCCTCAAGTGGGCTGAGGCTGACCAAGTTGCTCTCATTAGTGGGTTGGCCATTGTTCAGCCCAGTATGTTAATATTACATCTGGGCCTTTAGAATGTTACTAGGGAAAATTACATATATATATATATATACAAAAACGTAAAAAATTTATAAAAAATGTAGTCCATGTTTTATTTACATAAAAAAAATAACCCAAAAATCAGCAAAATTATACATGATCATACAATATAGTTTGTCAAAGTTAAATATATACTATTATACAATGTATAGTACTTATATGTGAGTTATACACTAAATATACATTATGCTACACAAATATACACTGACTATACAACAAAATTGTAACAAATAATCAAAGGTAAGTCAAATGGCTACTTTTCGTAATTAAAAAAAAAAAGTGGGTTATGTTTTGTGTAAATAGACTTTCCCAGGTGTAGTTATGCCATGTTACTATGTCAATCAACATTCATAGACATAAATGTATCAAGAAGGATCATGGTTTATTTCATGGGAATGAGGAAAAAGTTCAAAGAAAGGCATACAACATTGGGAATTTCTAAACATATGAACTAGTCCAATACTAAACATATGTCAAAGATCACTATAGCAAATCACAAGCAAGCATATTAGCACCTAAAATGATGCACAGATTTCAGAACAGCATTCAAGAATTAGAGCCATCCAACTGCAATCATGTCCTAAACTTGCTCAAGCCTTGACTTGTTATTGTTACTAGATGATTGCTTCTCCTCTTGGTGAGACTGGCCATTTCCCCATCGTCAACGACTCATCAGGGGTTGATTTCTTAGTATATGCCTTCTTCTCACAGTAGATTGCATATAAGATAAGCTGCACTGTTCCTAAACCAAAGCCAAAACCATTTGGAATCTGCAACGCAACCGCATATTCTTGTTTAGTAGGCACAAACATCCATATTTTTGTATACTCATCAATAGATACTTACAGCAACAAAGGGGTCCTTGCCAAGAAGGCCAAAGGCAAACCAGGAAGAGCCACATAAGAACACGAAAAGTGACAAGAAAAATGGCATGAACTCCACGCTCTTCGTCTTGATTACCATTCTCTGTATACATAGAAATTTGTTCTTGAGTTTAAGCTACTATATAAGTAGTAAAGTGGCTTAATTTTTGTGAAAGCTATCAAACATTTCCGATTAAAGTAGTAATCCTTATGTTAAAAGTGAACATCAAATAGCACAACTCTCCATCCAAAATTGGGACTATGAAGAATAGTCAAGAGAAAGAACAATATACAATAACTAACTGCTCAAGAAAGAGTATGAATTGGTGTTAAGGAACTTACTATGATGGATAGAGGAGATCCATACATAATGATAGAGAAGATGGTGGCAGCGATACCACAGAAGAGCTTCCTTTCGTTTCCATGTAAAGCAAGCATGGAAACAAGGGCTACAGCAGCAAAAACAGTAAGGACTAATAGAAGAAGTGCTGAGATTTTCTTCTGCTCTTTCCTTGGTGCAAATGCAATGAAGATCAGCACATAAATGCCCTCAACTACAGCTCCAGTCCCATTAATTGTAGACACCAATAGGTTGTTTGGTGACACAAATGGTAAGCCATACCTATCCAATTGGCAGACAAACAAACCAGTTCAAGAAAACATGCATCAATTCTACTACAAAGTCAAGATGAGATGTACACTGCTAATAGGAACCAAAACCTATGCTGCTCAGACTCAGATCGTTTTAAAGTAGCACATTTTTGGAGGATCCGAGAGTCCAAGCAACATAGACCAAAAGCTTTTATAGAGTGGGAAAGTCATTTACCATCTCGAAAAACAGATAGCCACATCCATCCCAAGATTTGAGGAACTGAACACATGTTAACATCTTACTCATCCAGAAAATGGATATAATGTAAGCAAGATTCTTGAAATGACTTATTTACTCAAAAATTTAGTGAAACAGTATCATTAATTGGAACTGAAAAAGGTAAAAAGAAAATCATAATATGAATATTAAACCTTCAAGAACTTGACAGAGAAATACAGCAATGTTGTTTAAATCTTACCATGCAGAAAGCAGGCAGTTGAGTAAAGTCATTACGTAAGGCAAGCCAGAGAATTGTTCAGTGGATCGATTTTGAATAATCCTCTTGAATGTGATTCTAACAAAAGAGAAGAAATCCAAATGAAAGTTGTTAGAAAGTTGAATACCAGATTCGTGGAGAAAAGCCCCAAACAAAAGCTTTAAATGTATGAAAACCAAGAAAAAGAAAAAGTTGTTGAAAAGCTCTCACATTGGTGCCAAGAACAGAAACAGAGCAGCGGCATTTCCTGCAAAACAGAGAAGAAAAATTAAACTCAAATCCAAAAACGCACAAAACGAAAGCCATTCAAGAAGTGTGAACACCCACCAAATATCCCAAAAACAAAATGCAGAGTATGAACAACACCCATGTCTTCTTCAGTGTTGCAGTAGTTCAAAGCAATTTCTTTTATTCAAAGATGGAAAAGACTGGCTTTTGAAGAAAACCCAAGTAAAGAAACTCTCCAAGAACTGTACACCCAAAGGAGAAAAGTGAAGAAGAATTTGAAAATAAGAAACGTTTCTTTAGGAAATGGAGTCCTAGTAGGGTTTATATATAGGGGCAGAGAGGAAGGAAGGAAGGTCAGTTACTGCTAAAAGACACCCTTTTCTTGTCGTTATCAGTTGGGTCACACTCTCCTAGTTGAGTCTGCAAACAATTTCTGTGTTCATGAATTTGAACTTATATATTTTTCTTGTTACATTTTCATTTTTTGGATTAAAGTTTATTTCATGATAGTAATTGTTTCACAGTTTCAGGTTCCAAGTTAAAATCATAAACGAAAAAAGAAACAAGAAAAAAACATCTTCTCTAATGTACATATTTTCTTCTTCTTTTACTTTTAGTTGACCATTCCGTGTCAAAATTCACTTATTAGTTAGTTTCTTGCCGTAAAAAGGTCACTGTGAGAGTAATGAGCAGAGTAGATGGAGCCAGATCCGCCTCTTACTCCTAGAGTAACTTTTATCAATGGCCCTTCCATTCGACACCATCGGACCACTAAAAGCCCGACTTTCGTCCTTGCTCGACGGATGGGTCTTGCAGTCATGCTCCCTTCTACCTTTGCACTCGAGGGCCAATCTCCGTCGGGCCCGAGGAAATCTTTGCACGCCTTCGTTACCTTTTGGGAGGCCTACGCCCATAGAAATTGTCTATCTGAGACTGTACCTTGGCCCATGGGTCCTGACACAAGGTTAGAATTCTAGTCCTTCTAGAGTGATATCTCACTAATGGCTCACCCCTCCCCCCCCCCTCCCGAAGGAGGCCTTCTTCGCCTTCTACTTAAGCTGCGCAGGAAAGGCCAAAACCAATCCCAGGGAACAGTGAAGCTTCATAGGGTCTTTTTGTCCAGGTGCAGGTAGTCCGGTTCTTTACAGACACGTTTATTTTACTGAGCCGCTCTCCAAAAGGATTATCGAATTTAGGTGAATTCAATATTATTAAAAATATATATAGTTAAATTTATTACGAGTTTAAAAATATGTAAGTAGGAGAATCTATTAATAAAACTATTGGGAAAAATATGGACTAACAGATAGTAAATATGGCACAATAGTATGAATAAAAATGGAAATATAATGACACCAAGAATTTTACATGGAAACCCTTCTAAATAAGGGAAAAAACCATGGGCCAAAAGGAACAACTGTATTACTATAATAAGCAATTTTACACCGTGTAGGCACGAGTACAATACTCCCAAAGACTTCTACTTACACAAAAGAAATATTCTCTTCTGATTTTTCACCTTACTAAAATATCTCTATTTTTCTTCACAAACTATTTTTGTTAAATAGCCTATCGTATGCCTCACAGATAAAATACTCAATGTATTTTATTCTCTCTGTGACTCTCTTTCTTTTTCCTCTCAATTTGGTGTGTCAAATGGAGGAGCTCAGCAGCTCCTTTTATAGGGAAAACTATACCCCCATGGATGTCATTGGTGACATCACAAGGGGGACATAATTTTCAACAATTGTGGGCAGGTTGAAAAACAAAAGCAATGGCTTTGTTGAATCAATTTTATAGGGCTGGACCCCACAAATCTCTCCCTCCAGACCCATTACCAAAAGGAGGTATCTCTCTCTTCTCAGAGAGAGCTCATGCCGACAAGTTCTTTGTACAATTCAGATTTGTCCCTTGTCACAACCTTGGTTAGCATATCTGCAGGATTCTCATTTGTAGAGATCTTTTCAATCTGCATAGATTTGTCCTCTATTTTTTCTTGAATCCAGTGGTATCTCACATTTATGTGTTTTGTCCTTGCATGGTACATCGAACTCTTGCTCAAGTCTATCGCACTTTGACTATCATAATAGACGACATACTCTATCTGCTGCAACCCAAGCTCTTGAAGGAATTGTTTAAGCCATTTCATCTCTTTGCTAGCTTCAATAGCAGCAATATACTCAGCTTCAGTTGTGGATAGTGCAACGCACTTCTGCAACTTTGACTGCCATCATATAGCTCCCCCTGAAAAAGTAAACAAATATCCAGTAGTAGATTTTCTGACATCAAGGTCACTAGCCATAACAAGATTTGTATAGCCCTTCAAGATTGGACTAGAGCCTCTAAAACCCAAATATTCATCTGAGCTTCATCTCAGATACCTGAGTATCCACTTCACAGCTTCTCAATGCTCTTTACCTGAATTATCGAGAAATTTGCTTACAACACCAACTACATGAGCAATATCAAGTCTAGTGCATACCATTGCATACATTAGACTTCCAATGACAGAGGAATATAGAATTTTGGCCATACTCTCTTTTTCCTCCTTTGTTGTTGGGCACATCTTCTTGCTTAACTTCATCTGACTAGCAAGAGGTGTGCAAACAGGCTTAGCATTCTTCATATTAAAGCGTTCCAACACACATTCAAAGTACTTCTTTCATGAAAAATAAATCTTCCTTTCATCTCTTAGACTAGTGATCCTCATGCCCAAAATTTGTTTGGCATGGCCCAAGTCTTTCATAGAAAAATACTTACACAACTCATTCTTCAGCTCGTCAATTTTGGAAGTAATCCTTGCCCACAATCTACATGTCATCTACATACAACAATAGGATGATAAAATCATTATTAGAAAATCTTTGCACAAACACACAATGGTCTGAGGAAGTCTTCTTGTAGCCTTGCTCCCCCATAACAAATTCAAACTTTTTGTACCACTG
>JAPFFP010000080.1:17028349-17040701 GCA_026153255.1 Solanum medicagineum
CATCATAAGGGCTTTTAGTTAGCCTATTGACCAATTAGGTCCCAAACTTTTCTATTTTAATCCCATTGAGGACTTCCAACTTCAACTTAATTATTACTCTTAATTTAACGAGAGTACGGGGTCTAACACTTTAATTCTCAATCTTACAATGAGATCTTCTAAGGACATCTCCTTCTGCTTATGCTTTAAGTAATTTTTGAAGTCCTTCCACAAAGGAGGTAACTTCTCAATCATAGCAGCTACTTGGAAGGCCTGATTAATCACTAGACCTTCCGCAAGGAGATCATTGATAATCACTTGTAATTCCTGAACTTGAGTAATCACAGATTTGTTATCTACTATCTTATAGTCCAGAAATTTTGCCATGATGAATATTTTCAATTCGACATCATCTGTCTTATACTTTTTTTCTAAAGCATCCCAGAGGTCTTTGGAGGTTCCCATATTACTGTACACATTGTACAAGTCATCATGAAGTCCATTCAGAATATAGTTCTTGCATAAGATATCGGAATGCTTCCAAGCTTCAATAACCACAAAGCATTCATCTTTCGGAGTTGACTCCGCTAACACAGGAACACTTTCTTTGATGAATCGTTGAAGATTCAAAGTAGTTAAATAAAAGATCATCATCTTTTGTTGCCACCTCTTGAAATCCATACCAGTGAATTTTTCAGGTTTTTCAGTCGATGCTATGGCAGGTGCAGCACCTGTACGACTCGACGATACAATATTCATTGTTACAACCTTCGATGTCGTATCATTCATGACTTTAGTTTCATTTGTCATCTTGCTATTAGAAAAAGACAAGTACACTTAGTCACTTTAAATAAAGACTTGATCTTTATTTTCACTTCGTTTCTAGTTTAACAGTGAAGTTTAGAACTCTCAACCGTTAACCGAATGAACTTCGATGTTCTAACGAACTTTTCAAGTTCTCTAAGTTAATATCGAGTTCAAACAGAACATAAAACAACAAAGGTTTTAATCTCCAGAAACCAATTATAACCACATAATAAGATAATAATTCCTTAAGATTGTTGTTACTATAAGTAATAAAGATAATTGTGTAGTACAATTGTTAATTTTTCCAATGAAATAACTTCACACCAATTGTATATAATTAATGTAATATTCAATATGAAGTTAAATCAATTTCAAGAATATTAGACTAGAAGAAAGTAGAGAAGAAAGTCCTCTGAATTTACAGAATTTCCTTGAGGAAATTATTCCCCTCAAGCACCCGAGGTTATGGAATATATCCTCCCGAGATAAAATGACCCACGACAAACAAATAGTAGTACCTCAAATTTGTTGTCCAGCGAACCACTCAATGGCTTGTAATCACACTTGAATTTTTCAAAACAACACTTCTTCTTGAAACTTGTCTTAAACTTTTCTACCAAAAGTTCCTTAATTTCTCTCTTAAGTTCCCAAGTTTTTAAGTTGTTATATTCTAAAGTCATCTCAATATCTGAGAAGGATTCAGATATTTATAACCAATATGATGGTATAATGATTCATGTATAGTAGACGAAAGGTTGCACCGAAATACGAAAGGTTGCGTGAATGTTCATGAATGAAATAAATTCATTCATACTTGCAACTTTCACAATTTTCAATACACCAATCTTTATACAATATATCATTATCCATTCACCTATTATATTGAACCTGACAATAAGATCACAGAATTTTCACTACTAATATAAAAGCTACTATTGTCAAAAAAATCCAACTAGCGATGAATTAAAAAATAATTTCTTTTATTAATATTTAATTTAGTAAATACAAATTTAACTAAAAGAGAATCAATCTAATCTGGCGCGATCCAAAATCATATGCATGTAAAAAACTAATCTTGTGATATAATCTTTTCAATTCATTAACCTTTTTACTCCATCTGGTTCATACTATTTCATATTTTATTTTTTATCTTTTTATTTTGATCCAAAAATATGTAAAACTTTATATGATCACGAAGGTAAGAATTTTATTTTGACAAAATTTACCCTCATTATAACTTCGATAGAGTAAAAAGTGTAAGTTTCATAAAATGTCAAAGTGAAATATTTTATCTATATGGAGTGTGATATGATAATTTCTTTAAAATAAAAAAGTGAGAATGTAATAAACACATCATGATGAGAGTGGAATAAAAGGGAGAAATGTGTTTTTAGACTAATAATTGATAGTTTAGATATGAAAATTTTAAAATAATTGTTTAGATGTGTTTTTACCACTTGTTTCTTTTAATTTTTACTTTCTTTTAAAATTGTTGGAAACAAGATTTTCCCCATCTCTATTTTTCTATTTCCTATATATAAGAAGACACAGTGAGGAGCTTGGACTGGCTCATGGTCATGCCTACTCCTCCACTGCTTCTTCTCTTAGCTGCTCAAACAAGCAGCAGGTCAACATGTTTGCTTGAACAACTTGAGGGTATATTTGTAATTTTCTATTCTTCTGTTATAATTTGTTTGTCTTATTTTTAGTATTAAAAACTGCTACTAATCATGATAATTAATAACTTAAAATATTTCTAGGCATAGTGAGGAGCTTGGACTGACTCATGGTCATGCCTGCTCCTCCGCTGCTTCTTCTCTTGCCACGTGAGTTGCTCAAGCAGCAGTAATCGACATGCCTGCTTAAGCAGTTTGAGGGTATAATCGTAATTTTCTATGGTTCTTCCATTGTAATTTGTTTGTCTTATTTTTAGTGTTAAAAAATGCTACTGATCAAGATAACTAATAGCTTAAATATTTCTAAAAAACATGTTACATCACAATATTGATAATTTAAAAGACTTAAAAATTATATTAAAATTTTAAACATCTCTTTCAAACAACATGCAATTGATATAATATTTTATTACTATCTAATAAGTGGCTACACACGCTGCTGAAGCAGGCAACTGTTGGATGACATGCCTGCTTCAGTGGCTTGCTTAAGCTGTCTAAAATTAATTATTATATTTTATAATATATTTTACATAAATTTTAAATAATGTATGTTACCCTTATTTTTTTTAAAAAAAAAAAAAAGTGCTTCTTTTTCTACAGAAATATAATTATCGAAAGATATTAAAATAGTTACTTAATTTTATTTGTATAGTTTAAAAAATTATTTTAGTCTAATTCTAATGTTCAAATGACTTAACATAATTTATTTGGGTGATATAATAAAATCATAGTTGAAGCAGTTGGAAAAATGATTTATTAGGGGATAATATTGTATAATTGTAATTGAACCAACTGAAGAAATATAATCAAACAGCCAAAGTAGGTGTGTCAATAATAAAATCATAGTTAAGCCAGCTGAAAAAATAATTTATTATGAATAATATTATAAAATCATAATTGAAGCCGCTAAAGAAATATAATTAAGTATTGCGTCAATAAATAACTCCATTAAAAATATTAAATTAAAAAATCTATAAAATATTTTTATAAACTTCATATAATAATAACTACTTTTTCACATCTCTCATGTATTAAAACTTTCCTAGGATAACAAAAAATATATATAGTAATATTCCAGCCTAACTGAAAATGGGGACCCTATTGGTGGTCCTCTACTGATAAAGTAACAATATATTCCTGAAAATTAAGTCCTCCTACTTTTTTTTAAAATTATTTTCTTCTTCACATTTAATTCCAATTATCTATCAGAACATCCGATTCCTAGTAAAAAAATTAATGTAAATAAATATAAGCCTATAGAAAGATATTGCCAAAAATATCACTATCAAAAATATAATACAGTGGATGAAATTATTTCTTCCTTAATCAGAGCTCTCAATTCAAGCTCTGAGTATGAAAAATATAATTGGTAGAGAATGCTTCTTCCCAAATGTAGCCTTAGGCGGCACGAATCTCAAATAGTAAGGCTCCAATACGAATGCCAAAGGTTGGGTGAAAAAAAGTGATATTAAAAAATATCTAATTCCTATCCCCAACAACGACACGCTGCCAGATTGGAAATATTCATTGTTTTTGAAGAATCATGAAAAATTTTAATATGAAAGACAGAATTAAATGGCGGAGAAGTAAAATGTTTAATCTTTTTCAACATTAGCTCTCCAAGCTACTAAGTTTTTAAGTTCACAATATATATGCACTCTTTGGTGTCGTCGTTAGCCAACTTCCTCAGAGCTCAGGACTAATTATACCCACAAGCCACTGAGAAAAATTTAAACAAAAAATAGCTCACCATTTTCTAATTACGAAAAGTAGTCATTCGGCTGACCTTTGGCTATTTGTTACAATTTTGGACATTCAACCCATTGTATAAGCATGTATCGTCAGTGTATATTTGTGTATCATAATGTATATTTAGTGTATAGCTCATGTATAAGTAATATACATTGTATAGTCATGTATACTTTCTATAACTTTGACAAACTATATTATATAATGATGTATAGTTCTTGATTTTGGACTATTTTTTATTTAAATAAAACAGAGCTACTTTTTGATAAACTTTTTACTTTGGGTACACATTGTCCAATTATTTGACATCAATCAGCCCATACACTTGATGAAAACTCAAATACTTGCTCTTAATTGATACCGCAATTTCGAGAAGCTAACGGATTATTAAAGACAATAACAATGTTGTTTCATCTTCTCGATCATCAAATCGAAAAATGTATGCTTTGACGTGGTTGAAACTAAAGAGAAAAAAGGAAGCAAGCTGAAATTGCAAATTGACTGGATGATCTTCGACTGATTAAGGGATACTCCTGTTGTTTACACATCATTAGGCTCAAATGTATCCTTGTAACATGAGCCACCAATTGCAATTACAACAAATTGAACACCATGCAAAATAACTGCAACAATGAATCTAATTACTGAAAGTAACGGCAAACAAATTGAAGCATACTTAATCGCGAAATAATATTTCGACTTCTTCCTCTTTTTGATAGAGTATTTCGAATATCATAATCCAGCCGACTTAGCTTGCTTCCATATTTTTCTCTCTCTCGAGCCCTGTTTCAATTGAGCCCTCATTTAATTTCTTCTTGCGATCGCGATAAATTGCGTACAAAATCAGTTGCACACACGCTAATAGAGACCCAATTGCATTTGGTACCTACCAAAACAATAATAAGTTTTGTGAGATTTAGTCATAAAAGGAGTAATGTTTTTAAACCGCATGCCTCTATAAAATATGTGGAAATTTAGTTAATTATGATTGATGTTTTAAATTAAAGATACTTACAATAATGAAAAGGTCTTTGCCAAGCAAGCCATAGATTGCCCATGAGGTACTAGAGTTGAAAATAGATAATGACAAGAAGAAGGGCATGTACTCCACACTTTTACATTTGATCACCATTCTCTGTATACAAAAGCAGAGCCAATTAAAATCAATATGATATACATACACACACTATAAAGGAGTTTTCCATAATAATAATTATTAACCATATAATAATCAATCCTTTGTGACTAATTCAGATATACTAATTGCGTAAAAGATTTTGAATTAATAGAGCCCCTTTATTGTAAAAAGTTATATAAGTTCAAGTATTTCTAAGTGCTAAAAATAATTTTATACATAGGTTGTTACGTTTATAGATAAGAGTATGAAAACAAAAAATAAATAGCTAATGTGTTTCTTTTGAAAAAGAGGTTACAATAAGCTGTTCTTTTATTAAAATGACTAAAATATTTTTTAAAATTTAAAAGTATTTTCTTGGAAAAAACAAAAAGGAGGAGGAAACATGGATAACGTGAAAAGGAAATTTTAGAATTTATTGAGAAATTAAAAAATTATAAAGGATAAAAAAATAAAAATGATTTGAACCAACTTATAATTGATTTTGATTTATAAGTATTTAGCTAATAGATACACATTCAGGTTGATAAGACAAAAGTTAATATATATATATATATATATAAATAAATTTGATCAGCTTATAAATTTAGTGAATCGGAGACTTACCATTACAGTAAGAGGAGCACCAAACATCATAATACAAGTAATAGCAAAAGCTAAGCCACAAAGAAGCTTCCTTTTATCTCCATGGAGTGTTAACACAGAGATTAAAGCCACAATGGAAAATATGGAGAGGACCAAAAAGAGAATTGCAGAGATCTTAAACTTCTCCTTTTTGGGTGCAAATATGAGGAAAATCAACACATAAATTGCCTCCAAGGCTCCACCAATGGATGCCAGCACTGTTAACAATGTGTTGTTTGGTGACACAAAAGGTAGACCATACCTGTTTAATTCATCATAATAACTAGAATTAATCCTATATTAAACTCAATATCAGCAAGTGGGGTTTGGGGTCTAAGTTAAACTCAATATTTGTTTAAAAGCAAAAAAAGATAAAGAAAAGAAAAAAAATTCAAATATGCTATTGAACATTAAAAAAAAGTCCATCTATTTGACTCATCTATATCATTTTCATTTCAGAAAAAAACTAATACATGATATTATTTTTTAACTGAAAATCCAGTTAATTTTGCAAAATTATCTTGTCCACATGGCAAATGATGATTCAACATATCATTGATTAATTTAATTTTTTTTAAAAGCCAAGTTTCTAAAATCCATTCCAATTAAGAAAAAAAACACTCATATTATAAACTCACCCAAATTACACATGTCAATTGCTTTTATTATTACAAATTTGATTTTAGTAATTTATAAGATAAAAATTCTAAGTTGAGTGATTTTATTGATATAAAATAAAGTATAATGAATTTGTTAGATAAATTCTCACCGTTGAGAAACTTTTTGAGATATTTACTTTAATGTATATGAATTATTAATTTAGAATGCGATCGATAACTTCAAAGGGCTAAAATTCAAAATTATAGCTTTAAATCCTGGCTCTCCCTATGTGTGACATTAAATTTTGGTTGTTTCATTACTCCATCAGTTTAAAAAAGAATGACCTCTCTTTTTTCTAGCAATATTTTAATTTTAACTTTTTACGTGACATATTTAAGACCATAAGATTAAAGAATATTTTGGCATATTTGACATTACTTTAATTTACAACCACAAAATAAAAAAGTCTTAAATTTCGTGTCAAATCAAACTAGACCATTGTTTTTTAAACGGAGAAAGTAATTGTTTTCGTAATGAAATATGATTTTGAGAAGCTTACCAAGCTGAGAACAAGCAGTTGAAGAGACTCATTAGATATGGCACCCCTGAAAATTTCTCTGTTGATCTCTTCATAATAATCCTTTTGAATGTAATCCTATAGTGCCAAATTTTTGATAATTGTGACATATATTAGTTAGGTAATGAGATAAAGAATTATGAAGAAAAGAGAAAATGAACATGCAATATATGTATACATACACACACTTAATTTACAAAAAAAAGTTAAAACTTGAAGAAAACTTACATGGGAGCTAAGAAGAGTAATATACCAAAAACATTTCCTGTTAAAAAAAATGAAGAGAAAAAAATTTATCATATGCGTATCCAACTCAAATAAACTTTAAGAATAAATGAGATAATTTCACATATGATCATTCCTTTAGTAGTTATTAGTAATTATTATTTTAAACTATCACTTATTTATTGAAAAAAATTAAAATCGAAAAGAAAATAATATTCTGATATAATAGCTATAAGTTACGAGAAATCAATCCTCAAATAAACACATAAAATTCGGAGAATGAAATAAAAATCCCACCAAAAATTCCAGAGATAGTGTGAAGAATTCTGATAACATTTACATGACCCATTGGGAGAGAATTATTGAAATATCCTAGGAAAATGGTGCAGGCGTAATATAAAGATGATGAGTAGTTTCCAGAGTATTTATTTACATAATTTTGTTGATTTGCTGATGAATGATCCACTACCTACATCTTGCTTGCTTATTCAGCACTAGAATATTCAGTGTGGTTTAGGCCCTACAAATTAATTAACTCCACTAATTAATTACTTAAATAAACATGACATATCAATATAAATAACAATACTGGCTACTCCTTTCGTTTTAATCTTTTGTATTACTTTCCTATTTTAAGTCCGTTTAAAGAAAATGTCTTTTTTTTTCGAATATTTATAAATTTAATTTTTCACGTGATATCTTGGTACACTTTATATATTTTTTCTGTTCTATATTATGTGACACTCTTTTTTTTAGTTCGTCCAAAAAAATCTCACCTTACTTTAATTGAAAATAATTTAACCATAAAATTCCTCTTTTACCTTTAATGTAAATAATTTCCATCACACAAATATCTAAAAGTTATATTAGATCACAAATTTTAAAAATTATACTTTTTAAAAAAAATCTCATGTTAAATGAAAAGCTGCCCTATAAAATGAGATAAGGGAGTAATATCTTTTTAGTTTAATTTCTTATATTTCGGATCCAAATGAAAATCAAATGGAGGAGGTTTTTTTACTTTTTGTCTGCCAGAATGATTTAGATTTCCTCTATAACTAGAGGCTCTCAAAATCACAAATTTAATCTTACACTGACATACAAGTCTCAAATAGATTCGTGGCAAGTAATACTGGATTTAGTATAATTAGTCTAACAACCAAAAAAAAAAAAAAAGAATTAATCTCAGTTAATTAGTATGGATCACTCATATGAACCGTTTATTTATCATAATAACATTAATCCCTCCTACATGTGGTGTCTATAAGTCCACGTAGAATATGATCAAACATTAATCTTAACGATCTTCCTAGATAATTATCCTCATTGGCTAGCTACTTTCGCAATTAATATATATGCTATATGATTTATTCTAATCTTGTTCACGAACCTAGTACGTTCACGCGTACGAGGTAATGGTTCACGTGTATGAGGTAATGATAAGATTTGCATATATTTTTCCTCTCAGATTCTACTTGTGAGATTTTACTAGGTATGTTGTTGTTGTTGTTAAAAAAAAATATATATTATTTTACTATAATTAAAAATAATTTAACTTAAATTTTTTTTACCATAACGAAATAATGTTTTACAGTCACATAAATATTCAAGGATTGGTTTAGACCACAACTTTTTAAAATTTTTATTTTTTTCTCTTAAATATCAAATTAAATCAAATAATTTCACGTAACATGAAACAGCGAGAGTACCACATTTCTATGATATTCATTTTGTGGGTATTGTTGACCTTAAATGCTCTCTATATTTTTATCTCACAATCATTCTATAAATGTCCAATTGCATATGTCCCCTTTCATCTCAATTTTAAATTCTATAAACATTTGAATTTGTTTATAAACACTTAAACCTTATTGAGCAAATTAAATAGCTAGGTTAAAGTTTATCTTACACCTTAAATTGACTAGATTAACTATCCACAAGGAATTAAACGTACTGGATAATTAACATTGATACGCAATGTCGTCAGCTGATTGTAGTATGTGAATATGTATATTATTATATTATTAATTACTATGATTGATGACATGGAATCCAATCAAAACATTTACTTTAGATTTTATTTTCTATGACTATGTATAAGCTAGAAAAATATGGAACAAAAGGAAAAAAAGAAAGAAAGTGCTATCCTTGTCGGAAACAATGACAATATATAGAGTGAGTAAAGAATATTCTACTAACGGTATATTTTCCCGCCAATAAAACCTTTTAAAGCTAAAAATATTATACATATATGATGTACATCCCGTTCCATCTTATGTGATACTCTTTGACTTGACATAAAATTTAAGAAAAAATTATAAAAAGACTTTTGAGACTTGTAATCTAAAACAATTCTTACATATTTGTGTGATTGAGAATCATTTTATCAAGGGTAAAAGAAGAATTTTAAGGTCAAATTATTTTCAATTAAAGTAGAGTGACATTCTTTTTTGAACGGATTTAAAGGAAAGAGCGTCACATAAAATGGGACAGAGAAATAACTAATAAGGATCAGAGTGGAATAGTAAGTATTCTTTTATATTTAATCAAAAGTCTCAGACTCAAGTCTTGGATATACACTAACCTTTATTAAAAAATGATTTACCCTCAATATAGGACTTCTCTAGGAAAATCTAAATTTAATCGTATTTCAATATGAATATTAACCAAATACCACTAGGTGGGCGAAAAAAAAAACTCATCCATCCATTACATATTTGTCTGCAAAATATTTTCGCTGTTCTGTACATTTGTTGAATCGCTACCGCATTGTCTTCTAAAAATGTATTTAATAATTAAAAAGTGACCATTTACTAAAAAAAAAAAAGGAAACAAGCAGCCACTATATGAATTATGAAGCATATAAAAATATTAAGGACAATTTAAAGTAGCTGGATTCTTTGTACAATTGGCTACATTTTAATTTTCTATATATGTATATATATTTCTTATTCTTTCTTTTCTTTTAAAAGAGGGGGTTGTTGGGAGATGATACATCATTTCATAACTAGACAAAAGTAAGAAAAGAAACAGTTGAGAAATTTGAAAATAAATAGGTTTTGTCGGAAAAACTTGAAAATAATGGCATATGATCATTTGATGATATTTTGTGGGTTTGATCTTTCTGATATATAAAACTTCTATTCTAAATTTGAACTGATTTTAGTTAATGAATCATGTATTTCATTATTGAAATTTGAATAAAAAATTTATATGTCTAAACCTACCAAATCCCAGACCACAAATTGTATGTGAAGGGGTGACGCCATGTAAAATTGGTGCTACTCGATGTGGTCTGCACTTGTCAAACACTAGTTCGTATGGCTTCATTATTATCCTTTTCTATTGCCTTTTCACCCCATTATTTTACGGACTTGCGTAATGTTAAAAGTACTGCATCTTCAGATTTTTCCTTTTACTGCTTTACCGTTGTTTTAGTTTACCCGATCAAATAAATTAGTTTCTATTTTGTAGGAAGTTTATCTAGATAGGAGTCTTAGTAAGTTGTTAGAGTCTAATTAAGAGTTGAAGTTAGCGATTCAGCTTATATAGCTGCGTATCAACAGTAAATGAAATCCATCAGAAAAGGACATTCTTCACTGTTCCATTTCCTGTTGTACTGCAAAATTTATCTTTCTTTGCCTATTTTTTGTTTCATGGTATCAGCGCAAGGTTGTTGATCTGATTATTCTTTCAGTCTTCTTGTCTATCAAATTTTCTTAGTCTTGTTGGATGAGATTGAAATGGTAGAGAAAAAGAATTTGTGTAATATGGAGTCAGTAAATAGGAGAAACAGTTCAAAGGTCCAATCTGCAGTCGAGAAGCTTGTAGGGACAGACTACAGGTATTGGAGAATGTGTATGAAGGCTTACCTTTAAGGTCAAGAGCTGTGGGATCTTATTGCTGGTGCTGAAGCAGAAATTCCAGCTAACACTCCGAAAAATTAAGAACCACGGAGAAAATGAAAAATCAATGTGGTAAAGCGCTCTTTGCTTTGAGAACTTCAATCGGAAAAGAGCTCATTCATCATGTACGTGATGTTAACTCACCAAAAGAAGTTTGAAAGATACTTAAGAGATTGTTTACCAAAAAGAACACTGTTAGGCTGCAGCTGTTGGAAAATGAATTGGTAATGTTGACACAAGGAGGCATATCTATTTCTGAATATTTCTTACGAGTTAAAGCGAGTTGTGTTGAAATTTCAAAATTAGATCTTGATGAGAAGATTGGTGAAGTAAGATTGCGACGATTTCTCATTCGAGGATTGAAGAAGGAGTATATTCCGTTTGTCACCTTCATTCAGGGCTGAACAGAGCAACCTTCAATTGAAGAATTTGAAAAGTTACTTTCTAACCAAGAGGCATTGGCAAAACAAATGGTAAAAAGTTTAGAAACAGATGCACTCTTTTTTGAAAGGACAAAAATAAAAAGAAAAACATGTCATCTGGAAGCAGAATAATGAAAAAGAATCAAATGGTGAAAAAGTTACTAGTGATAACTTTGATAACAGAAAGTGCTATAGATGTGGTAAAATTGGACACATCAAGAAATATTGCAGAGTGAAGCTCTCCAAGGTAAATGTTGCAAGCAAAAATGATGGAATTGAGAAACTCAAATGGGAGCAGCGCTTCACTGTTAAGGTTAATGAACAAAAGAACAATGATGTCACACCCGTTCAAGCTCTCCACAATAATGACAACTGCAAACAAGATTGGATCCTTGATTTGGGTTGTTCACATCATGTAACTGGAAATGATTCTCTTCTTTCGGAGTTGCGTTAACATAAAAGAGAACAAGTTGTTGTTACAGAGGACAACTCTGTTGTGCGGAATGAAATGTCAAAAGAAAATAAACAAAACAAAACACACAAGTTTACGTGGTTCGGCAGTGTGCCTACTCCACAGGAAGCAGCAATGATGATTTTCTTCAAAATGAGGGAAGGAGAAATTACAGAGAATGCTTAGCGAAGCTTTTAAATGG
>JAPFFP010000080.1:17060475-17070957 GCA_026153255.1 Solanum medicagineum
TGCACTAAGTTCCCTCTATGCGCAGGGTCCTGAGAAGGGGCGAACCACAAGGGTCTATAACAAGAAGCCTAATAATGACAATTTTCATGATATTATTGGGAGGCAACAATGTAATTCTTGCAGGGTTTTGCCCCAGGGCCTAGCTCGAGTGGCAAAGGGTGGAGGATTTGTGGCTGAGGTCACAGGTTCAAGCCCCACACCATGCAAAGCAAAGCCTAGTATTTAAGTGGAGAAGGGTAGAGGAGCAAGCCCATTATCCACCGAGTTTAGAAGGTTTTGGTTGGTCCAAAGGGCGGCCACAGAGGGATTTCTCGGTTATCAAAAAACAAAGTTTCTTGCAGGTTTTTACTTATGTTGCCCTCAAAGAAAAAGGAGCCAAAATAAAAATACTGAGTTTGTCCATAGCTTGAAGAAAAAGTGGAGAGTGAAATTCTAGCAATACCTTGCTAGAAGTGTTTTGAGAATTTGAGCAACTCAGTTGACAAGAAAAATGGAATTGCCTTCTGCTTTTTTGTTTTTGGTGTAAACAGACACATTCAGACGATTCTGCTGACATAGCTAATGTTCTAGGAAATATTAGGATGGAAGAAATCTAATGCCATAAAATCTCAACTATAAATATGGTTTCAGTACAACCCATGTACTGCTTGGTTTATTATACATTCAAGTTACCAGTTTCAAAAGACAAGATAGAGAACTTTTTCATGTAAAGAACAATTTATTCCATCAGTAAGAAAGTGCTGATTTGGAGACTAATGAGAGAATATACAGTAATATATACTGTGATGTGATGAGAAAAATCATTTACGATGCCAACTTGCACCAAAAGTGTAGTATACGTCTATGCTTAAGGCTATTGACATTTTCATATTTGCCTTCAAAAACTGTATGGTTGCTTTCCCTCCAATGATTCCCCCATATTGCTGCTGGGATGGAATGCCAAATACTCATAGTTGGCTAGCTGAGTTCTTTTTACTTGCCAACTCTTTAGAAAGTCAAGGATTGGTCTTAGTGTTCAGGTATTGAAGAAGTGTGGCCACATTTGATGTGTGAAGTGACAGTGCAAGAAGAGACGCTTGACTTCCTCTTAACCTTCATAAAGTGGATATCTTGTGCACATCTGGTAGCCTCTCCTTTGGAGATTGTATTGGGTTAGACAGGCCTGCTTTGCAACTAACTAGACAGAAAAATTAACCCTATAAGGAGCTTTGTTTTTCCAGATTTTCTTCATGGCTGGAGTAGATTTGGAATAGAAAGGTTGGACAGGATCTCAAGTAGTTAAGAAACTTCACAAGTATTTCTCAAATGAAGATAGAGAACTACATGGAAGGATTAAGTGACTTCACAAGTTGAGGGACAAATGTGGTTTTACTTAATAGTTCCTCAGACGTCTCTTAAGCAAATGAAGAAATTGGATATGTTCCCTAAAGATTCTTTTCTGGTTTCTCCTTTTTCAATTTCCCTATCTTTGCAACAAAGATTTAAAATTCAAAAAGAAGAGAGTTACAAAATAAACAACCAACTCACACCACTTTGACCTTTAGATATAAAGCCCTCATTATTAGACTTAGAAAAATGTTATGTTCGACAGTCATTGGACTTTGATATTTTTGATAATGTAATAGTTGAACTTAGATATCTTTACCAAAAAAAAAGAGATAGTTGAACTTAGATATGCGGGCAAAAAGAAGGCTCTTCATTCCAACTTAAGTACAATTCACCCGGCAGGCAAAACCCATCTCAACCATTCTCTGCATCCAAGGCACTAGTCTTATCTGACTTCAAACTGAGATTATTTCAAGCTACCTAGTTTTGCTAAGAGCTTTCAATAACCACATCTGCACATGTTACAATTAACTTTAGATCGTGTCCCCACAATAATTACTACTCTAAAGCCTCTTCAATCCAAGATAGCTAATGCATGATTAAAACAAAATGATGATTCCCCATTTTCTCACTAATATGTGAGTGTTCCCTAGCTCAATATGTTAGAAGTAGCACAAATCAATGGATAGAGCTACTATTGACTCTGATCTACAAATACAAAGCTACCCAAGTCCTTGAAAACCAAAATGGCACCAAAATTAAGAGTTCTTGAGAATCAAAATGGCAATCAGACAAGTTAAACTTAAATGATCAACTTCCACTACATTACACTAAACTACTCGGTTATCCTTAAAAAAAAAAACAAAGAATCTACACATTTCCTAAGTCCAATCTGATAGGCAGAATTCATCAAGCTAATATCTGTTTATATGAACAAAAACTAACGGCAATTCCAGTCAATTTAACTACAACAAGTTTCTCGTAAGACTAGAAAACTTGGGAAATTACCTGAGTACCCCATTGGCCTTTAAGGCAAGAATCAGGAGAAATCTTCCCATCACGGCCATATAACAAGTGTTTTAACCCATCAATCTCGTTCTCATCATACACATAAATCTTCAGGGACAGATGGATCCCATAGCCGCGTTGTGGCCAAAAGATGGACCCACCGGAATCGGAGAACCGTACGACGTCGTTCTTGGATCTGTATTGTCCGGAAGTAGGGATTGAGAAGGAACAGGAATTGAAGGACTGGTCGAAGATTCTGGTGAGGAAGAAAGTGATGATGACGAGAGCTAGAGCGCCGATCTGGTGGGTGCGAGTGCATGGAGTTACGGTGTTACTAGCGAATGGTCTGGTCTTGCTGTTGTGTATGCTCCCCATTGTTGTTGCTACTGAGCAGAGCAGTGAGGTGAGTGTTAACGCAAGGAAGAAGATGGGAATGGAAACCGTGCACGAACAATACCAACTCTATTTCATTTTAGTTAAATGAGCTGTCATTGTAAAATTTGATTTTCAGGAGACATCATTAAGTTTGATCATGAAGTTGGGCATGAAATTTTCCTGTTTAAACAAAATTTATATATTTAAAAATTATGCAAAAAAATATGATAAGTTATTGTAATTAATAATTTAAAATATTGGAAATTTTTTGGTTAAAATAAAATTATTTAAATCTCAAAATACAAAATATATCGCATAAATCAAAATACAAAAACAACAATAGTTTACTCAATGTAGAGTAGGGTCTGGGGAAAAATAGAGTATATGTAGATCTTATTTTTACCTCAAAGATGATATAGATAGATTGTTTTTGTTTGATCATCGGCTCAAGATAAAATCAATTTTAGAAAAAAGACATAATAAAAGTACAATAGTGTCACAATCCAAAATCGAGTGTGATGGTACTTACCTATAATCCACCGAGGCAAGTCAGCTTAATCAGGAAAAATAAAGAAATGCAGCAACTAAAAGGAAAGATAATGCAATCTACAGATGAAGAACATGCATAAGGCATGATATCACAGTCTAAAACTATTTCAGAATTGGTGTTACGTGTACAAGACTCTACTGTAATAGATTAAAGGAATCGGTACATGTCTCAATGTTTTTGCTTCTCAAATAGAACAAAAACAAAAGATATACAGAAGTTTGAAAGTCCACCGAAAAGAACTGGTTGCTACCTTTCAAACTGTCTCAAAGCTCGGACCAATAAAGTATGAAAAGATTATGAGATACCTGGCTCAATATCTACACAAGTATAGAAGTAAAAGTGAGTACGTACCCAATAACACAGTACCCAATAAATGTAATCTAAACCTAAGTAAAGCAATGAAGAATGTTAGTACTCCTTCTATCTCAACTACATACCTCTGAAACTACAAACCTGCATACAAGAAAGTCCAACACACACAATATAATATATATATATATATATATAGAAGCATATTCATGCTCATTTGCACAGCTCAGTCAGTATTACAATCTCAAGAAAACACAATCAACAGATAGCACATGTCCATAATATATAGGCATAAATAAGAAATCAGTATTCCACTTATATTCTGTATATTATGATACCACTTATTTTGCTTTCATACTCAATACATCATTTCATATTGATGCCATATTATCTGGGACACTGCATTCTATCTGCAGGTACTAATAAATGACTTGATAAACCTCTTGAATAACATAATTGATTAATATCAGGTTGGGTAGCCCCTTTTTTCTGGAGCTTCCAGAGTTCGAAAGTTTGTTAGCTTTTGTTCTATATACTTTTGGATAGGCTAGAGTCTGTTCCGGTCAAACTTTACTACTCTTAGAGGTTTGCAAACTAGTATGTTAGTGTGCATAGCATGTTTTTTGTCATGTTGACTTTGTTTATTAGTTAGTTGTAGTTTGATGGTTATTTGGTGTATTGACTTGATACTTAATTGTTTTTAACTTTTGTATGGATATCATGACAGCTTTGATGGTCCAAGTAATGTTTATACTTTTCTAGATATCATGATGGCCTCGACAATCCAAACATGACTTGTATACTAGTTGAGGTATTATTTAATATGAATTGTTAGGCAATTACTTTCTTTATAGATTTCTGCCCATCAAGGACTTGTTTTGTAAGCTGAAATATACTTGTTTGTTTTCCTAACAATGTGCGACTACTTTATGCTAATAACAAATAGTTCAACAGAATGGATCAGATTTGAATTTTCGCACTAAGTGTCAGTTACATCCCTTGAGTTTGGAATGCGATAGATTAATATATTCCATTACTTTTTATCTTACTTTAGGTTTCATTCTTTAATAGATTTTGAACTTCAGCATACGTAGCTTAATTATTTACATTCTTTTTATTAATATTTCAATGGTACGAATTTGTTTTAAAAATTTATAGTGTAATATTAAGACATGTTCGAATTCTTTTATTTGGTAGGAGGCATGCTCAAATTTTTCGTATCGCATAGTGTATATCTCATGATCTTTTAGATAATTAATATAATTTATTTTTAAAAAAATATGTAAATGTTTGCATATGATATTAAGTAGAGACGGCAATGGAATGGGACAAGAAAGTGGGTGGGTACAGAGCAGATTTAGAACTATGCAGGGAGAGGTGAGTTTAACTATAATTAAAAGGCTTGTTAAATTAATTTAATCTAGATTGTTAGATTTTAAATATGACACGTGTCACTCATCTAAATATAGACGAAATGGGCAATGGAGGAGAGCCAAATTCCTTTTTCATAGCCACTAAGACAATGAAATGTCCATATACTTCAATTTTAACATTCATTTAATACTTAAATGCACTATTATATAATCTCCATCCTTAAGTAAGTAATACCATAACTCATATAAACTACTACATTTTATTAAAAGAATTACAAACCTTTCTAATCTCTCCTAGTAATCCAGTCTTGACCTCAAGCCTTCCCAACTTCACCATTGCTAAACCAAAATCTCTTCCAAATGATGATAAATTAGGATTTGACTTGTCTGTTATGTCAAGGTAAGAATCAACCACTGCTCTTGTAATATTATCATCATAAAGCCTTGCATCTGATGCTATAACTGCAAATCCATTCTTTATATTGTGCAGGATGTGATCATCAAATTTCCTTTCACTCAAGTTATCCAGCGATATTCGAACGTTTACATCGCCATTTTTGGGACATTTGCTTCTTAATTCTGGGAGGAATTTGGGATTGATACTTGGATCTGCATCTGATTTTCCAGTAAAGTTGTATAATCTTTTAGGCATGAAAAAACAAGCTGTTGTGCCAATTGTATGTGCCCCTGCAGGATGTTTTAACAAGTCAAACTTGTAATAAAGTGACAAAAGATATATGATATTATTATAACAACATACTCGGTGGAATCCCACAAGTGGGGCCTGGAAAGTGTAGAATGTACGCAGACCTTACCACTACCTCACAGAGGTAGAGAGGTTATTTCTTGGTAACCTTTGTCTCAAAAACCCATAGCAGAATAAACTCTCTCATACATAGATGTATGATATTGTTATAGCTAGAAAACCAAATTATATTGTATTGATGTTATTACTACAATTATGAATTTTTAATGTGAGAGTTTTCTGGGGAGAAAACAACAAAAATGGTTTATGTTTGGGACTCTGTTTATAGTGATCCATTAAATATATTCTGAGCAGTTTTGGGCATTTTAGTTTGTGAGCACGGTCAAATATTTATGATAGTCGGTTAAATTTTGTATAATCATCTGGTATTTGTACCTTGTGGCCTGAGCTGATTAATTCATAGTCGCACTAGAGACTCATTAAAGGAAGAACACTTCCTATTATGAGTTTTTCATTCCCAATGGTTGATTATTGATACTAATTAGAGACATTGAATGTTTACCTTATGTGGAAATTATATGATCATCATACATACCACTCAAAATGACGAGATCCCTTTCTGTTAAGCCTTTGGTTATGAATTTTTCTTTGAGAACTTCAATTGAGTCATCCACATCTGGCATTTTTGCTGCAAATGACAAATCCGATACTCTTCCATCTCTTCTACCTGTCTCTACTTCATAAAATTCTCCGCCAGCCTACATACAATGGCGGGGTCAAAAATTTAAAAAAAAATATCAAAATATAACAATGTACTACATCTGAAAAAATAACTAGAGTCAACATATGTAAACAAAACAATACTTAGAAAGTCGGATAATGCATTACCAAGATGACAGCGTCTCTAGCCGCTAAAGCAACGATATCCGCACAAGATACAACACCAGGACATTGGGCTTCCAATTGAGTTTTGGCTTTCTGGATCTCCGCAAATCCTCCAAGCCCTTCATGACCAAATGCATTTCTTTCAGCTCCTTTAACATTATCAATCAAAATTGATCCATCACAACCCTTTAACACATTTTTGAAGAAAAAAAGGGAATTAAGATATTGATAAAAATAATACTTATAAAGAAATGTAAGCAATTCCAAATATTTATGTTTACTAAATTTCGCTTTAGAATTATGACACTTAGATTTAAGTCAATTCCAAAATTAAAACTAGCTCACGAGGTAAGATTGTTCAAGTACTATAGGCAAATTAAGTTTAGTCTATTTCTTAATCAATGTGAGATTCTAACCCATTCTCATACCTTATTCATGCTCAGGCCAAACTAAAGCGTGGATGGGAGAGCCCAAACAAGAATGATCCATAATCCGGTATTCAGGTCTAACTCAATCTCAAAAACTAGTTCACAGGAAAAATTTATCCAAATCTATATAACCTAGGGGTGGCAAAATTAAACTCAGCCCGTCCAACCTGTCGAAGTTAAGGCGGGTTAATAAACCCACCCATTTATTAGTTTAACCCAACCCATTGACTTGAGAGAATTTGTCAAAATATTTTTAAAACACTCTTTTTAAAAATTTGATATGTCTTATATAGTCAAAGATAAAGAAAAACATAATTTAATTAAGTACTAAAATATTGAAAAAGAACCAATAAAATAAGTAAAATTTAGTAAAAGTTGAGTCAATTGGGTCTTGACCCGCTCTATAACTCATTACTCAACCCATTTTGAACTAAGGAAATTTGGGTTGAGTTGGATTTTGACTCATTTATTGTGTTGACCCATCATAACCCCTCAAATTTGACCCAATCTGCCCAAGTGTCACCCTTAATATGACCAAACCATGAATACTCTATTCTCTACTCAATGGGTAACCCACTCTAACACTCTCCGGGCCTAGCCCAAGCCCAATTGGCGTGTGAATCAAGAGGAAAAACAGGAATAGACATGACTTTTAGATCATGAAACATATGATATTTAGGTCTAATTCCACCGCAAAAACTAATTTGAAAGAAAAAATTTTGTCCAAAACCATCTAAGCAAAATATCAATTTAAAGTTAGAATTGAATAAAATTGACATACTAAAAAGTAGTTCTTTAAAAAGAGAGAGAGAGAACCTGGACAAAGCAGTCATGAAAATGGAGTCTAAGTAAGATGGCTGGCATTCTTGGTTCTTTTTGGGAAGCTTCTCTAACCACAGAGCTAACAATGGACTCTACATTATGGCAGCTTTCAGAATAAAACCCAACTTCAAGTTGCCCATTTAGATCTGTAATTATTTGAAGGAAACAAATAATTGAAATTAATTTAACCAAACTGTTTGCATTTTTGTTGAACAGTGTCATTGTTGTTGTTACTACTAAGTGGGGAGTTGGAAAAATAGAGGAAGAATATGATATGATAATGCAAAGTAAATGCCTTAAATAACAAAAGGATCATTTTGACAAATTTACTAACTACACTTACATGTCATCCATGCAACTCTACTCCAGCAAGATATTTTTTGTTTTTACGCTGAAATTATTAATTTCTCTTATTTCATTTCACATTTACTCTCTCTCTTGATTTATTTAGTGGGGAGCCTCAAATTAAAATTATTAAGTCGGATCACTTCTAGATCCATCTTGATCATAGTTCATCTCAACATAATTATGAAATATACGTTACATAAATTCATGAAACGTATGTTTTATGTCTCGAGATTTACGTCTTGCTTCATATTGCATAAAACGTTTTGTCCCACTCTTTTGTTTTAACATTATTGAAGTCAATCAACTTCTTAGGCTGACTTTAATTTTCCATCTTTATCATATTTTCTTGAAATAGTTGAACATAGTGTATAGACAATTTTAAAATGATCAATTGAGAATTTTTTAAAAAATATATATATATAAATTAGATTTTTCAAATTAATGCTACTTATATTATCTAATAAATGTGAAGCTGTCAGATTTAGCTGTCTACTTCTTTCTCCTTTATTATACAGGGTTCATAAGAATATATTTTATAGATTTTTTATTCAATCTTTTTAACATAGTTGTTGATTGAAGTGCCTACTTTAACTATTATTAATTATTAATTATTTTTTCGGTTACTTCAACTGTAATTTTATCATACTATCCCTAATGAATTATTTTTCCTACTGTTTCATCTGTAATTTTGCTATATCAACTTAGTCTCATGTGAATATTAGAATTAGGATAAAAACAAATACAAATATAACAATTGACTACTTAAACTTTTAAAACTTATGTTAAAAATTATATCAATGTCATATGAATCGAAACAAAAAATAACATATGTTGGTTCGTGTTGGCACAGTAAACTCCATGCCTTTTCTCTTTTATTATAAGAAAATTTACGAAAAACAGAAATTTTTAAAATTTGTAAAAATAAGAAGAAATATTTGAAAATAGAATTTTTGTAAATTTTCCAAGAATTAATGAATGGCTTAGGTCTATTCAAAGGAGTAAAATAATAAAACAAAGTTACAACAGTGCTATTCTTGCACCGACTTCCTCAATCCTCTTGAGCTCAACTATCATGTCTCTTTCTGAAACATCCATGTGCCTTCCCTTCACTTTTGGTAAAACATAAAACAAAGAGCATTTGATTTTCTTATGGTCTAATTCAGAAATATAGATTTCAATTGAGTGATGTCTTTTTTATTTGTTCAAATTTATAAACAAGTTTATATTTTATAATATTTTTGTCGTTGAAAAATAGTAATAAATACTAATTAGAATAACATTTGTTATTATACAAAGAGAATGGAGCACTAAAACAAAAAAAGAATTATCATTATACGAAATGAAGTAACTAATATGCTAAAAACTAAGATAAATCAATATTGGAATGAATTAATTGTGTGAACAGATTGACCCTTTGCCGTCAAAAATGTCAAAGAAAAAAAATATTATGTGTTTATTACTTAATATTTTATACTCTTAAAAAAAGAGATGCTGTCCAAAAATTAGAGAGGAAGATAATAGGAGTACATAGATTTTCTCTCCTATAGGGAGTTGTGCCATGTTCCTTCCAAAATCACCGCTACCATCCTTTGTAACCTCTAATCATTACTTTGTTTATTTCAATTGATAAAATTTAAAATATATATATTAATTTTTTAAAATTTATAAGTTATAGTAATTTTGAAAAAGATTACGATTAACACAAAATGTCTCTCGCAGAAAAAATGGAGTCCAAAGTATAAAGGCCACAATTTGATTAAATAGCCTACTCAAATGGATAAATGGTCCAAATTTCTCCAAAACGACTGTTTGGGGTGTGGATCATTTTTTATTTTATTTTAATTTGAAAATTGTTCAAACGTAACAAAGTGATCTACTTTAAATGATTTCAAAAAATATATATATACACATTAAATCTTTTTTTAAAAAGAAATTAAATACATTATAGGACGAATCCTTCATGTTTAAATGAAGGACCATTTGAGGTGGCCACATATATCAAAGAAAATCATGGGAGTTTGAATGATTTGTTCGTTTTGATAAATTTAAAAAATGAATAATCTAGTTAGTAAAATTTTTGTTTTAAATTGTAACTCTTTAAGTCTATAGGTATTTGTATAAATTAAAGGGAGCAATATTTTAGTAGTACAATTGAACAACAAGTCAGTAGATCTTATGAACATTTTTGTTATATGTTTTCCCAATGTTCGATAGGCTAAAAGTATCAAGAAGGTGCTATTAAAAACTGAAGAAATTCCAGCCACCATTGGAATAACTACCATGGGAACAACCACCATTCTAGAAGCCACCATTGTTGAAGCTGCCAGCCACCATTGTTGAAGCTGGCAGCCT